>WOVY01001732.1:0-580647 GCA_013436015.1 Rhipicephalus annulatus | reverse complement strand
CCCTCTCATTCCTACCATTAATGAAAGATAATTTCTTGCTTCCCTTTGCATGCGAAGAAGAACGCGCAGGCCCTGCGTCACCGTGTTATTACCTGGCGATGTTAGGACCTGGATCTCGGTAATTCATTTCTTGCGACTAGTTGTCACTTGCAGAAGGGTTCCAGCGAAGCTCATGCGTGCAAGGTTGCCCACACGTTCGCCCTCGACAAGGTGCTACGTTGTAACTTACGTTCACTATTCCCAAACAGAACTTAACACCTTCAAAGCAGAAATTCTAGGCCGGTACAAGGCACCTCTGAACTATTTTATCATTACCCTCTAACAGCAAGCTTTTTGCCACAGGCATCTTCCATCCACATACGTGCTCTCATTTCTCTTCACTATGATTATCAGATTGCCAGCTATCTTTCTATTAGCGAGAGTCAATTGCTACTGGCGCTAGCAGGTATACGTCACATTTCCGCCTCCACTCATCGCCTTCTACCTCATGCAACCCTGCTTCCAACCTTCATCTTTATCCACTTAGGTCAGCATATACCCCGTTCTGCACGAAGGCCGTCGCCAGGCAGCAGCGCAGCATCATTTCCCGCTTATTTCTCCACTAGGAGCTGCCTAGACGGATGCTCACTCGTAGCTTCGTAGGGCTGCTGCGGTTGCGCATTTAATATCCACATTTTGCGACAGCTGAAACGCCGGCCATCGTGTCTTACTTGCACCCGGGAAATCTACTGTCACTCGAGGTGCGTTGCGTGGTGCATGCGTTACAGTTATTTCACTCTCTCCCTACTGTCCTCCAGTACGACTGCCATCCGCCACATACACTCCACACCATACACTACACTTACCCCTTTTACGAACAGCTGGTCGAGCGAGCAATCTCCACTCACTACTCCTCTCCCCACTGTTTTTCTCCGCTAGATTGCGGGGCATTCAGAATTGACGGCAATCAGCAGGCTGACCAGCTCCCCGCGGAATATTGCACCAGGGCAGCGTTCAATCACTCACCCACACTTGCCGAAGGCAATGCAAGATCCGTGAAGAACAATGGTAAATTTTGCTTGCGCGAAACTATCAAGGAGGTACACCTACAGCTCAGACTCACCAAGCATCGCTACCCATGGCCTCATCGATCACTCACAGTGCTTGAGGCCCGACTTTTATGGCATATAGAATTTAATCTTCTATTCATCCTGTTTCTCCCTTTTCTCTGTAAATATAGATGTGACCCCTGCTGTTCCGAATGCCCCTTTGCATATGCCGTTCTATCAATACTGCTTTTTCTATTGCCGGGAGCTCAGAAAGTCGACTTTTACTCAGCGCGTTTCCTTTCCGTCGCCATATGTCTCGACTCGATCAGCGCTGAAGAACATCTAAAGGTCGTGCAAGCGATGAATATTTTCGGCATTTAGTTTGTGGCTGAAAATAAAAGTGTATTGCTTCCACAACTACTACTAGCAGTTCTACTTCTCTAGTTTGATTTATCGAATTTTTCGTTCACAGTCGCCCATTTTCTTTCCTTTTTCAATGGGCAGACCCAAATCTTGCCTAAGAAAGGTTTAGTGTGGTTGGTTTACGCCCTACAGTTCTAGGTGTGTTTTTTTTTCTGTGTCTTCGTTATTTTCTCGCCTGATAAGCCAATGCAGCGTAATTTACCCCAATATATAACAATCACCTCAACATTTATATACGTTCAGAGGGCTGACGACTGCCCAGATGTTTTCATTGGTCGTAGATGCATTGCTATAGCTAACATTCACTGGTGCTGTGGGCAAAATGGCACATTTTAATAGATGGTGGTGGTGGTGGTGGTGTTGTAGCAGGCGGGGTTAGCCTGGCCTGCATGGCCGGCAATTGTTCCGCCTGAGCATCTCCTGAATTTGGAAAATGTCACCACGTGTCAGACAGCCCAGTGTCTCGCAGGAAGACTAACAAATTCGTTGCACGTTCCTCCTAGTTGCCGCGGGTCCTTCAGGAAAGATGATGTCATCAACTGTCCGGTGTCTATGACAGCCTTTTCGCAAGGTGCGGATCATCACTGCTCTTTGCACATCAAACTGCGGGCAAAGCCAAATGAAATGTTCAATATCCCCAATGTCACCACAGAAGGCACATAACGGGGAAGCGTATCTCCCAGTCTTGAATGACCAGGCCGGGGTGTATGCGAGCCGGTTCTAATGCGGTACAACAGCGTCGCTTCTTCACGAGAAAGTCCATGAATTACACATGCTTGGTGTGGAAACTTGTAGATCGCCTTGAAATGATTGCGTATCACATCTTTGTTGTTCTGGTAAGTCTTGGGAATTCTTACTTTTTGAAACGATGTACGTGCTTCGCAAGCAAGAGCATCAGCCTTTCATTGCCCTCAATGCCAACGTGGGATGGGATCCACTGGAACCTTATATTAAAACTCTTGCCATTTAGGTGTTTGATTAGTGCCAGAGATTGCCTGGTGAACTTTCTTCAGGTAGACCACGATGACAGTCTTTGTAGCGCCGATTTGGAGTCCGTCAGCACTACAACATCTCGTGCAGAAAAGAATCGCAGTTTTCGCAAAGCCGCCGTAATTGCAGCGCTTTCTACCGTTGTGGAGGAAACCACGCGATCCAGGCGGCCCGACCATGACACGCCAAATTTAATAGATTCTGGAATGTTCTCATTGCAGATATTGGGTTACGAGATAATGCACGCATTCGACGTAAAACACTTGGATTACGAGTTCTTGAGAGACGAACAAATGTTAAAGGAATACACCAAGAGGGGCGCCCTGCTTAAGGAGGTCGCATAGAGCAGTTGTAAGTATTACAGCCTTTTCAACACACACAAGCGCATAGAGGTATGCTTAGGCAAGGTGGCCCAATTGTGATGTGGCACTATTCTGAAACAGAGGGATGAAGGCTGGCGAAATAAGATTAATGCATGATATTTCCATGCACTAGACTAGCTAGTGCTATTTTTAATCAGATTAGTTGACATTATTGCCAAAATGTCAATGAAGCATACGCATGCATGTTAAAATGGAACGTAAGTGGGCCATTTTCATTATAGTGCACACGGGCACACTGTTGAAGGGAACATCGCTGCACACGGGGATCACTCGCTGCCACCACCAGCCTCCGGCTGTGGGAAGTTTAGCGCAAGCGCAATGCCTGCAGGGAGGGTAGCTGTTTCGTGGTTTGAAACCGTGCGCCCCTGTTCGGCGAATTCAAGCGTAGCACACTGTTGCCGGTACAAAAGAGGACCGCGCATGGTTCTCACTGCGCCGGCACAGAGATCGTTGCATCCACGTGTAGGGGCGGTTTTGTCAAGTGGCAGCCACGTGCTGCAATGTTTAGCATAGGACTCTGTGTACATTTTGCGAGCCAATTTTTCCAGATTGAATAAAAAGCCTCGAAATGTGAGAAATGCAGTAATAATTCAGTAAAACGAACTTAAAAAAGGACTATAAAGTGTTCGAACTTTGTGGGAGCCTTAATTACTGGGTGGCCACTATAATGAACCTATATCACGCCACTCTGCGCAAGCAGAAGCCAAAGCTCTAGAATTATTATCAGAAACTTGGTACTAATACGCGTTTCTGGCAGCTTATTTTGAAAAGTGAGCACTCGAGCCGTAAGGGCGAATTCATTAACTTGTTAAGTTACACATGAGACACAAACACCGATATACATTATTGTGAGATGTCAGCATGATGTGAAGTAATAGATGGTAATTATCCCTCTAAACGCATTTATTCATATAGGAGAGTTAGTGCAATCAATCCTTAAAATAACCAGGACTTTAAATATGCCTGCTTTCTCCAATCATAACATAATGACGAGCGTTTGCGACTTGCATAGGAGCTCCAGCACAGCGCAGCAATTCAAATTCCCCCCAAAATTTTAATCCTTCTTGTTTTGCATAGCTAATAAATTTAGTTTTTTTTTAATTTCACGATACAGTAAGATTAGTTTGGGGCCGAGTTCTGAAAAAAGCGATGAAAAAACGGGTTTTCGAGTCGAATTAGTGTGTTTAGATCCCGACGCTTTCGAATCATTCAAAGTTCTTGTTCATTGAATGTATGCACGCGGTGGCACTGGGACCAGAGCGTCAATTTGAATCAACAACAAGTTCAGAATAACTGAGTGCACATTAACGAGCTTTTACTGCACCAATTGACCAAGCCTCCACGGGCGAAAGAGCAGCGCACTCATTAGAGCTCACCACAAAATCCAACGCTTTTCATGAGGCCCATTGCTGAAGGCAGCGTTGCTCACTCTGACAAAAGTACACGAGGAGCACTACCAGAACGAGCCACAATTTTCAATGAAGTCGTCCATATGATTTGTGGGCCATGGTGATTTGGAAATTTCACAGAACACATCATTGACATTCCCCTGCATTGATTCCGGCGGCATGGATAATGCAGTCGGATCCATGTTCTTTTTATTGCAACTGTGTAGCACCATGAAAAAGAATTTTTGGCTGTACAGCTTCAGATACGTGAAATAAAATTTTCTGCCTTTTTTGATACTGAGAGCATGTTCGAGAGCGCTGCTTATTGACGCGTGCTTTAGTTTAGTTGCGTGTCATTCTTTGAGAGCTAGCTCCTTTTACTCGCCGTCTGCCGTACGGCTGCTGCCGCTGTGTACAGCACTGTTGCCATTGTGTACAGCTCAAAATCATCTTTCGGGTGATTCTAAACAATGTTAACTAAATGACGCGCCGCCACCCAGGGCATTGGTTTCCGACTGCCTGCGCCCTCGCCCCTGCAAGTGGCTTTCAAGCAAATAAAATTGAAGATAAAACTGTAGCATAGTAACTGTCATTCTTCCAGCAGGTCGCCTCAACAACGCTATACAGATTATGGGGTAGTGAGAGGGAGAATTAAAGGAATGTCACCAAGAGAGCGTCATTCATGGTGTTAGTTGTGTTTGGTCCAGCCGCGTGTCAACGCGAGCCATGCGGGAGAGAGGAAAGAAAAGTGTCAGACAGGCCAGCAGGACGAGGAAGATCATCGCGACTACGTCCACTTTTTTCTCAGTGCTTCGCAAGCAGTGCAGCACATGGCAAGTTCCAACGATGAGTGTTACGCCACTGCCCATATTCTCCCAAACCCCTTTACCTGCCTGCTGTCAACACCATTGAAGCACGCTCGATAGCTCTACGTTTGAGACCAGTATGACATGAAGGGACCGATGGTGAACGTTCCGAATGACGTGGCCAACACAGCAATGCCGGCTGCGGAACCTCCCCAGAAATGCTACCCTCGACGTACACATCGTGCTCCGGCTCATTAATGAGCATTCTTACAGAAATAGTAGGGCAAAGAAACGCACTATGCATCTCTAAGCAATCTTCTCTAACATCACGCACTTTGTGGATAAGACGGTGATTTTTTTTATTTCACGGGCTTCCTGTATCATCCAGAATATTGATCATTCACTTAGTAACTTGTTCACAGTATTATAGTTAGCTGTTCACAGATGTTAGCTGTTAATCTCGTTAACATTTTGATGATTAGGTGAGTACTCGTCGTGTTGCATGTATATTCATAAATACTTAATGTAAGTGAACAAAATGTTAGCAGTCGCTACTCCAGCGACCTGGTGTGTTGCTTTACTTTTTCCCCAGTCATATACTGCGAGCACTATTTATGTACTTCATCTACTCATTTTAATGTACCTCAGGTGGTCGAAATTTCTGGAGTGCTCTACTACGGTTCTTCTCATAATCATATGAACGTTTCGGGGCGTCAAACGCAACATATCAATCAATCAGTCCATCTACTCATTTGTACATACTCATCACCATCACGCTGGCGTGGGTTATAGGGCTCACTTTCGGCGAATAAAAAAGAAGTGTCTTGCACCCTAAATGTTTCCTTACAAGAGATAATGAGTGCTTTCCAGTCCTCTAGTCCTCTCCGTGCTGCGGATCCTCATCAGCTGCCACTACAAAACACCATGCATCTACGTTCAGGTCGCCGTTTTTACAACCAGCCATGGGCCATGTCATGCGACGACCACAGCACCTCGACTCTATCCTCCTAACTTGTGTCAGGGGGAGGCAAATGCTTGTTATACCGTCAGCAGCCCTCAAAAAGATTTACCAGTGTTGTCTGGCCTTCGCGGTGAAGATGTTGAGGAATAGTTGTTGCAGTTCTACGACGTAAGTTTTCTCGGCCGCTGGGATGAGTGTACGAAACTCTCCCGCGTCCCGTTCTTCTAACCAGGGTTGTCAAGACTTGGTTTTTGAACCATGAGCTCGCTATCGCCTACTGGGCCACCTTTTGGTAGCTCCTCCATCAGATCTTTGCAAACCTTTCTGTTCGCTCCAACATCGTCAAACGGAAGCTTGCTGAGTGGGTCCAGCACTCAGGCGAGTCCTATATGTCGTATATAGAAGACGTCCTCGCTTTTTGCCGCCGCGTTGACAGCTAGATGGTGGGAAATGACAGCATTCAACATCTGCTCAAAAGTACGGAATCAGTGGCATTCAATGCTTTAGAACAAATAATGCTATCACGGTAGCAAATATCATCAGTACTTGTCAGCGTCTTGATAATCTCCATCTTATCCGCTTGCCACCTGACGTACCTACCCCTAGGGCAACGAACGATAGTGAGCTACGTACGTTTATCCGTTTTATAAATCATGAAGAACTACAACTCCAAGCTGTGTCGTGCTCTCTTCCGCTGCATATGACAATTCCTGGTGGTAGCCTTCACACCACCGTGAGGAAAGAGTTGGCATCCATGGCATGCCCGCAAGTCCCAAGCCCACATCCCGCACCGACAGCCACCAATGCTCAAGTTGCTGCTCTCGCACCACCTTCCCAGCAATCACCGCAGCCTGGATCAGCAGTGCTCGCTTCGCTCAATGCTCTTTCCACAAGAGCGCCACCGGAGTTTTCCAATACTTGGTGTCCACCTCGACCAGCCTGCTGTTACTTTGGAATTTATGGCCACATCTCAAGGTAGCCGACGGCTTCAACAAGACAAGAGGCATGGCTATGATGATTTTGAAAGGTATGAGTTTGCTTCTGTTTTCCAGAATCACCACTCATACCCGTTTTGTTCTCGTCGTTCACCATCTCCGCCGGCCTTTGATGCAGCGGGTTCGTACCAGTCCACGCTTCGTTACTCTCCATCGCCTACGCGGCGCTCCTCTTCTCTCCTTCGCCCGGCTACCACGGCATCTGTTCATCGTCAGAAAAACTAAACAATGCAGCTTCAGGAGTGAAAGCTGCATCTTACGGACTGCATAGGACTCCTGCGGAATGCACCTCAAAATATTTTGAGTGTGTGTTGAAGGTGTGGGGACTAACCTCTTCGTGGACATGGGTGTGTCGCTTTCTGGTAATAGTGTTGAACTGTGTTCTGGCTTGCAAAACCTCGAGACTCCGTATGACTGGCCTCTTCGCTGCGCTAACGAAGTTTTCCTTGATGCCTCCAGTGTTTGCACAGTACGAGTTTTTATTTAGGACATTCTACATCACATAAAATTTCTCGTTCGGTTTTCTTGTACTAACGCGGTAGTTTTGGGTTGGGGCTTTCTCTCCTTAGCTTCAGCGGTGATGTCTTGTCGACAGAGTCATTCACGTCACGCACGCTGCACTTTCTTTTGGTATAGGTGGCCATAACTTGTGCTTTATCACGATGGCTGATTGCTCCATTCCTACAGGTCTTGTGCATATTCCGA
Organism: Rhipicephalus annulatus; assembly: GCA_013436015.1. Taxonomy (NCBI): domain Eukaryota; kingdom Metazoa; phylum Arthropoda; class Arachnida; order Ixodida; family Ixodidae; genus Rhipicephalus; species Rhipicephalus annulatus. The sequence goes on along the minus strand of WOVY01001732.1, from coordinate 572,968 downwards.
GCTGACATCATATACCATCTTTATTGAGGATGTGCTCCTGGCACCGTGTGGACGTTATGTCTCTGGAGACCTTACCATTGCTTAATGCCTCTTGTAGTTTCACTAGGTTAGATCAATTGCCACAGCTGCTAATTCTACTGCTTCTCCTATTGTGCTTCAGCAGGGCGTGACTGTGACTTGCTCTACGGACATCGAACTCCTTTATTTAGTGCCTCTCCACGCTCCACCACCGTTTTTAGCTATCAAGGCCGGTAACGATGCTACGATGACTGCTTTAACAGCCACCATTATTCCCAACCTCATGGTAGCACAAAAAGAAGAGCTTTTAGCTCTACTGCAAAAGCACACCCCTTCATTTACTGTCAGTTCCAAGATCTTGGGCTGCATTGCCATCACTGTGCACCGTATTGAACCTAAAACCAATTCAATTGTGCAGCGCCGCCTCTACTATGCGTATTTCGCTGAGCGGGGAATCATCGCACACAAAATCACCGACATGCTCAAACAAAACGTCATCCGGCCATCGTCCACTCTCTTGGTCGTCAACTGTAGTTTTAGTCCACAATAAAGACGGTTCCCTGCGATTCTGCGTCGATTATCGAACGCTTAACAAGATTGCGCGCAAAGACGCTTACCCGATGCCCCGCGTAGACGACGCACTTCTCTCTTTGCAGGGGGTGAACTTTTTTCCAGCCGAGACCTCCGATGCGGCTATTGGCAAATACCTATGCATAAAGCGAAAAAGAATAAGAAGGTATTTTGCAGCACCAGACGGGAATTATGCTCTTGCCATATTCCAATGCATGATAGACACATATCTTCGTGGCCTCAAGTGGAAGACGTATCTTTGCTATATAGAGGACATCGTAATAGTTTCCGCTACTCTAGTCAACATCTTGAGCGACTGGACGCAGGTTTAACGTGCCTTTGCAACAGCGGAGTTCACCTTAACACAAAAAGTTGTCATTTCACCAAGAAAAAAGTTAAGGTGTTAGGCCCCCTTGTCAGCGAAAGACGGCTTTGGCCAAATCCTGACAATTTCTGTCATGATGTGCTTCCTTCGCCCGCTAACTCGGAAACCCCTATGCAGCGTCTCGGGTCTGGCGTCCTACTTCCGCCCTTTCATCAGCCATTTTGCTACAAGCGCCTCGCCACTGGACAAGCTCATCACGTAAGAATCTGCCTTCGCGTGGAGCGACCACTGGGAGCCTGTTCTTCAAGCCCTCAAACGTGCCATAACATCCGACCCCATCTTATGTCATTTCGATGAAACTCACCTACTTTTTCACACACCGACGATAGTGGCCATGGAATTGAAGCAGTTATCTTACAGTGGGACACCACTCCTCTAACAAGAGTTGTTGCGTATGCCAGTCGAGCTTCAACGGCCACCGAGCAGAACTACTGTATTACTGAGCAGAAATGCTTTACTGTAGTTTAGGCCGTACAAAAATTTAGACCGTATCTTTTGTTGCCTACAGATCATCAAGCTTCAAGTTGGCAAGAGTTTGCTCTCCTCTATCACTGAACACCTACTAACGACAGCCAGCACAGTGCACAAAACGACGTCCGCCTACTTGTCTGGTCGACTGGGTCATTGGGCACTCAAGCTGCAACAGTTCAATTTCCACGTTCCTGGCAAAACCAGCAAGATGCAGACGCTTTCATTTGTTGCCTTCTGCCACTATCGCCGTCAAGACCATTTGGTCAATCCTCGTCTCATGAACCCGACGCTGAGTCACCCCAAACATTTTCCCAACTGTCGGTTGTTGACACGTAGGTTTCAAATTACTATGCCCAGTTCGCCTCGAGCCAGCGTCATGATGCATACTGCAAGTGCATTACCGAACTCTTAATTGGCAGATAACCTCATTCAATGCCTGATCACGACGACAACTGCGATAGTTTAAGATTGACTGCATTGTGCTACACTGTTACGTCATCACTACTGATAGAGACCGGAGGGTTCTTGTTCTCCATTCTTTACGTCAACAAGTACTCGAAGTCTTTCACGTCGACTCATGTGCAGACCACTTGGGAATAAACAACAGTAACAACTGCGCCAAGAAACGTTTCTTCTGGCCTCACCTCTCCAAATTCGTGGACAAGTACGTTGCATCTTGTCCTTTACGTCACATTGACGGAAGCGACAAACTTCATCTCCGGCTGGCCTAATGCAACCCATTCCGTGTCTCGAGGCACCCTTCACCACGTTGGGACAGACCTAGTTAGACCTCTTCTCATCACGCCAGCAGCTCATCGATGGATTGTGACAGCCGTTGATCACCTGACACAATACGCAAAGACGGCTCCCCCAACTACAAAGCCATTGTGTTGTGTCATGGTGCACCTCGCGTTCAGTTGAGTGATTGCAGCAAGCGTTTGCTTTTCTCTATCACTGAAGACCTACTGAGGACTTCCAGCAATGTGCACAAGACGACATCAGCCTACCATTTCGTAATTAAACGAGAGATTTTTCCCACGTTAACAGACATATTAGTGATGTATATCGTGCCACACCACGAAAAGTGGGATACGATTTTGCTTTTCTAACAATTGCACACAACACCGCTGTCCAAAAAAACGACTGGCTATTCTCCTCTCTGTCTCGTGTGGGGCCTTTTATCGACGTTCACTATCGACGTCTTTTTCCTGAATACTCTCGCTGATGCCTCAGTCTTCTTATCCGAGCACTTCGTTTCCAGACTTCACTAATGCCAGACGTGCTTGCCTCAACCTAGAAGCTAGTCAGAAAGATCGAAGGCAACGCCACAATAGTTCTCATCAACATGTTTTATTCAGTCCTGGGGATGAAGTGCTGCTTTGGACACCCACTTGTACTCTGGGACTGTGCGAAAAAAATGGTCACCGTTTATTGAGCCATATATTGCCCGTAAAAAACATCCGCACCTAAATATTGCGTCACTGCCACCGAGCTTTCTTTAGACCCCCAGTCCTGTGGTTCTAGGATTGCTCATGTTTCGCGTATGAAGCCACTTGTATGACGTCCCATTTTGCTTCAAGGCATGGCCGTGCCGGCCGCTCACGTGCAGAGGGCAAAAAGTATTATGAGCACTATTCATGTACTTTCTCTACTCAGTTGTACATACTCATCATCACCACGCTGGTGTGGGCTATAGGGCTCAGTCTCGGCAAATAAGAAGTGTCTTACGGCCTAAACGTTGCCTTACAATATATATGTTTATTCTACTGATTGACTAGCACAAGGGCAACGCGATAAAAAAGAATGCTATATTATATACGAAAATGGCGCCACAGCATCCTTCACTCTTAATGTCGCCTTCGATGCTCAGTCCTTTTTCCACTAGCGTTTTTCTTAACCCGTGTATCTTTCCACAGAGTGGAAACTGGTTAGGTGTCGGCAGACAAACCGTCTCATTTTCGACGCATGTTCAGTGCAATTTCGTTATGTTCATGCAAGTTCTCTAGTAGGCAGGTCACTGCTCCTAAAGGACGGACAATGCGTAAGGCTTCTCAAAAGCGTGGCATATGCTTTTTAGCATGGTCAGGTAGGCAAACCACGAGTTCAACTAAGACAAAGTTTGCAGGACTATAGGACTCTTAAATGCGAGAGTTCTTCGTGTTGATCGCTTGAGTTCATAGGTTGAAGTTGAGCAAACGTTGCCTTGCGTCAAGGCGTCGCTGATTCACTGTTTCTGAATTATCAGCACAGTGACTCCTCGGCACAGCGAACTCTGAGTTCTAAGAAATTGAAGTTCTCTCACACACAAGAAATACTACAGTCACGCTTGTCGTCTTCTTTTTTTTTGGGGGGGGGGGGTGGGGCGTCTTATTGATAGATCTGTGCGCCACCACCCGTTTTTGCTCACACCGTTCACTCCGCCACCCAAGTTCTGAGAGAGACCCCGCTGCCACCATGCAACAACTGCAGCGCGCTGCCGTTTGTATTATTTGAACCCGAGCGAAAAAGCTGGGCATAAAATGCATCACATCCTCGTTTCCTTTGCAGCTTTATGATTTTTCAGTGTCGCGTTTGTGGTGTCTTGACTGCTATGCTGTGTCCATGTTTGTATACCCTATCTATATGACGGCTATAAAGCGGTTTTTTGGGGTAAACAATTAACATTGATTTTCTTGATCGTTTCTTGTTTTTGGCACTCTTTATGGCACCGGAATAAAGAATAACATGACACGGTTAGAGCACATACTGTGGAGTGGTTTGTTTATTTTCTACCCTGCTTTACCTTGCATTCGTCCCCTCCCCCTAATTCTTCCTCGAAATTCGCGAGATTATCACGTGCGATGAACTTGTGATGTCACTGTACTTTGGGAGTTTCTGACGGCCTAATTATAAATAACAAAGTGTAGCCAACCCGCTCGAGATCCTGACAGAATCTAGGCTTAGAGATCACATTGCACTCGTGCTTTATGAAGACATAAATGTCGGAGAGACATAGCCTGCAAGAATTGTGGGAAAGGGAGTGTAGTGCAGTTCACTAGACAACGAAACCAAAAGAATAGGCCCCGGATTATTTCAGTTTCCTAACTAATGAATTATTTACAGCGATTACGACAAAACACTCCAAAAAAGGCCAACCTACTTCGAAGATTTTAGTATACACTTTGATTGCGAGAAAAATTATATAGACACTTTCTACAGGCTTTCATCCTCGCTGTCATAATCTGCATAAGGTCTAAATCAATAATGTTTATACGCACAATGTATGCTCTTCCCACTAATAATATATCACGAGCGCTAGCGAGGAACAATGCTGAAGCAATTGTGAAGAAGCTGTACATCATGATCACCTGGAAGGTGCAAGTGATAACATCACTCCGCGAGCGATTCCTACCATCGATTGCTCTCCAAATGGAAGGATCTATTTATCGTCTCAGGCAAGGTGCTCATACACTTTCCTGGCTGCTTTTGACCTTCTGTATTTATGTTATCAAGGCAAATGTATTCTTCAAAGCTTGCTGTTTTTCGCTGCTTCCAGGCACCACCACTCAAGCCCAATGTGGCTTTGACGGGCCTAATATCTGTACCTCTTTCTTGAGAAAGGAGCAATAAAGATTAATATATTACTTATATCATTAAAACGTTAATAAGATTAATATTAATAATATTGTTACGAGAAGGAGACCGACTCGGAGGGGTAGTCAGAGATGTATTTACAGCTGGTTAAGCGAGCAACGCCAGCCACAGAGATTAGCTCGCGCCTGTCTTCTTCGTCTCCATGCACTGGCACGTAGCATGACCCCAGGCGGTGGAGGCACCGTCCCGGTGCTTTAAAGGTCGTTATCTGCCGCATTCTTGTTGGGCTTGATCCGTGATACGAGTACAATATTATTATTTCCAATACAATAACACAAAGAAATTTTATTCACGCGATCATAAACATCAGCCTATGAATTCAATGTTGTACACGTCACTTATTTGCGCCAATGTAAATTCCCATTAGCTACCATATGCGTGTCAACGAGAACTATTTTTGGATGGGCCATCTGCGGAGCAGTGCATTGCTTTGCAGTTTGTGGGATCACCGGTGGGACGCACCCCTGTGCTACTGGCGCAAAGTACGAAGGGAGGAGTGGGCTTGCGCCAATAACTGCAAGAGTGTAACTGCACTCATGCCTCAACAAAAATGGGGGCTTGCATTTGTGTAGTATGTATCTAGGGTAGTATGTATCTAGAGTATTCACAGCTGACATTGTGGTAGAGTAGATGGATATATGTAGAGTGGATGTTCTTAGCGTGTGCCTGAAAATCATACTTTTGTAGATGTACTCGGCTAGCAGTCGTGCTTCATCTTCTCCATAACTGTCTCAAAACATCTACCCTAGCGTGTTGAAGAGCTTTCTTGTGACGTCATGTTGAGGCGTTCTCAATGGCTAACAAGACAGGTGTTGTAAGCTCCAAGAGAAAGCATCCAATTCTTCTATGCCATTGCATTAGGTTGTTGTTAAGCAGCTTTTGGATGTCTGTTAGGAGTATGTTTAGTCCCTGGCACACCTTTTCGCGTGGTATGAAATGGTAGCGCGAAAATTTTACAGCTAGCGACAAGGACGTGCAATATTGTGATCGTTTCGTCTTCGATGTGTTTCTTCTTGCTTGGCGTGATTCGGGCTATCAAAGATGCGATGCTCATGACTAAGAGGTTGACGTTTTTGGTCACTCATTTGATGACATGATTCTCATGAATATGCATGCCATGTATACGTGCTTTCGAAAATTTCGATTAGTTAACTTGTGATTTCAAGCTAATTCAAAGGGGCGCAATCTATATGAATTTGCATGTACCCAAAGTCGAGTCATCTATTGCCGGCTGATGTGCTTTGCAGGATACGTTCTGTGACAGGCGGCTACACCAGTGTATTTAATTACCAGATAGATTTTTCAACTTCGCGTTAAGGCACTGCTAAAGTACGAAACCAAGATAGGGAAGTATTTACATTCACTTCCAGAATCAAACTGATAAAGTCAAGTTATGCATCTTAGTTGTTGTATTCCCAGCAATACTCAATTAAGTAATCGTATCTATAATGCGACTTTCTTTGCAGCGGTATTGGTTGCGTTTTTTGAAGAACGATGTTTTGACTGATGATTTGGACTCGGAGAACCTTGGTGACTTGGTCGGCACCAGACTTGCTTATGAGGCCTTTGCCTCGTTGCCCGACGACATCAGGAGGGTAAAACTTGCCGGCTTTGATAAGTCGCCGGAGAAACTCTTCTTCATCAGCCAGGGCAACAATTGGTGTGCCTGGTATGACGCAGACAAATAACGCCCGCGCTACGTACCACATCGATCACGGTGTCTTGTTCCTTTGAGGAACATGGCTGAATTTTCTCGTGCATTTGGCTGTGCGCCAGAGAGGATGATGAATCCGAGTAAAAAGTGCTCATTATGGTAATTCACGATGCCCCCATATTATGTTCTTAGCCATATTAAAGTCAATCTTTTTCCGCAGTTTTTGGTGAAATAAAGGAAGCTGTTCCTGAACACACAGCTAAACGTCTTGAGCTTGACGCGTTCTACTTTACACAGAGGGACGTGGTGTACAACACACTGTAACTGTAAAGAACTTCATAGTCGAGCATAACCTGAATATTATACGCTGCGGCTATAGAACCGCAAGACGTATGCTATAAACAATTCTGCTGATAGTTTCTTGTGTTGGTATTCATATAGGGAAGTAAAATATTCGTAGATATAGGCTGGAGCATTTTCAAAAATATGCCTTTGAACGATGAGGGCTCACTCTGGGGGAAGCTAATTTTTTTTCAATGCTGTGAACGACTGCATCTTACTATTCTGTACTTTATAACGTACAAGAGGGCAGTGGACAGCTCTTTACTGCCTTACAAGAGCAAAAGCAGTCTGCCGCGCGAACTACCGCATTATAACGAGGTAGTACGCAGAGACAAAACACATATTATTACTCTTTTTGGTAACAGTATTAGGAAATATATTTGAAAACGGAACGCCAAGACGTGACGTAGTATGTCCCAGGTTTTGAGAAAAATGTGATTCCCACAAGCATTTATAAAGCGCAAAAAGAATAGAAATACTGCTATCAAAACACTATATGTCCAAATGAATGCTTGTAGTTTCATCGAAATAACGAAATTGATTGATGATACATAGAAGGGGCACGGGATATGCTCATGCTTTGAATACTCGGTGCCATTTCTTGTTGCCATATCAGTCCATCGGGTGATTTGTCTAGGCAAAGACAGTACGTGTTTGTTGCTACCGTCAGATTTCAGCATAAAATTTCAGAACCAACTCTAGGATAGTTTATGAGATTTTCAGTGCATTTAAGATATGTACGAAATAAGTTTTAGGAGTGTTTGTAAATATACATTCTTCGTAAAACTTTGCGGGAAACTTAAAGCCCTGTTATCACCTGGCTGAATTGGTGGTTAGATTATCGGAAGAAAAAAGCAACATCAAAATCAACATATCTTGTTTTAGTTTGGCTGATACCACCGTTTTATTGTTAGCGCCGTTCTCAAGCATTACAACAACTGCGGGCATTTCCGGAAATTCATTTCCGAGTACTTAAATTTCAGATGCAATGTCATGATGTGAAAATATTTTCTTCAAAGTTTGCGGCTTCTTGCAGCTACTTCCGAGATTGCGAGTTTGTCGAAGCTGCAAACTCCATTGGTTTTTTTAAAATCTTGTGAGCATTCAAAGAGAATGTTGCTTAGGCAGGTGTGATGTGAGTGCTGTGCTCATAAGCAACTATGTGTTTGTTCTTTAAAACGCAAGTGCAGGTGTCCGTGCTGCCTTTGTTTATCTTGATAAATTAGCGTTTGTGTTGAACGGGACACCTTATGCTAGTTGTCTTTCCTAATTTACTGCGCTTGTTGAAAGCTAATACAGGTGTTTAGCAGTACAAATAAATAAGCGTGTTTTTTTGTATCTATGTCATCTTCCCGACAATATTATTGGCCACCTTGGCTCGCTACAGTATAACACGTTATTCTTGGCTTCTGATTCATGAAACAAATCTCAGTGCTCGTACAGCACTTTACTGATTTTTCAAAAATAATAAGCATTCGAGCACATTGAAACACAGCCGGTGTTACAAGATGTACTAATCCCTTTTGCTACTGTTGTGAAGCTTGGTTCTAGAGACGCGTCCCCACTGATAGGGTTCTCGAAATGTCAGGCCTACGTAGGATCCAGGCACGGTTTGGTAGAATGGAGGACTATCCAATCAAAGGACTGATGCTGGCAAGTTGAGAAAACAAACATGAAGACATTTACTGACACGTTGTACAACTATTTACAACATGAAAAGAATAGAGTTCAGGGCTCCAATAGCGTGGAGGATAGACCATAACCCACTGTTCAGAGCAACATTTTGCACTTTGCAGCACCGTTTTAAGCTCTCAGTCACACTCCTTCTTCTCGATTGAAAAACCAGCCACACATGTCACCAGACAATAACACACGGTCATGGATGAGTCGTTGCACTCGCTGAAACGAATGTTCCTTCGGTCATTTTCACTCAAGAAAGAAGGCATCTACCGCGAGGCAAGCTAGCAGACGAGTACTTAACTGCCATCTCTTTCTAGAATGTTAGCAAAAGATTGCTGGCTTAATTGCTTTGTCATGACCCACAAGGTCAGGCGGCCGGGCAGCCTCACCAAACAAGTCATTGTGGAGAAAACGACTGTTTGGGCACTGGCTGCCGTTCAGAAGAAATTTCCCACATTCTTATCCCTTTGTGGCGTGTCCTGCAGCTGGACTCTCGTTTCAGAGAAAGGCGCAGGGATTTCGAGTGTTGAGAGCCCACCCAGCTACCCTTCTCATGGGCAGCACATCATGAACGACGAAGTGTCATAACAGCCTCCCCTTAGCCAGATGAATCACGGAGGGAAACAGGCACGGCTGCTGCCTGAAAGTACGACGAAACTCTCCGCATTTGAATGCCAGAAAATTGACTTCGCTTGTCGCATTGTCTGGACAACTGTTGAAAACTTTGCAGTGTCTCTGTAACTCCACCGCATGTGCAATCCAGCATTCGGCGCCCTGCGAGCGAACAAAGCTAAAATAGCGATGGTAAACAAACTTTGAGTATTTATTTTTTACGAAAACTCTGGTACTCACTACCCTAACGACTAACTTGTGCTGAAGAACAAAACATACTGCATTACACGTTCTCACAGTGTGGTGCACAAAAAAACTCAAAAATCAAATTAGAGACACTGCGAAGGGCATGCGTGAATTGCTTAGAAAGCGTGGCTATGCGCCCCAGCTTTTCTACTGAAATTTCTATTCTAATATTTAATGTCGAAGTGATATTGAAAAATCAAGCTTCACCACAAGAGGCGACTGTTCTGTTTTCAGCCAGGTAAGTGGACAATGGTATGTCTTTACTGTCAAATTGGCACCTCCAAAATAACACTGCTATTTTGAATGGCCGACACAATGAATCGCACTCTATTTGAATTGTTGTATGCTATCGCGTGAAAGCTCAACTTCCGACTCAACTATATCATGGGGTGTTCATTACCGTCATCTTCCTTCTTACAGAATGACACCTAGGTCTCGACCACTCACGTCGCCCTGGACTGTGAATTCTCGGTCGTAATCGCCAGTTTTATTAAAGACTAGACGGCTGGTCACTACTGCCTTCAAGCTTAAAAAGGCAGCTTTTTTTTAGATCCTGGATCACTTTCGTCGTTTTTGTCCCGTGGAAATCGTCGGTCAAGGCGCTTGCGATCGCTGAACGAGCTTGGCTTCAGCGATTGCCAAACTTTTTTTATAGTTTGTTTTTTTATGCTGCCAATAATCCGCCAGTGCAAAGATATTAGGCTCGCTACATTTTCCGAAACCTTGGTACGCTGTAACCTATATATATATATATATATATATATATATATATATATATATATATATATATATATATATTGACTACGGTGGCTCCCACCCCAATGCCAGTGAAACCCTAATAATCCGCTCATATGATCATTCCCTCAATCTTTCTTCAAAGAAAGACAACACAACATAGGGAAGAAACGGCAGCCTATAACATGTTCGTTTGGTTAAAGATACCGGCCTACGCTAACGCCTCTGAAAAAAAACACTGGGTTCTCTTGAGCACTTCAATTACTCTCATTTCAACTGCGTAGCAAAAATACAAAGCAGTAGTGACCGAGCGCGTAATTCCTCACAGTTAATCTAAACGCTCATCGTGTCTTTACGTTGTCACAAACAGTGTACAACCAAAATTAACCCGAAGTGCATTACACATCAAAAGCACCTCGACACATTTGCATCAGTTTTATACAAAAACCAAGTGCCAAACGGCTGACGTTACTCTTGGTGTGTAATGACAATTGAATCATTTCGAATCATTTTTTGAAGTGATTTGGTTGTATGCTAACATCATCCTCCAAATGCTCATTCAAGCAACATCATTGTGACAGTAATCGTATGCGATATTTCACTTAAAGCTCGAAAATACTAAAAATAAATCTTCCTCGTTTTTATCTTTGTGACCATGCGTCTCACTTAAAAGGCGGTTCCTCACACTTCTGTTCAAACATAAAATCCAAGCCGATGTCGCTGATTCTGTATATGGCAGCATGTACCTAGGCACCCAGAACTATACTTTCGTGTTGAAATGAGGTACCACTTGCTGTGTACAGCTGTCCGACATTTTTTTTCAACTCACGTTCTTGTTTGCAGATCTCTTACTTCAGTCTTTGTTTCAAGCTCATCTTCTATAAGCGGCATCTCATTCGTTCAGATATCTTCCTCTTTGTTACAGCAAACGTGGATGTGGAAGGGGGTGAAAAATGATTAAGAAGGAAGAAAGAGAAAGCAATAGCTTGAGGCGAAGCACACAACCTTGTATACCCATCGAAGGAGACAGGAATAAATAAAAAAAATCCCTGCATATTGAAGTCTCTCAGTGAGATTAGCCAGGTGGCGCAGGGTCTCCCTTGTGTATTTTCTGGAACAAAATGAAATTTTCATCTTCATCCTGACATTGTTACGAAAAATAAGAGACGCCATATCGACGAGGTTGTGGATTAGATGTATTTGAAACCAGCGGTAATGGTGTGACCGGTTGACCAGCGATCAAGTGCAGGCAACCCTTCGTCGTCCTCGTCAGGTACACACGCGCGTCACCCCCTGGAATATCAATATGCATGCATGTAGCATAGTCCATAGTCCCCGGTGGCAGAAGTGCCTTCTCGGCGCATCTAAATGTCTACGTCACTAGAATATTGGTAGGGCTTCAAGCGCGCAACATGTACAATATCGGTAGCCTATTGGGCACGTGAAGGTGACGGAGCAAGAGGACCCATTTCATATGTCACAGGAGTAACCACACAAAGGGCTTGGTATGGACATGTGTATCGAGTAGGCAGTTTTTCTGACAAGCCAACTTGAAGGGTCGGAGACCAGAGAAGGACCAAATAACCAGGCGGAAAGTGTACGTCGCGGTGTCGTTGATCATACAAACGCCTTCGCTTCTCTTGAGAGGTGAGAAGGCGAGTACGGGTGATTGCGCGAGCGTGAGCGGCCAGAGTGATAGCGCCTATGGTATATTCACTGGTCGGTCCCGCAGGGGACAGTATGGCGGTGTCTATAGGCAATGTTGGTTCTCAGCCAAACAGCAGAAAAAATGGAGAGCAACTGGCAGTGTCTTGGCGCGAAGAATTACAGGCAAATTTGTCGTACAGCAACGCAAGATTCCAGTCGGTGTGGTTGGTAGAAACATACTTTCTGAGCATGTCTTTAAGAGTTCGATTTAGACGCTCCATGAGTCCATTGGTCTGTGGATGGTATGAAGCAGCCAGCTTGTGTCTCGTTTGACAGGACTTCAAGGTGTCTGCTATGACCCTTGGCAAAAAGTTGTGGCCATGGTCTGTAAGCAGCTGCTGTGGAGTTCCGTGTTGCAAAATCACGTCCTTGAGGAGGAAGTCCGTGACATCTGTGGCACAGCTTGTTGGAAGAGCTCGTGTGATGGGAAAATGCGTGACGTATTCGGTGGCCACGGCAATCCACTCGTTACCCGAGGAAGACAAGGAGAAAGGGCCAAGTAGGTCCAAGCCAACGCGGAAGAATGGATCTGACGGAATGTCAAGTGGTTGAAGGTATCTAGCGGGAAACGTCGATAGTGTTTTGCGGCGCTGACATTTCTCACAAGCCGCAACATATATTTTCACCTAGTGCGCAAGCCCTGGCCAAAAGAAGCGTCGGTGTATTCGGTTGTATGTGCGTGACACACCAAGGTGACCGGCAGTCGGAAGGTCAAGAAGTTTATGTAGAACTTCCGAGTGAAGGTGTTACGGAATGACAAGCAGCAGGGCTGGTCCAACCAGCTCAAAATTTTGGCGGTATAGTACATCGTCGTCGAGCACGAATGAGCAATGGGACTGATTGGAAAATGATAATTCGAGGCGCTCAATGATAGCACACAAATACGAATCACGGCGCTGCTCGTCACCGATGCATGTCATTTGCGAAAGGGAAAAGACACAAGGGTCGGTGTCGGCGTCAGGCATAGTGCTCGACTCAGTAACCGGGTATCAGGACAGAAAGTCTGCGTCCTGATGTAGGCGCCCGCACTTGTACGTCACCTTGTAGGTACACTCTTGCAGTCAGTAGGATCCGGTCAGTAGGATCCTTCAGTGACGTAAGCCAACATAGCGCATGACGGTCAGTTAATAGAGATAAATTTGTGCCATATAAATATGGGCGGAACTTTGAGACTGCCCAAACAAGAGCAAGACATTCACGCTCTGCAATGGAATAGTTGAGCTCAGCAGCTGTGAGGAGGTGGCTAGCGTAGGCGACAACTCGGCATTCGGCTAGGACGGCTCCTATCCTATGACCATTATCATCGGTTCGGACTTAAGTCGGAGCGGATGGGTCAAAGTGAGCCAATATAGTTGAAGCCGTCAGTGGCGTGATTAGGTGAGAAAAAGCAGCAGCTTGGTCGGTACCAAACGTAAATGCGACGTCTTTCTTCAGAAGCTTAGTCAGGGGTCGAGCGATGGTTGCAACATCTTTCACAAACCTTCTAAAATAGAAACAAAGTCCTACAAAACTCGGAACGTCTTTGACTGACTGGTGTACAGGAAAACTCGTGACTGCATGAATTTTCTCCGGGTCCGCCTGCACACCAGAGGCGTCAACAAGGTGGCCAGATGCCCCGCCGTGGTGGTCTAGTGGATAAGGTACTCGGCTGCTGGCCCGCAGATCGCGGGATTGAATCCCGGCTGTGGCGGGTGCATTTTCGATGGAGGCGGAAATGTTGTAGGCTTTTGTGTTCAGACATGGGTGCACGTTGAGGAACTCAAGGTGGCCGAAGTTTCAGGGCAGTCCATGGAATTTCAGGGCAGAGTGCGACGACAGGAAGTCCATGCCGAAGATTAGGTCGAGAGGGTAATTTTGAAGCACCACAAATAAAACGGAGAGATGGCGGCCGGCAATACCAACACGGGCGGTACACATTCCAGCGATGGCCACAGTTCCACCATCAGCGACACGGAGGGCTTTAGTCGCTGCAGGTGGGAGGACTTTTTTGAGTAGGCCAAGCAGATGAGCACTCATTATGGACACTTGAGCTTCAGCATCAACTAACGCCATCAAAGAAATACCGTCCTTATACACTTTCATTTCATTTTTTCTTTTTTCATTTTTATTCAAGGCGAAATTGTTACACTTTGCCTTGGGAGACACGACTAAAGGCTAAATAAACGCAAGTTAGTATTAGTGGGGATGTCAATAAAGATTTGGATCAGTCGCAATTGTTGCAGCACTACTTGCCGGAGCGGCATGATCTTGTTTTCCATCCGAGAGGATCCATAGTTGACCAGTGACGAATAGCTGCATATTTGGGCCCATGGGGACTGGTGGCTTTGAGGTGACGGCAAACGAGCAGTGGCGCGACTGTTAGGGACGCCCGAAGAAGGGTATAAATGACTGCGCGAATTCCAACGGGAGTCCTCGTATGAGCGAGAAGAGGAAAATGGGCTCTAGTTTTAGGGCGCCCTAGTGCTGCAGAAATGGCGGGAGATATGACCAACTTGGTGGCAGCGGAAGCAGATCGGTTTGTCGTCTGTAGTTCTCTATTCTATTGAATTGCAGGATCGTGGAAAAAGTGAGTCATGGCGTCGGGCGTTTACTGTCATTAGTATGGAGGAGGGTTGGCAGACGGAGCCGGCCACAGGAAAACCGAGCTTTGCAATTTGCTGCCTGACGCCAGCTTGAATAATGGAGACCGTCGGAAGCGTTTGTGTGGGGCCATGGTCGAGTTGAAGTAAAGGAAACAATGCCGGACTTGACGCCCAAAGCTCCCTTCGAACTATACGTGTCACGCTGTCCTGCATGGGTGGTGCGGCACCGTGATCGGTGCAGGTTGATGTAACAGCCATGATAGGTAGTCACGTAAATTGAGGCAGAACACGGTGGCTTTGGCCATTTTGAAGTGGCGGCATTCCTTAATAAACATATCTACGGTCGTGACGTTGGTGTACACAAGAGAGTGAAAGGCGTCGTCCACGATGCCTTTGAGTATGTGACCCACCTTGTCACTCTCTGTCGTATTTGCTCGTCCACTTTCCGGCACAACGCGAGCACGTCCTGTATATACGAGACATATGACTCAGTTGAGGACTGCACACGAGTGGCCAGTTTTTTTTGCGCTTCCATTTGGCAACTGGGTCTCCAAAGTTGTCGCGTAGTCGCTCCTTGGAGATATCCCAGCTTGTGAGCTTGGTCTCATGGTCGTCGAATCAAACACGTGGGGGGCCGTTCAAGTAAAATATTACGTTCGCGAGCGTCATGGTAGGATTACATTGGTGTATCTGGCAAGCATGTCTGTACATTCGGGGCCAGTAGTAAATATGAACCCCAGGTTGTGCGAAGAATGTGCTAGGATCATGGGGGTAGGGAATCGTCAGGTATGTAGTGGCTGGAGCTACAGATGGAGACGCTGACGGGTTGTTGCCATTGGTAGCCATGGTCGGAGACTAAACGGTGCGGCCACTGCGAAGCTTCGTGGTGAGGACGGGGAACGTTCAACCTCCTCCAAATATGTTACAAAAAAGAATAGACGCCGTATCGTGAAGGCAGTGAATTAGATGTATTTGAAACCAGCGGTAATGGTTGGTTGGTTGGTTTCTCAACACCTTGGTGCAACCCACTTAGAGGGATAGGCCATGAATGAGACGGTGCCTTGTTTTTAAATAATCCACTTCTTGACAGGGAGGGTTGGGTAAATTAGGTAATAAGGGTAATAAATTAAAGGTGTCAGATTTCTAAACAAACAAAAAAAAACTTGAAAGGAAAATTCTAATAAACCCACAAAAATTATATACATGAAACAACTGAAGTTATTCATTTTTAGCTATACATTCTTTTTGATTCTCGTAAGAAATTTGTAACAGCGATAAAAACGTTCCTGCGACTGAAACCAAATGCGACTGCACCAATTGAAAGAATCACTGGAAGTCTCAAGTTTAAGTCCAACTTTCGTAGAGGCTCTTCTAGCAGATTTTTCCTTTGACTTTTGAATTTTCGGCATGACAAAAAAGTGCTCCAAAGATTCACTCTCATCACAATAAAGGCACAGAGGTGACTGTGCCAGACCCAACCTGTGAAGGCAAAAGTTCAATGAAGGAACTCGACAACGCAGCCTTGTATTTCTTCCTTTCTTGATGAACACCACTTGTGGTTCCAAGGGAACTGTAGCTGTGGATAGTCTGATAAAAAGAAAGAAGATTTTTCGAAGTTATTGGCTGTTGTGCGTTTTTCAAAGCGTGCCGCTGTGATATATTCCAAAGAAGGCGAAATAGGTAAAACAGGACAATCGAGGGAAGATACAGCTAGCTAGTGCATTTGCATGCTCATTGAGAGCTAAACCTCTATGGCTTGGTACCCAAACTAGGAATGAGCAAGTACACGAAGAAGTTTGTGAGCTTAAGGCAGTACAGGCGGAGAGACAGTCTGTTAGAGCAATCACCGCTGATAGATCTTGGGGCACTTTACGCAATGCTCGGACTATTGTCAGTAGCTTAGCTTCGTAAATAGGGGTAAAGTCGGGTACTCGAATTGAGAAAGCCCAAGCTAGAGAGGTTGATACGATCCTTACGCCAGCCTTCTCTTCATAAACAGAAGCGTCAGTCGCTGTCACAATGGATGTTTCTAGATTGGTCAAATGATCTTCCAAAATGCCATTTATATACTGATATGGTAAGTTTTTTGCATTCTTGAAAAATATATCATCAAATTCAACGCTTATTGCATCTACAGTGTTGAGTACAAATATTTCCCAAAGGTTATCTTTTGAGGGCTTCAAAAGTTTCTGTCTAGATATTACTTGGGGGCACTATAATTTAGACAATTTCTGGTTGAAAAATGAGGTCTGCTGGTTATTGAACACATACTGTGACCTCTGCTGAGGCGATTCATAGATTTTAAGGAATGTTCCTACTGTAAGAGTATGAAATCTTTTGATAAGAGAAGGCAGGCGGGATTCTTCGTAGAGGATATTGCTCGCAACATATTTAGGTAGCCCTAGGCATAAGCGTAAAGATTCGTGTTATAGCAGAATCAGTGGTCGAACTTTGTAAGCCGGAGTGCCAGAAAACAAAACAGAGCCAAATTCTAGTATCCGTCGAATGTACATGCAATATATCTTTACGAACACGTCTCTACGGAAACCGGCACAATAATTACTGAGCCTGCGCAGCATCCATACGTCACGTGCTCCTTTAGCAACCATGTTTTCTATGTGGGGACTCCTGTTAAATGTTTCGGTGTAGGTTACCCCCAAATACCTAACTGACTCGACATGAGGTATGGCGTCTTGACGGTACAATAGTGAAATTCGCACTAGGGTATTTTGTGCGATAACTATGATTGTGCTTTTGTTTATATGAGGCATAGGTTGATATCCTCCAGCCACGTTTCCAGGTTATTCATGTATGTCTGCAGAATCAGATACAATGTGTGATTGTCCGCTGACGCAGCAAAAAATGCAATATCATCGGCATACACCTATACTTTCATAGCTTGCTGTATGGGAATGGTACATAGTAGTGCATCAAATAATAACGGCGATAGTACGGACCCTTGTGGTAGACCTGTCGTTTGCCTATATCTAAGAGTTGACATCACATTGCGAGCAGTAAAACTCTCTATCACCTAAGAGAGCATGGATTCAGGCCACAAAATATTAAGGCAGTCCTAAGTTATGAAGCGAATCTAGCAGTTTCACATGCTCCACGCTATCATAGGCTTTTGTGATATCTAAGGTTACCAAAGCGGAGTATTGTTTGTGATATCGAGCAAGTTTAATTCTGCTTTCAAGATCCCTGTGCGCACATCAATTGGAGCAACCACGTCTGAGTCCAATTTGACATGGGCTCAGTGTCATTTTTTTCTGTCATACATTGATATATGTACGTCTATCTAAATTCTTTCAACAAGTTTTACTACGTTCGATGTAAGTGCAATGGGTCTGATATTATCTAAGGTAAACTCAGCGCCTCGCTTTTTAATTAATAGAATCACTTTTGCCATTCTGCAATCGGGTGGAATCCAAAGCTTTTCAATGAGTGAGCAATAATTTCGAGTAGGCCAAGTGGGTTTATTTTATGTACTGATTTATTCACTGATGTTGTCATGCCATCACGACCAAGAGCAGAATGGGGTGGTGCTCTGACTACGGTTGCTAGTTCTGCAGATGGGACCACTTCAAAATTTTCAGCACTATGGGGGACGGGGTTTGGTATGAGAAAATCGTCGTAAAGCGACTTTTTGGACCCTGTGCTATATCTTCTAGAAAGACCTTGAGTTCACCTGGTGCCGATGCTACATATCTTATATATCTGACGATACTACATATTCTATATTTTTTAGTACCGGAACAACTTTCCTATTTTTCAGAAAGCGAAAAAGTTATTTTCTGTTGACTGGCTTTGAAAGGAAGTCACATCGGTCGTTGTTAAATTTGTTCTTTGCATTCTCTTAAAAATAGCGGCCGCATATTCATAATAACTTAAGTTCCAAGGACACTGGTTGAAAATTATTCTTTTCCATTCAGCTTTTATGAGGGTATAAGCTCGCGAATAGTCTGCATTCCACCAAAGGTTGGTAGAAGGTTTAGAACTTTCAATTTGAAATTTTGAGTTATTCAAAAACTCTTTTAAAATGTCGCTTATTCTCATGACGTGTAGTTCCGCATCATTCGTTCGGTTAGATAAAGCGCCTCGTAGTACGATTTCTCGAATGTATTGAAGTTTTTATGCGTAATCAATGATCTATTCTTGGAAGTTATTGGACATACCACCTCGAACAATATTGGCATATGGTCACTACTTGTTCCCGAGTTTATTGCAGACCACAATGAGATGAACAGGATAGCGTTAGAAAAAGTTAGGTCAAGCACAAAGGAGGACTGATTACACATAAAAGTAGGAGTTTTCTGTTTATGATATAAAGTTACTTTTGTTCACCCAATCTCACACACGTTTGTTATTTAAATCATTTTTAAAACCACACGAAATATGATGAGAATGGAAGTCACCTACTAGTACAATATCTTTTTGGCAATAGTAAACTGCAGTATCTAGAGCGAAAGAGTTTACAACAACCGAAGGAAAATAAGCATTAAGAAATAAGAATGGGAGGGACCCAGGAATAGTAATGCTTAACGCTAAAATCTCGCTTTCTGAAGTCACTGACTGACAGAACAATTTTAGCTCTATAGGTGATTTTAGATGACATCATTATTGCCAAACCTCCTTCCAAGTCGGGTGGCCTTGACGAAATGTGCGGTAATTTTTAATCCTAAAATACTTATTTTCTGCAAGACAAGTTTCTTGTAAAGCAACAATATCAAGGGAATAATTATCGCAAAGATGAAGTAAGTCTGTAGCTGCCCAAAAATGGAGCGGCAATTTTACTGCGGTACTTTTGAATTCCCTAATTTAAGAGATACCAACAGCACTCCCTGCTTTCTCTAAGATGCTGTCCTTCGAAAAAAATTCTTTTTTGATGGATTTTCCTTCTGATATTTCTTATTTCTCGATATAGGGCTGAGGAGCGTTGCGCCTCTGAAGAAGCACGTCTTTTCATATTTCTTGAGTCAGAGTGCGTTTGTTTTTGTTGTGAGACGGAAATCAGAGTCCGAGCTCCAATCTAAGTCTTGCACAAGAGGTATAATTATTCTACAGCCACAGTATGGCGCGTCTGGCTTTGACTTCGATGGGCCTGATTCCGATGAAATATTAGTAACCCTAACTGGTGAAGGTAGAGGAGGGGGCATGGTAGGTTGGATACCTCCCTGCAAGATTTGAGTGCCAATGAGTGCCAATGACTCCGTTAGGCTCACGAATAAAGAATATTTAAGCTTCGTCATGGTCCTTTCCACCGCTGTTGTTATTAGATCAGACAACGACGACTCTAGCATCTGGTTTGCCCGGTTGCAATGGTGGAATAGCCACGTGAGCGCTCAGAGAGAACAGATTGGGCCTCATGCTGGAAGCATCCTTGTTTTTCGAAGATCTTTAAAAGTTGCAACTCATATGTCCTCTTGGGGCAACTTTCATTATCAGCTGCGTAATATGCTCTGCATAGGAAGCATCTCACCTTTTGGGTTGAACATTCATCTTGTTTAGGTTGGTCAGTACACGTGTGACACCTCACAACCTACCTACATCCCTTGAGAGTATGCCCATACCTCCAGCATTTTTTGCACTGCAGTGGGCGACGGAATAGTGCATCTACACGACAAATTAGTGGCCATGCCCTATTTTCGGTTGGCCGAGTTGTGCGGCAAAAGTCACGATCACTGATTCTGTGGGGACTTTTTTGTTCTCAACGATTCGCGAGCATCGAAATACAGAGACCGCTCCTGCAGCCGCAAACATTTTAAGTATTTCAGGTGGTATAAGGCTCAAGTTCACTCCTCGAACTAGTCCCTTCACACAGACCAAATGGACAGGCACGAAATAGCCCACCGGCTTTGAGACAAACGTTGTGCATTTTAGAAGATCTGTGATGCAGGCCTGGTCCGGCGAGCAGCACAGGATGCCTCCACGTCCAAATTGACGCACCTTGGCCATCATTTGGTCCTTCCGATGTCACATCACGGGTAACGCAAGGTAGCGTCCTTGGTCCTTTATTATTCTTAATTTACATTATTGACCTACCAAATAATATATCATCTAGTATACGTATATTTGCTGACGACTGCATTGTTTATTGCTATATAAAAAGCGTGGATGATCACCAATCCCTCCAAAGTGACCTGGATCGCATTAACAACTGGTGTAAAACATGGCTAATGACTCTTAATATTTCAGAATGTAAAATTATCTCATTTACCCGTAAATCAGCTTGTTCACTCTTTCATTACAACATGAATAACAACAGATTGGCTAAAACCACAGGTTATCAGTATCTAGGCATTCACCTCACACAAAATCTTTCCTGGGTCGACCATATAACTACCATTTCTGCTAATGCTTAAAGATCATTGGGGTACCTTCCCCGTAACCGGAAATCCACTATTCCTCACGTACATAAACAGGCCTACCAAACATTCGTCCGGCCCCAGTTAGAGTATGCATCATCCATTTGGTCACCTCACCAAAAATATTTAATACAGAAGTTAGAAGCTATTCAGTACAGGGCTTGTCGTTTTATCACGCGGAATTATAACATCTTGTCCAGTGTAACCCAGCCAAAGCTCGAACTTTGATGATGATGATGTGTGGCGTTTTATGGCGCAAGGGCCAATTGGTGGCCAAAGAGCGCCATTTCAATGAATATAGAGATGTGGACAATGATAGGTTGCGTGGCTGTATAGGGGCCTTAAAATTCCTCGCGATAATGCGGGTAAAAACATAAGTATTAAAGAGATTACAGTGGCGTGATATGCATAATAAAGGGTGACAAAGGTTTTGATAATAAACACATGTAAAAATATTCGGCACCAGCACACGTGCCTCATCAGCGCCCTTGTGTCCAAGGGCTGCGAGGCAAGTGCTTTTAAATGTAATCACAGCAGCAGCAACCTCTCTTGAGAGGTCACGCTACGCAATGCCTGGGTATAAAACATGGTAAAAATTGACATCTCTTAAAAAAGCTAACAATAATTTATGGGTGAAAAGTGGTTCCCTACCGACAAGCATTGCAGGGTGTAAAGGTATATGTTGTCGGTAGGGTAATGGAAAGTGTTGTCTTCTTAGAGTGTCTAACTGTTTACATTGTATTAAAACATGAAGAACTGTCAATGCCTCACCACATTTATCACACAATGGTGGATCACCACCGGACAAAAGATGTGTGTGTGTCGTGTATGTGTGTCCTATCCTCAGTCTTGTTAGTGTTACCTCTGTTAGACGTGATTTTGATACTGGTGGCCAATGGCCAAGGTGTGGCTTGATAACGTGTAGTTTGTTTTGTGTGTGTTTATCCCACTTGCTCTGCCAGTAGTCCCTGAGCTTTCGTTTGAGAGACGGCTTCAGATCAAGGACCGGGATTGATATGTGTGTAGGGGCAGTGGTTTTGTAGACAGATGCAGCGAGCTGATCCGCCCTCACGTTGCCTTGGATCTCACGGTGTCCTGGCACCCAGCACACTACAACATGTTGATTGAGTGTGTAGAGTGTGCAAAAAATGGAGTAAAGCGAGACAAGGACAGGGTTTTTTGTTTTTAAGACTGTGCAGAGCCGTTACCACACTGAGGGAGTCTGTATAAATTACTGCTTTTTGTATATGTAATTGTTTGATGTGTTTAGCTGCCACAAGTATCGCATAAGGTTCCGCTGTAAAGATACTTGTGCCTGGATGTAGAGGGCCAGCATCCGAAAAAGATGGGCCGACAGCAGCGTAGGCCACAGAGGAGTTGGTCTTAGAGGCATCTGTAAAGAACTCAGGACGTGTGTATTTGTGTTGAAGTTCCAGGAAATATGTTCGGATATGGGCAATAGGCGCATGTTTTGTAACTTCTAGAAAGGACACATCGCAGTCTATAGTCTGCCATTGCCACGGTGGTGGGTATGCAACAGGAGCCATTAAACTGTGTTCAAGTGAGACTCCAGTTTCCTCAGCTAGGCTCTTCAGGTGAACTGAGAAGGGCTGCCTCATCGAAGGCCTGTTTTGAAACAGAATTGAGCTCGACAAATCATTAATAGTAGAGTACGAGGGGTGCTTCTTGTCTGCTTTTACCTTAAGGAACTAAACGAAGGACATGTAAGTTCTCTGCAGATGAAGCGACCACTCATTTGACTCAACATAAAGGCTTTCTACGGGGCTGGTACGAAAAGCACCCGTAGAAAGGCGGATGCCCAGATGGTGCACGAGGTCCAGCATCTTCAAGGCACTTTGAGTAGCAGACTGATAGACAACGGCCCCATAATCTAAGCGGGTGCGAATGAGGCTTCTATACAGGTTCATGAGGCATTGCCTGTCACTACCCCACGTAGTACGTGAGAACACTTTTATAACACTCATGGTTTTTAAACATTTTGTTTTTAAATACTTGATGTGTGGAACGAATGTCAACTTGTTGTCCAAGATTAAGCTTAAGAATTTATGCTCCACATAGACAGACAGACGTTGACCGTTCAGTTCAATGTCAGGTTCTGAGTGCACGCCTCTCTTTCGGGAGAACAAGACACACGTGCTTTTTTCTGGGTTCAGCCGGAATCCGTTTTCCTCTGCCCATTTGGAGAGCTTGTTTAAACCTAACTGAACCTGCCGCTCACACATTGCTAGGTTGCATGACTTAAAGCCAAGCTGGACGTCATCGACGTATGTGGAATAGAACACGTTTCGGGGGATGGACAGGTGCAAGGAATTCATTTTAATAATAAAAAGTGTACAACTAAGTACACCACCTTGCGGTACTCCCGTTTCTTGCACAAATGTTTGGGAGAGAGTACTGCCCACACGGACGCGGAATTTCCGATTGGACAAGTAACTCTCGATTATGGAAAGCATTCTACCGCGCACACCCAGGTGAGACAAGTCTCTTAATATTCCAAAACGCCATGTTGTGTCGTAAGCCTTCTCGATATCGAGAAACACTGAGAGGAAGTATTGTTTGTGGACAAAAGCGTCTCGGATCTGTGCCTCGATACGCACCAAATGGTCGGTGGTGGATCTACCCTCTCGAAACCCACACTGGAACTGGTCGAGCAGATTGTGTGTTTCAAGGAAATGTAAAAGTCGGCGGTTTATCATTTTTTCAAAAAGTTTACAAAGGCAGCTGGTTAGTGCAATGGGCCTATAACTTGAAACTAAGGAAGGGTCTTTGCCCTGTTTCAAAATAGGGATAACAATAGCCTCTTTCCAGAAAAAAGGGATGGTGCCAGAAAGCCAGATAGCAATGTATAGAGAGAGTAAAGTTTTTCGCGTTTTAGGCGGCAGGTTTTTCAACATTTCATACGTGACACGGTCGTAGCCTGGTGCAGAATTACTGCTAGAGTTTAGTGATGTTTGTAGCTCAGCTAAGTTGAAAGGTTGGTTGTATGCCTCGTGTTTTGTGCACCTATATTCTAGTTTCTGTTTTTCTATCCTTGCTTTATATCTTTGGAAGACTTCAGTATAGTGTGCCGAGCTAGACACTTGCTCGTAGTGTGCACCGAGGAAGTTCGCCTGATCTTCCAGGCTGTCACCCTGTGTGTTTACGAGTGAGAGTGAGTGTACTTGTCTTCCTGCTACCCTACGAACCATGTCCCAGACTTTAGTCTCTTGTGTATATGAATTTATTCCTTATAAAAACTTGTGCCAGCTTTCTCTTCTGGCCTGCCGACGCGTTCTTCTGCCTCGAGATTTTATTTTCTTAAAGCTTTCAAGGTTTGCCGCTGTCGGCGAGTTGCGCAGCAACCTCCATGCCCTGTTCTGTTCCTTTCGCGCATTCTGACACTCAGTGTTCCACCACGGGACGTGTCGTTTGCCGGGCAGTCCCGATGTTTGTGGAATGCACTTGGCTGCTGCGTCAGTAAGAAAAGCCGTGAAGTACTGCACAGCTTCATCTATGCCTAGTTCGCGTATGTCGGTCCAACTTAGGTGTGTAATCTTTTGAAATTGTTCCCAGTCGGCTTTGTTCACCAGCCATTTGGGAACATGTGGAGGACATTCGTATGTTATTGGTGTACTCAAAACTAAAGGAAAATGGTCACTTCCGTATGGATTATTTATGACTTTCCACTGAAGTAATGGTACAAGTGAAGAAGATGGGATACTGAGATCTATGGAGGAGTAAGTATTGTTTGCAAGGTTATAATATGTTGCCTCATTTCTATTCAACAGACAAGCACCTGATGAAAATAGGAACTGTTCAATGAGACGACCTCGTGCATCACATCGACAGTGACCCCATAAACCGCTGTGCGCAATCAGGTCCCCTAGAACCAAATAAGGTTCTGGTAACTCATCTATTAAAGACTGGAAATCATGTTTTTCCAGGCGGTGTTGCGGCGGTATGTATAGAGAGCAGATGGTGACGAGCTTATTCAATAGAACTGCTCGAACAGCCACTGCCTCTAGAGATGTTAGTAGTGGTAGATGACTGCATGCTACTCCTCGATTAACGATAATGGCTACACCACCAGATGACGCCACAGCATCATCTCTCATACCTTTTGGAAGACAACATATTGACGCAAAAAATTTGTATTCTTGGATTTTAAGTGTGTTTCCTGTACACACAGCACTTTTGGAGAATGTTTGTGTAGAAGTTCTTGGACATCGTCGAGGTTTTGGAGTAGTCCTCTGACGTTCCATTGTATAATTTGTGTCTCCATTATGGGAGTAAAGAAGTGCTGTGTGTACGAAATGAGTGTGGCTGGTGTCTAAAGAGAGAAGTGACTTATCTTACAGAGCCTTTAGAAGGCCCTGTAATTACCGTTTTGTCTTTTTTAGAGCGGTCGAGGGAACCCCGCCGCTCCTTTGGCGCAGTCTGCGCCGGTGAAGTTGATGTGTCCATCGCCTCAGGAGAGACAACAGATAATGTTGTTTTCGTTGTAGGCTTCGTCGTGACAGACGGAGCCTTAAACCCCACCGGGCTGGAGGTCGAGGCGACCTCTTTAGTTTGTGTGGTGCCCTGGCTGCTGCCAAGGTTCACAGGGGCCTTCGGTGGGGCTGTATTCAAGGAGGGTGGGGCAGCCGAAGCTGCTCCACCCATGGGGGTTTGTGGCGTTTGCCTCGGCACGCTGGGCGTGGTCCAAGGCATTGCCGAAATCCGAAGTGGTGCTGACCCCCCTCGCACCACTTCGGCATACAATGTGTTCCCAGCAAAATGCGGGGAAACGCGCTGCCGCGCTTCACGGAAGCTTATGTTCAATTTAAACTTTGTATTAATAGTTTCTTTTTCCATTTTCCAGGCCACGCATGACCTGGAATATGCAGGATGGTCACCCTCACAGTTTGCACAGTGCACTTGTAGCTGACAGTCATCGTCAGCGGTATGACCTTTGGTGCCGCATTTCGCGCAGGTAATCTGTCCTCGGCAGCTCTGGGAGCCGTGCCCAAACCTCTGGCACTTGAAGCAGCGCCGCGGGTTGGGTATGTATGGTATAACTGGCAGTTTAAGATATCCTGTTGCTATTTCAGTGGGGAGGGTGCTAGATGCGAAAGTTAGTATGATGTGCTTCGTTGGGATTTCCTTATTTTCTCTTCTTATTTTGATACGCTGCACCTGAATGACGTTTTCCTCTTTCCAGCCTGTTAGAAGTTCATCATCAGAGACGTCCATCAGGTCTCCATCTGATACAACACCCTTCACTGTGTTCATGGTTCGATGCGGTGTGATTGTGATAGGCTGATCCCCAAATGCTGTGAGTTAATGTAGTCTTTGGTACTGTGCATTGTCTTTTATTTCAAGTAACAGGTCACCACTGGCAGTCTTTGTGGCCTTGTAGCCTGCGCCCAGCGTTTCTATGAGACATTTGGACACAAGGAAAGGTGAAATACTTCTAGCTTTCTTGTCTGTACTTTCACAGTGGATAACGTGGTACTTGGGGAAGTTATCTTTTTTGTTTGGAACAAATTCAGAAATTGCGTCGGTGCGCCACCTATTGGAGGGGCGAGTAGTTGTGAAAAAGCTGGGGGATCCCATAAATTTGATAGCTTATTCGGCGGCCATGCCAGCCACCCACCACCGAGCCCAACAAGGGGACGCTGCGAGACGCGAAGGAGGCGCAGGCGCCAGCCGTACATGGCCGCTATAACCTAATATATCTACCCAAGGTTGGATATTTGCACTAGGTTAACCCTTGCCGCCAGGAAAAATTGGAAGTGAACTGAAGTGAGGAGAATTCAGGAAAGATGTAAAGTGAGAACAAAAGACGAAGATGTAGGGAGAGAGAGATAGGAAAAGGCGACTGCCGATTTCCCCTGGGTGGGTCAGCCCAGGGGTGCCGTCTACGTGAAGCCGGGGCCAAAGGGGTGTGTTGCTTCTGCCGGGGGGCCTTAAAGGTCCAATCACCCAGCGTCAGCTCAACCCCCAGAATCTCCTTTTCCCCGGACACGGCAAAGCCACGCACGGCTAGGCGTGGGAGGGAGCCGATACTCCCCCGTTAGCTCGGGTCCGTGGTGTCGCTACACACCAAACGCCTACTTGCGCAGGCGCCCCTGCGGGGGCTCGAACTTTCGCGCCATCCATTAGCAATTCGTCGTGATATGTTGCTTTTGTCTCTCTTCCATAAATATGCTTACGCCGCTCGATCACGGCTACCACAATTACAACATTCCTCGCACTTATGGCACAGGTTGCACAATGACTTCAGCTACATCCGCCTCTACAGCACCACTAATGCTTTTAACTACTCGTCACTCCCGCGTTGCATAAGACTTTGGAATGATCTTCCAAACCGCATCACCCTCCAGCGTAATCACAATAAATTTCGAGAGCATCTTCTCAACCATTTCAATAATAATTCTTAGCTGGTTCACTTACTCCCGGGATTCATATATCCCCTTTTTCTTTTTATTTCATCATCACAGTGAAGCTGTTGTTTAAAGTTTTGTTCATTAACCCAAACCAGCATGGTAAACTGCGTAGTCTGTTTCACTACGCTTCATTTTGATCTGTACAATACGCTATTGCATTTCTTTTATATGCTTTAAACTCACCTATTCATGTGAAATACATACGACTACTTCTGTACTTAGGCATATATTTGCTGGTGTTGACGTGCTACATTGTTCTTACTGACTTGTTAACCCAATTTGTTATTACTTTGTATTGACCCCCTTTACACAATGCCTCTGCGAGGCCTGTAAGGTACTTGTAAGTAAATAAAGAAATAAAAATATAATACATAAATAATCAGAAATCCTACGGAGTTCTTCCTGAATTAGTTTCCAATCTTTTATGGGAATGGACTCTCCGTTAGTTAAAAACAGGGCCCCAGGAAGGCTCTTCAGACCACTGCACAAAAACAGATTCATTAGAAAATCACTGTAAGGAAGGGAAGCCGACCAGGCAGATTATGTCTGGCCGGGAGAGAAGAGAGACATCAGGTTGATGACTTAACAGCACCGCCTTATCCGGCCCCATCCCCACAGGAGGAAGCACGAAGATGCCCTTGAAGAAGCAGCGGAGGTAGATCCCGAATCGATACCGGACGCTCCGGCCTCACGAAGCGCCGGAGAAAACCTTGAGGACAGCAGGGACGGAACACACCCCAACTACTTTGCGCGATGTCGCGTGAGCAGCGTTAGTCGTGAACGGTTGACCAGTGATCGAGCGGGGACAACCCTTCGTCTTCCTAGTCAGACATGCACGCGTGTCGCACTCTAGAATTTCAACATGCATGCATGTAGCAATAATATTGAAGAAGTGAATGATGACTAGTGGGTGAAGCGGTGGGATCGTTGGTGTTATTGTAAATCACCTGCGACATTGAGCACTGACGCATGTAAGTGAGAGCCAAGTAGCGTACTGTGACACACATTGTTTATATGTTTTAAATGGTATTTGAAGTTAAGAATTCCCTTTCTCCTTCATTATTGCTGCTTTGTGGTATCAGTTCAAGCCTGAAGTTGGCAAAGACGAGGTCTGGGAACGTTCCTTTGCTTGTTATTGGTTGTTTGTTTATATGAAATACAACGCAGATCAAATAGTGACGTTATCTGCGGCGAAAGCCAGTCGTTGTTCTTGATCATCATCCTCATTGTTATGGGATATTGTGGGTGCCCTGCACGAGCTATGCCATGATAACAGAAGTAAAACTTGTAGTCTGGAACGCTCTTGTTCTTCATCGTCCTCAGTATCTTCGTCTGCGGTGGCTGCGGTGCTACACGGGACTGGGCTTTTTCATAAGGTACTTCGCGTCACAAAGCAGTGGTGAGAAAGAGGAGTAGTAATAAATGAAGTGAATCAAAGTTTTATATGAAGTCAGTATTCTAGTCCCTGTGCTTACGATTTGAAGGAGAGCATCGTGACTACTCCGCTATCCAAGTATGATTAAACATAGTACGACTACCCTGGTTAGGACGGTTACATCATTAGAGTATGGAGAAGAGGGTCCCAGGTTTAGAAAAAAAATGTACCAAGACCCTCGCCGGCCGGGGTAGAACCTCTCAGACCCCTTTGCGTTTCCAGCCGCATTATAGCATAGAACGCATTATTATTATAGTCAAGAGTCCGACAGAATCTCGTCTGGTAGGGACAAACATAGTGCAAAGTAACGCAGACGCCGACCAAAGTGAAAAAAGAGTGGCCATACGCCTTGCGAAGATGAGTCTGACGGAATTCTGTCTGGGCGGGGACAAACCTTGGTCGGCGTTTTTGTTACTTTGCACTGCATTCTTATTAGCATGTCGAGATGCTTGTTGCTCCTCTTTTTGCTCCCTTAGTTGTTTTGTCATGTAATTATTTCAGATGGACACAGCGTGACATTTATCTATATATAACTGACAGGCCATATACCGCAAAAATTGATTCATTCACAGGCAAAACAGTATGTATGGCACTGCTGAGTACTCGGCGACTTCTTACGAAATTCGGGTCTTCTTACGAAATTTCTAAATTTGCGCACCTAACACAAAACACTCGGTCACGCTGCTCAAACTGCAGACTCTATTCCGTGACAAAATACAACACTTTCCTTCAAAGAAAGTCGTCTTTCGTACTTCCAAACATTGTATATTATGCCTATAAGATACCTTGAATTGGCGTGCCAGTATTTGCCCTTACAATAGGGAACATGTGCCCTATGCAAAAGAGTATCAAAAATATGTGCCAAAAAAACGAAACTGGAGCAATTCGTTTGTTTCGCGTGCCTCAAATGCTTTACATGTATTTGTGTTGCCTTTTACTGATAGTTTCATTTTTTCGGCTCGACACCAAATAAAATTTGTATTGATTGATTGATTTGTGGGGTTTAACGTCCCTAAAGCACTATATGATTATGAGAGACGCCGTAGTGGAGGGCTCCGGAATTTTCGACCACCTGAGGTTCTTTAACGTGCACCTAGATCTGAGTACACGGGCCTACAACATTTCCGCCTTCATCGAAAATGCAGCCACCACAGCCGGGATTTGATTCCCCGACCTGCGGGTCAGCAGCCGAGTACCTTAACCACTAGACCGCCGTGGCGGGGAATAAAATTTGTATTTGTGTACATGACGTCCTAATTTCCAAAAGAACATGTAAGGTTTCAGACTGGTGACAACGCACAATAAAATGCGTGTTGTACATGTAGACGTTCTTCGTAGCATCGATGCAGTAATTGATTGATATGTGGGGTTTAACGTCCCAAAACCACTATATGATTATGAGAGACGCCGTAGTGGAGGGCTCCGGAAATTTAGACCACCTGGGGTTCATTAACGTGCACCCAAATCTGAGTACACGGGCCTACAACATTTCCGCCTCCATCGGAAATGCAGCCGCCGCAGCCGGGATTCGAACCCGCGCCCTGCGGGTCAGCAGCCGAGTACCTATCGATGCAGTAAGTCATATCTAGCTCGCTAAAGCACTTGTTTGTCATGTACACAAAATAATTATAATAGGGTGTGCATCAAATAGTACCTTAGTTGAAAAAACGCAAGAATCGAGTTTGCAGAAAACGCAGGCGCAAAAAGCACACATCCATCATTTACAAATTTTTTGCAAACTTGTTTCGGTTGAGCCAAGCTGTACATGCAAAAATATTTAAAAAAAATAAAAAAAATGGATGAACCTCTTATACTCAATTATTTACTTCTACTTCAAAGTTATTCACAAAGTAGGATAGAATTTTTGTCACCAATGTAGGTGGCCTTCTCCGCATACACTGGCAGTAAGTCAATGTAAGTTGACGAGTCCACGGGCTACATATATCCCCGAAAATATTCGGTAGGAGGCTACAGCTCTTGTCACTGCTCTGTGACGAATGAATCATATTTTCAAGCTTTTTTTCTTCTACCTTTGTCTTGTTGCGCATTTTTGTTAAACAAGCTCAGTCTTGAAACACGTTGCTTGGGTCGCAACAGGAACATCTTTGGTGTTCTTCAATTCCCTTTCACCTTCTCTTGCCCGTTTCGCCAATGTAAGTGGCGTCGCCATGCTGCTAGTGTACTTTGTGGAGTACCCCTCTTCATTTATCCGCACATGTGTGGTTTTGGGGCATTGTTATCACGTCTCAAGGCATGAAAAAATAGTAACACAACCTTCGAGATCAATCCCACGCTGCTATTCCCCAGATGAATGCACTTTGTGGTTTACTTGGCTACAGTATAGTTGTGTATGTGGCTCTGTCAGGCAATTCACTGGCTCTCCAGGCGAGTAGGAAAGATTTCATTGTCTCGACTTCTACCATACTTATTAATAAATCTGTTAACCGCTATACATGACCTCTAGCCAAGGTTGAAGCCTCGTACAATGCAATCTCCATGAGACTTTTGTTCAGCCTCGAAAATAACAAATTTCAGGACGTCTTCGGCAGAGCAGTTTGGTGTTGACTACCAAAAACTGCATTTGTTCTGTGGATTCACAGGAGTCCCTACTGCTCAGCGAAAAGTGTGGGAGAACTCGGGCATATTCATCAGGGGCACCATACACCATGAGCGATAAGGTGCATAGCGTTTTCCAGGTATGGCGTTCTGAGCGCATAATTTCGGGCAGTTGTTAAAGAAGAACAGTTGTTCAGCAGTGAAGTCTAGCCCAGCGAGTACTTCGTCCCTGTGCTCGGAAATCAAACAATTGAATGCCTCTTATGCAGCCTTGCTGCCAACAATATCAGCCTTGTTGTCGTCATCCAATCTTGTGTTCAGCACTTCTTGATCTGCAGTTAAAGAGAGCTGCAAACAAAGGCAGTGCTATCAAAGACAAAGATCACACAAATAAATGTCTGAAATTTTTCAGATTGGTGAGGATGCAATCGGCTTGTCAGCCCCACGTGAAGACGTAACGGGACACTAACAACTAAAATGCACTTTTATAGGTTTCGTCTGGAGTATAGGTCGAGATGCTCCATCTGCAAACCTATACAGCAGCCAGCAGCCTAAAAAGCACAGCATCTAATTATTTTATAAGGTCACATTAAGCTTTACCTGTACATCAAGCTAATACACTGTATTAGGTGTCTCACCTGCAGAAAAAATTATATAGGCGAAACTGGGCAGTCAATTCATGTAATACTGAAAGGCCACTGTGCAGACACACAACACAACTTACCAAAAGCAGTAGCCGTTCACTGCAATCAACAAGACCGCAACTTCAACCGAGCCAAGCTTTACGTTCTACAAACAAACTACCGGTTTCCACGAGAGAGAAAATACACAAAACCATAATTTATACGCAAATTTGAGTCCCTACATCTATCAGGATCCAATATACCAAGTGGGAATTTGGAATGTCTAAAAGCCATAGCATAAGTAAATTGACATTCGCAGACACACGATACTTCTAACCTTAAAATAAACATAACTGGTAATAAATGATTCGCTGCTAGCCTACATTTTACACAAATATTGTTCTAATTGACAATTTTTTTTTAAATTTCAAATAGAGATATGCTTGTAACTATCATCATCATCATCATCATCAGCCTGACTAAGTACACTGCAGGACAAAGGCCTCTCCCATGTTCCGCCAGTTAACCCGGTCCTGTGCTTGCTGCTGCCAATTTATACCCGCAAACTTCTTAATCTCATCTGCCCACCTAACCTTCTGTCTCCCCCTAACCCGCTTCCCTTCTCTGGGAATCCAGTTAGTTACCCACGCAGCGTCGCTTGCCGTCGAAATCTTGGCAATAAAAACTACGCCATCTGCTTCTCCCCATTTTAATGCGACAGCGTTAAACAGCTCGTGCCGCAGAAAACTCGCTGCCGGCATCGGCCACGTTGGTTGTGAGCGAAATATCATCGGCGTGTCTCTCACCGAAAAATAAAGTTACCGAGATAGCCGCGGGAGGCCGCTACTTGTCCACGCATGCGCGCCCGATCACACTGAAAAAGCCGCGTATTCCAAGGGAAAAAATGCTCAAAGGCACGAGGTGCGGTAGTTTCTCTGCCCTGCCACCCATCCCTGTTCAGCTTCTAGCGCTTTCGTCAGGACGAAGGAACATATAATGCAATTGCAGCATGCGACAAACCTTCGCAACTCCCCTCGCACTGAACAGATTCTTAAAATTTTTGCGGTGTTAAATTTGTGAGGCTATTCAAGTTAAGCCATTCCAGGGTTACTTGAAAAAGTGCTTTGGTGCTTTTTTAACGCATTTTTTCGACAGGTGTCACGACCAAATCGAGCCAATTTGGAGATGATAGCGCGCACTGTTCCAATCTAGTGTGTGCATGTTTGTGTGTGTGTGTGTGTGTGTGTGCGTGTGCGTGTGCGTGTGCGTGTGCGTGTGTGTGTGTGTGCGTGTGTATATAAAAAATATAACAATAGAGAATAGGTGTGCACTTACCTTTCGAAGAGTGCACTAGGGGCCGGTTTTCGCTATCGCTTTCAACTTTTAAAGGCTAAGTTTGAGGGTCCCCCAGATTTTTTAACGGCTTTCTTGTTGTGCTTCTGCTTCACAGGCGTATGCCACTCTCATAGGCAACTCTTTGTGAAGGCTGGAGCAGCGTCTGACAGCCGGTTTCCAAGTTTCATGCCTTTCCTTTGTTTGTGACTGTAGCGACCATCATTTTGTAGCACACCGCTCCTACTATGCGCTTTTTCACCTTTCCCCACCTTTGGAAAGAGGACACTTGGTATCTTTCAACCTAACATTAAAGGAAAACAAGGCCGCACTCCTCCGCTTCATAGAATTTTTTTCTTTTTAGACGACGATTACCAACAGAGACACGTGCCACCACCAGGAGATGACGTCACTACAAACCCCCGAAAACTAACAGGCCAAAGATGACAGGGCGCCTTTGACAAAGACAGGTCCCTCCAACAAAACTCCAGCCAACCTGTCTGAGCCAACTCCACAGTTCGCGTTTATTATTCCGCTACGTCCTTTTATCTCTCGGCTTCCACCTTGATATTGTTATCGAATGTAGTAAGGTTAAAATGATATGTAGATTTTTAGGAGAACAATATATCACAACACATGCGAACTAGCTTATTTCATAGCAATTTGCCGAACCAGCTATCAGGCTGTCCATGATCACACTGAAAATTGGGGCATAGTTATTCTTTTGATTGCCTCTGCAATGTCAGTCGACTATCTTTTACTTTTTTCCTGTAATCCAACGCCAACAGTTTTACACTGGTCACTTCATCCCTATCGGTGTGATAGTTTAATGAGGCCCAATGTATAGTTGGGAACAAGTTGTATACACGTTCTCGTCAGCGTCTGTGCTCTATATATGTGTCTCCTATATATGGGTTTTTAAATTTTTGCCATTCCGAAATGATGCCCACCCATAAAAAATTAAGCCTGCTTGTTAGGTAAGCTCACTCATGAGGCCTTTACCATATCAACACTGCCTGATGCCATTCTGCTCTCTGACTTCTTCGGGAGCCTCCTAAACACACTTAATGTGCAAGGAGAATATCCAGAGTACAAAGGTCCACAAATTCAAAGACGCCAGTATAATAAGGACTATCCAAAAATAACACATTTACCCTCTCATACGCTGTGAGTTGAAATAATCAACGCAGCAAATGTCCACAATCTTAGAAGTCAAGTGACTTCTAAAATCTTAGGATTCATTGTCCACAATCTTAGGAGTCAAGGGAGTTTTAAAAGAACCTCTCAAAGTACGTAGGTCTCCAATAGTTTGGTAATACATGTAGCATCATGGAAAAACAATCGTGCAATTCAACAAGAGCTTCGTGCAAAGAATGCGGATTTTATACCTTCTGCGCACGTTATTTTATGTAATTGTGAATTACCACTCAGTGAGTTGTAAATTTCAGATGGTAGAGAAGGTACTGCTACATGAAGCATTTCTTATACAAGTTATGTTTTTCAACAAATCAGACATTTGAGACAATGCATATCATTGTGTTGCTATGGATCTGATGCCACTTTCTCGAAATGTTATCGTGTGGCGTGCGATTGTTTTCACTTTGGTGTAGTTTAATTGAGCAGGTGGCTGAGCTAAGCAGTTGAGCTTACCTAAGGCTAACAGCGCGAAATTTACAGCACGAAAGGAACTCAAACAAGAAAGACATGAAATGTACTGTCAGAGAACTCGGCTCCTTGGGATGCGATGTCGGCGCAGCAGGCACAGGGAATGTTGAAACTTCAATTATATTCCTGTTCATAGATTTCTACTGTTAAGTCGGCTATCTAAAAAAATTTGCGTTAATAAAACTTTAGTTGAAAGTCATCGCTTGTGCAGTCTGCTTCCTGACCATGGTCGTGCGTTATTCACGCGCTCTTAACCTTCATTTTTGCTTAGCGCGCCTGTGTGGTCAAAATAACGGTCATACTTCTTATGCGTTTTTTGGGGCGAAGCTCCTTATAGCGGCACCCGTTCGTCCCCAGTAGTATGTAACAAGCATAGCATTTTGACCTCCAAGGTGGTGCCGGTGAGAAACTTCTTCTGTGCGTTGTTGAACAATAAAAAATAGTACTCAATGTACATGTCAATGGCTGCTAAAGGGGAATGAGAGACAGGAGCATTCGGCATTTAGTTAACGCGCAGGCTGCGATCACCATTAGCAGCCTTTGGCATGTAAACTGAGCACTATCTGACAAGAAAGGGTTGCTACGTTATACTCGCTGGGTGTAACCTCCTTAGCTTTAGAAAGGTATAGCGAGCGTTGAGCCGCAGTGCCATGAATACAATCAACTTGTATATACCATGAATGTACTCGAGGTGGTTAAAACTGGGAAGTAGATACGAAGCGCAAGCCGTAAGAAAGTGAAAGCCGGATTCTCCGCCTCTCATTTCCCATTAGCAGCCATTGGCTTGTACATTGAGCACTATCTGACTGAGAAAGTTTGCTACGGCATACTCGCTGGGCGTATCCTCCTTGGTTTTCGAAAGGTTTAGCGAGCGTTCGGCCGCAGTGCCATGAATACAGTGAACAAGTATATACCATGAACTCGAGGTGGTTAAAGGTGTTAAGTGGACCCGAAGCGCAAGCCGTAAGAAAGTGTGCGTGTGCCACCTCTCGTTTAGTCTTTGGAATGTCCGCTGGATGGCGCTGCTTCTATATGGGGAATATATGTTGAAAAGATGCGAGATAGCGGTACTTGGAGTGTTAAATAGATGGACGAACGGACACATAGACAGATGCATGGATGGACGCTCGAACGGACACAGGGGCGGATGCATGGACGAACGCAGGGACGGACGCACGAACAGACGCACGCACGGATTGGCGGATGGACGCATGGACAATCACACAGACAGACGCATGGACGGACGGAAGCAAGAACGAATGGACGGACGAATTCTTCACCCCACTCTCCATCATTCACTCCGTGGATATGCTGCCATTTTTTTCGTAACAAAATACGAAAAATGGAACATCCCTCGTGCAGTGAGAGTTGATGATATGCGAAGCACGATTGAGATAGGTTGATATGTGACTTTGAAATCAGGAAACGTTATTACGTAAAGGTAAATGATGCCGTAAATGACTTCCGCGTCATGATTATCATGTTTGAATGTGTTGTTCACCTTTGTCATCTATTCACTTCACGGGATGCCAAATTTATTATATGCGGAGCTAGAGTAATGGCTGCGAGAATGGTATGAGCATGGTACATTGTCATATTTTTACATGACACGCGTGTCAGGAATCTCATGTTTGCATCAGTCATATATTAGATGCGGAGCATCTTATACTCGCGCCTTGTAGTGCGCCGTCCGCGTCGTCCGCGCCGTCCACACCGCTTCTTGAACATTCGACAGCTGACGCGCGCGCATGCGCCGTTGCGCCGTCGCCCACTCTTCCACCATCTGTGCATCCCTTCCTCCTCTACACACCGCGCGCGCTTCACTCCTCCACCATCTGTGCACCGTTCCTCCTCTACACACCGCGTTCGACATCTACAATTTTCCTGATTCTCCAGTGGACGCGCATGTGGCGTCGCGCTTCGAGAACATTCAACAGCTGACAGTGCATGCGCCGTCGTGCTGTATATATACTCAAGGTCGGCGCTCGCTCGCTCAGTTGCCGCTCGTCGGTTGGTTTGTACGGCGCGTCGACGTCCAAGGTCGCGGTGAAATGAATTCCAACGAATCCACAAACACAATGATCGACGTCCCTTCGACCAGCGCCGCCCTTTCGCATACGTGTGTACGTGTTCACTCATTTAACACCCCCTCCTACAACCACGTTAACCAATTTAGCCATCGACCCAAGTAAGTCGCAATTTAACACCCCATTTCACAACCACGTTAACCAATTTAGCCATCGACCCAAGTAAGTCGCACTTTAACACCCCGTTAACCAATTATATGGTCCGCATCCTCCTCAGTGTTCCCCCGAGGGAAGCTGCGGGCAATTTTTTTTTGTCAACCATTGAATTCACGTAACATCAAATTTTCTATATGTGTAGCTAGCAAAACGGCCGCGAGCGCATCCTAAAGACCCCGACACACTCCAATGTAGCGTTCACGCATGCGCACACTGGTCACAGCAACGCTACGCTAGCGTCCGTCGGCATCCGCTACTAGCATCCATCGGCGCGGCCCTATGGCAACCAGTGCAAAATGGGACATGCTGCATTTCGCACCGATGCGTTACCCACACAACACTGAATCTGCCTTTTTTCGTGACGGAGGTGCGCCAGACACGCTGAAGCGCGCATGCGTCAAAGCAACCCAGTGCGGTGCGGCACGCGCCTGCGAGTATACATGGCAGGACCGGCGCCAGGCGTGGCAACACCGGCGTCATGCGACGAAATGCACGCCGCTAAGCACGCACACCACGTCACGTCGAAATGTATTGGTGGCTTGACTGTGGTATGTAGTCATTTTCTCACATGACACACATCTCATGATTATCACGTTTGCACCAGTCTCATACCTTCGTCATCCATTGACGTCACGTAATGCCATATTTGGCATATGTGAAGCTAGCAAAATGGCCGCGAGTTCATCATGAGGGTGGCAAGTAGTCAAGCTGTTACATGACACGCATGTCATAATTTTCATGTTAGGGTCTGTTGCTTGTGTTCGCTACGCAATCATTTCATACCACACCAGGTTTGCAACATGTCATGTGAACGAAGCTACCGCAAGAGCTGCAGAATCATGAAATGTAAATCATACAATACTCATCATGATTTTCATGTTATTACTAGTCAAATATGTTCCTAATACAGTCATGTTTTCCAAACCAGGCTTGGTATTGATGCCATGATCGAAACGGCCAGAAGAGCTAAAAGTGGTAGGCGGCTAGATAGATAGATTGATAGATAGATAGATAGATAGATAGATAGATAGATAGATAGATAGATAGATAGATACGCTCAAAGTCGCTGAAGTTCGCTAAGAAATGCGAAGGTCGCTAAGAAAGTTCGATAAGAAATGCTAAGAAATGAAAAACAGTTTTTGAAGAACACTTGTTTGTTACTTTTACTTCTGTATGCCGGCAAGCTCGGATAGTGCCTCTTCCGCTTAAAAGAATGAATTGTACGAAAAAATAATTTTCACTTGCTAGTGATGCTTATAAATTAAGTCATACTTTCCCTACTTAAGATTTAGATGTTGTGACAATACTTGATTGTAGCCCCTTCGCAGTAGTCCAGTGGCTAAAGTACTCGACTGATGACCCGCAGGTCGCGGGATCAAATCCCGGCTGCGGCGGCTGCATTTCCAATGGAGGCAGAATTGTTGTAAGCCTGTGTGCCGAGGTTTGGATGCACGTTAAAGAACCCCAGGTGGTCGAAAGTTCCGGAGCACTCCACTACGGCGTCTCTCATAATCATACAATGGTTTCGGCACATTAAACCCCACATATCAATAAACGATTGTAAACGCGTGAGGCGTTACGTGTGTAATAACGCAAAACTGTCCCGGAGTGTCGCAGGACGCCTTCCTTGCAAGACAACACACGTGCTTCACTCATGGCGCTAGAAGGCTTGTTAGGTAGAATAATAGAATGCATTACGGCTGTACAGTCTTTATCTTCAGGTAATTTCCATTACACAGAATTTTTCGGTATGCGCTGAAGTTGTACGATTGTTAGTCGACGTCAAAAAGGTTTACAGGCTTGCTGTCCTAAAATGGCATGAATACGCAAACCATCTCTATTGCCCGAAACATTCACTTTCACGGAAGAGCTGGGTAGTGGCCACTTTCAAACAGATTGGAAGATAACTGTGTGCTGAAGAGTTGAGAGGGATTCGTTAGTTGTTGCCAAATATGATTTATTGAGGTAAGCTTTGCAAACATCACCGTGAATACAAATCCACTCAGTAGCTATTAGTTGCTCATCTTGGGGAATATTCTTTGTTTAGCTCCTTCCCCAAAGTGTACGTGATTATTTCGATCACCACGTGGTACGCTGTAGGACTAGCAACCAGTCCTACAAAAATCTAGCTGAATTGTTAATTGGTTCTTTGAGACTCAGTACACAGGCCCTTTGAAGATATGTCAACTTGTCGGCTCAAGTAAGCCCGTAGATAATAAATCATTTCGACAAAGTCACTATTATCAGTTAAAAAAGTATTATCAGTTAAAAAAACTGGGCACTTGAGAACAGGTTGCTGGGTTCTTTTTGATTCATCACTGTTATTTTCAGTAAATGTGGAATGCAACAAAAGCAAAAAGGAATAGCCTGAGAATGCAACAATCGTATGTGCACACCATTTGGGCCCATTTCACGTTCTCTGTCATTCAATGCACCCAAGTTGGTCCTTGCTGTCATGTACATCAACCTTACTAATTGCTTACGATTACCTTCCTTTCTTATAACACCCATATGCTCAAACCTGCCGCAGGACTAGTGTTCAACAATTAAATAAGAAAAAAATATCCTGAAGGCTATTTTACGAGTGAAACTATCAAGATAGACCTATCGACGACACTTGAAGGCTCATACTTTTTGTTTACCCTGAACTATTGTCGATTGTTATGGAGCCAACCCTTCGAAGTGACTGAACGCTGAGACTTCGCTTTGTGGCACAGGCGTTGATTTTATGCACTGAAGAGCCCCCCTTGAATGACCCCGCCGCACTGCAAAAAGTAAACAAGTCTACCCACAGGTATCCATACATTATAATGAAGGAAAATTGCGAGACCAACTCACAACAGATTTGTGAGATTTCCGTAGGTACAGTGCTCTCTTCGTGTATTCTTTTATCACATAGTCGTTATTCTGAGGTTCGTATCCTTCGAGCTCTTGTATGCCTTTCACACCGAATCCGTGCATAATCTCATGGCCAATCATCTGCAACAAAAAAAAAACTGCTTTGCCAGCCACATGAACTACTAGACAATATTGCCACGGAAAGCATATAGCGAACGTTATTATAAGTTTTATAGCAAAAATCACTTTCCTGTTTTGCTACCAATGTCTCCCTGCGATTTGTTTCCTACATGTTCTGTCTCCGCAAGTGAATCATCCATGAAGTTGTGTAGGAATATCGCTGTGATAATCAAGCAGTAAACTTTCAGTTTACTATATGATTCAGTCTGTAAACGCATAAATGTGGGAATGCCACCCTCTAATATGCTCACGTGATACAGGAAACAATGTGAATTTTCTTCTCGTAACACGAGTTCATTAGCTGTTTGTATCTACTTATTGTAAGTAGGTTCCACAACTGTAAACCCACAGAACTGAGCAGATAGAATGACCGAGTAGAATGAGTACGCCATGCGCGATCCGTAATGAAGATATCCTTACCTACCATTCCGAGGCCACCGTAGTTCAGTGCAATTGGCCCATTTGGATACATGAATGGACAGAGCATTTTGGCTGTCGCTACTGTAAAATCAATAAAGTAGTGCGTATATTACGGGCTTTAACGAGCCTCATCGTACAGTGGTGTCGTGTGATCGGTCCTAATATAATGAGTAGAGAGTGCTAAAGCCTTAATCCATGTCGGGAATAGTAAGTCTAGGGGTGCATCCGGGTAAAGTTCTGCATCAGAAGATGAATAAAAACGCACAGCTACTTCAGTCAACGCTAAGCAACCTCTTTAAGCACTTGCTGCGAGTTTCGATTGCAAAACGAAGCAGTGGCAAGCCACCATTATTTAAAACTGTGCCAAGTGATTGCCAATGCGTAATGAGTCACGAATAAAGCGCCAAGGTGCCCGTTATATTGTTTACAATGGTTCGAACACTCGTTTTGTCACCGCCGCTTCGCATGTGACCAAGTGTTTCTCTTTACCTGCAGACACTGATGTGGTAATTTCATTTGCGATGGCTTTTTAAATGCGAAATGCAATGAGAACTCGCCTGTCTAAATAAATTAGTAGCTAATGGTTCTAAATTGCGAATAGGTTGCACACATTTTGCCGCTCACGGAACCCATTTTCATAACCAATGTGCACGTGCCAGCGCATCTGGGAGGCGTGTCGGATGCAGAGAAAAAATGACTCCACGTTTACAGTTACTCGCTTATAGCAAACAAGTACTCGTAGGCGACCGCATGCAGCAGCGTCCACATAAAAGCCACACTGCCTGGAGGAACCTGCTATGCACGACAGAGAACCGGAGAGTACACCCTGCTATGCTTGCCACCCAACTTGGTGGTTTTCGCTAACCGACAGTGGCGCTAGAACACACAGCCTTGCTAGTAGAAGCAGCACGTTCGATGCACGGCAGCACATTTTGGTGGTGTCACGCATATTTGCTCAAGTTTAAAGATTATGGAGACACCATGGGAGCCTTTGTCACCAGAAAGACGGAAAGTGAAAAAAAGAAACACAATCGGGTGCGTCTTATTAGTCAAACTCGACATTTTTTCCGCACTGAAGGTGACGTCGGCATCAAAATTCCAGATTTCGAGGCTGTTTCCGAGCAGTTCGGTGAAATTTTCTTGATTACTATGCTTTTAGAGCAGCTTGGCACAAAAAAACGGAAATGTATAAAAAACGCGCGATGTGAGCAGCTGTCTCACTCCTTACCAATGCATGTGTGTTGGCAGTACAGGGCCAGGTCGCAACAGCCTCTTCTGCCTTACACATTAGCTTATTCCAAAGTGATTATAGACGGATTGGCTGCATCTTTGGTACAGGAGGCTGTGTGCAAGTCATGTGTGCACAAGGTATTGAGCACTGCTTATGCTCAGATCTAGAGGTTTCCAACAGCAGGGTTTCCAGATTATGTGGTCACTAGATTCTGCGAAAAGGTGACGAGATGGATCAAACATTTCAGCAAATGCGAAGACTGTGAGAAAATTTATGAAAGCCGCTTTAACCTGCTGCCCTACGTTCAAGTTCTCTATTGATACAAGCTCTTATTAGCTCATGAAAATACAGAACACTTGTTGGACTTGTTCACAAGATGGCGCAAAATTAAGAGGGTCGCGTCCAGATAAGATGTGGGAGTGGTATGTACGGCTCTCAAGAAGCTGGGCAGCACTTGCACACTTGTTAAGCTCGGGGCCAAAGGCAAGACCAAAACAAAAAGGTGAATGTGGTCAGATATACCGAAGCTCCTTCATTCCTTGTGTTACTCGAGTAGTGTACAAGATTCCTCAGTCATGCGTCAACAGTTTTATTGGTAAGACTGGTTGGTGCATTTTAGATTACGGGCGCACCAGAACATATGCGAAAAGAATATCCGAATATCAAACTTGTTTCTTTATTGAACTCAGTGTCACTGAATAGCTATTGTTTAACAACATCAGGGGTGCTGCAGCCGAAATACAACTTGAAGCAATTTTAGGAGCAGCAAGATATTGCTTTCGAAGCACTAAAATCTAAATCTTAAGCAGGTTACAGGGAAAAAATATGCAATTTTTATCACAAGACACCAAATTTTGAGCAGTATAAAAAGAAGGCTTACATTTAGAAACAAAATATGTATAAACCATTCGACATCACCTAAACTGTGCAGTGTAAACATGAGCACTGCTACTTCAATGAAAGTGGTATTTTGAACAACCCCACTGAGCCAACAATGATAAAGTCCATATTAGCATTTGCTGTGCCTGTAAAATCATTTGACAGACTCTGCGAATTCAAATATGGATCTGCCAAGCTTGCGACTATGAAATTTGGGAGATTCCTAAAATTGAAGACCACAGGTGGTGAAAATAAAAACAAAAAACTGGTGCACAATTTAGTTTGTTTTTTTAGGAGGGGGAATAAATGCCATACACTGCTCCAAACTATTTCCAGTAGCATATTTAGAGATCAGTGATTACACTG
The DNA here is from genome assembly GCA_013436015.1 of Rhipicephalus annulatus. Classification (NCBI taxonomy): domain Eukaryota; kingdom Metazoa; phylum Arthropoda; class Arachnida; order Ixodida; family Ixodidae; genus Rhipicephalus; species Rhipicephalus annulatus. Next base: position 529,772 of record WOVY01001732.1, on the reverse strand, counting down.
ATACTCATATTTAGGCAACGTACAAACGCATGAGTAAGTGAACATTATGGGCAGTGTCCCGTGACTAGGGATAACAACCCCTTTCAAATCTCAATACGTTTTTTCCCAAAGCACCGGTGTAAAATGGCAAAGGTGGCCTATTCAAAATTCCCTGCACGGGTTAGACACCCAAGCCAAGAAATTTTCTAATCACTAAACCACCCCTTTCCCAACTTCCCACCTTGTTTTTTTTTCTTTTTTTCATTGCAGGGTTAGGTATCAATTTGGCTCTCTCTTAAAGGCGCATTTGACCTGGTAAAGTAACAACGGTGTGCACCCGTTGACCTAGTGATAATACCGCAGATGTCCATCACCAGGACCGTGGCCGAAACGACTCAACTTCAAGAAAAAAAAGGGGGGGGGCTCAGAGCTTTCAATGAAATAGGGGTTGTCCAGTTTTTTTCAGCTTTATTCACAAACAGTGCCAAATTTCACGGCAGCTCTTGGAGATGAATTAGTTTTCGAAGCTTACCAAGTTTTCGCCTGTAGTTCAAAACAGCATTGAGAGGAAGTGACAGTGGCTATGAGCCCATCCTACAGACGTAATCTATAAGCAAAGAACCCTGTGAGCTGAGGTCGCAGATGGCAGTGGCCAGAAAATTTTTTCGAAGGTGGCGAAATTTTTTCGCCACCTTGATTAGAATGAGTCTCAACTAGGCAAGTAGATATGGTAGACCGTCATTTTCTGCGCCCCTATATACCATAGGAAAATATTGGGAGGGCGGAGGCACGGGCCTAGTGTGCCACTCCCTGGCTACGCTAATGGTGGATGGAAACCAGTGTGGTCGAGTACACACATAAAAAACGAGAGCTGGGGAGAAGGGTGGGAGTGGCACAGGCTACTGTTCGGTTACCTTGGCGAGAGAAGTAGCTCCAACTGGAGCGGCTCATGTATGATGTAAGAAAGAAGGTTTCGTTCAACGTGCTGGCCGAACACACAGAAGCAACTGACAACAAAATAGACTGGAATAAGGTGAATTACCAAAATAAAGTGAAAAGAATTGAACTTCCGGGCTATATCTAGACTCTCTTACAGTTCGGACAACGGGGCAAATTCTTGAGTGTAATGACAATGACAGCAACGTCTCCCAACTATGCACACCTACATCCTATTTTGAAATATACATAAGTGGGCTGTTCACACATTCATTTTCAGTTCTGAGCGTGGCTCCTATGCGGAAACCTAAATGTTCCGCTTTTATGCGAGCATTCATGGTCAGTGCTCATGTTAACCTCATAGTTCAATGACAACCACAACACAAAAAGAGAGAGGAGACAGTGGCACTGCAAGCCGCCGTGAGAGTACCCTCACGTATGTAGCGCACTGTGGCATGCCGCCGGTAACTTTAGTTGTGTTTCCGGATTGTGTAGTCTGCAGAAGTCCGCACACATGAAGCCAGAGCTAAACAACGCTGTTCTAAAATGAAGACAGTGCAGAGTCACGATAAAATCACACATGCAACTGCCAGCCTTTCTTTGAACTTGAACTTTGAACTTGAACTTTGAACTTTATTTCGCATCTATACATTGTACAGATAACAGGGACATAGACAAAAAGCCACATTACGGCTTGACGAGGTCTGTGCCCCTTTTCTTTCGCAACAAACAGTTGGCGGGCAAGATCGAAAATGCAATGCAAGAACAGATTCATGTACACACACGCACAGTAAGAAATAGAGATAATTTAAAACACTTGCATCCGAAAACAACGAACAAAATTATACACAAAGTTTGAAACGCGTCGCTATACACCTTCAACACAAAAATACACAAAAATACATAGTAAACATACGAGCATAAGAAGTATTCACTAATGAATATACAAAAGTTAAAAAACGCTTCGCCTTGTACTTTTAACATAAAATGCATGTTCATTTAAAACACAATAGCGAATAGCATGTATGATCGGCACATCCAGATTCTTCGGGAGGGGAAATATGGCAGTTAATAAAGAGAGTTTAGCAAAGATGGTAAGGCATGACGTAGCATTTGTTTTCCATAATTTGTTCTACAATGTGGAACATGCCAGGTTTCTTTGTGACGTGTACTGAACGTGCTTGAATTTAATGTGAGCCTTGACAAATGCTCTAGAAAACCCATGCTATTCTTTCTTTCTATTAAAAACCGTTTTTGCAAAATTGTATTGCACACTGCCTTTAATGGTATGATATTTAACTGGTCAAAATTAGGGTCCGTGTGTGCATCGAATGGAGCATTTAAAATCGTTCGAACGGCTTTCTTTTGCAAAAGGAATAAAATGTTGATGTTTGAGCTGGTTGTGTTGCCCCATACGAGATGAGAATAATTGATATTTGATAGAAAAAGAGAATTATAAAGTAAGAGCTTCACTTTCAATGGCAGCAAGAGGCGTAATCTTACTAGTATACCTGTGACTCGAGCAAGCTTATTGGCAGTAGTGTTGACATGTTCATTCCATAACATGTTTTCCTGAAAAATGACGCCTAAACTTTTGACTGAAGGTACTACTTCTATCCCGGAAGTTCCTATCTGGAGACATCCATGGACTACTTGTTTTTTATTCTTTGGTTGAAAAAGCACGCCTTTTGTTTTGGCAGCATTAATAGTTAGCGAGTTTGATAAACTCCATTTGTTTATTTGTTCTAGAGGATCATTGGCAGTGCTGATGAGTTCGGCAACGTTTTTAGAAGTGATAAATAAACTAGTGTCGTCCGCATAGATAACAAATCGCGCTGTAGTCTTAATATTCGTTAAATCATTTATATAAATGTTGAACAATAGCGGTGCAAGTATGCTCCCTTGCGGGACCCCAGCACGTATCGGTAAATTTTTTGAATAGTGATTGCCTAAACAACAGTTTGATACTTATACTGCAGATAACTTCTAATTAATTTCAGAAATGTTCCTCTAAAGCCTTAAATATCAAGTTTTGTTAGTAAAGTGTTGTGATTGATGGTATCGAAGACCTTTGAAAAATCAATGAATATGCCAAGGGTAACCAAATTTTCTTCAAAGCCTTGCAGAATTATATCTTTTTGGGTCAATAGTGCTAATTCAGTTGAGCGACCTTTTTTAAATCCAAATTGAAAATCTGTAAGAAGATTGTGCTTGTTACAGAATGAGGTTATTCTTACATTTATCAGCTTCTCGAGACATTTAGAAAAAATAGGCAGAATTGATATTGGTCTATAGTTCGAGAACTTGTTTTTGTCGCCAGATTTGAAAAGTGCTGTTACCTTCGCGATTTGCATGCGTCTTGGAAATGTGCCGTTCGCCAGCGAAAGATTGTACACGTGCTCCAAGACAGGACCGATTAGATCTAGTACATGCTTTGCTAGGCGAATCTGCAGGTCATCGATATCGCAGCTTTTACTATTCCGAATACTGCAAAACATGCTTTGTATCTCTTGAGTGTCTGTCGGGTTTAGGAATGCACTGTGAACGATTTTGGGTTTTAAATATTTTATGCATTGGGGATCATAGGAGCTATTTACAAGTGGCACAAAATAGTTGTTAAAAGCGTCAGCTAAGGCCGTGCCTGAAATGAGCTCACTGTCTACTGTTAATTCCTCTAGATTATCTGCCTGTTGGTTTCCATGGAGTAAACTATTTAGCTTTCTCCATGTGACATCGGTTCGCATTATCGTTTCGGCAGGGAACAATTTCTCGAAGTACTGTGTCTTTGCTGCCCTTAGGAACCCATTAACTTTATTCCGGAGTTTTTTAAACGCGGCTAAAACTACTGCGTCTCTTGTCCTTAAGAACTGTTTAAAAAGAGCATCTTTTTGCTTTATCAATTTCAACGCACTGTCATTAATCCATGGCTTTCTTGCTTTTCTGGCTTTTTTGTTTTACGCTTGAATTATTTTGCGTAAGCGTTCTTAAATGCGGATAAAAACAACTCGTACGCTTTGTCGCAGTCGCTTTCGTCGTACACGTCTTGCCAGCTTATGCGCGAGATTTCGTCGCGGAATTTATTAAGAGTGAATGGGTTAATATCTTGAAATGTGTAGTGCTGATCTGCGGAAGGATGCAAGGGCAACATAGATGAATTCACAATGAGAAATATGGGCAAGTGGTCGCTGACCTGAGCCGTGATGACACCCGACTCAACGTTTTGTGCATCAATATTTGTGTCGAAAATGTCGAGTAAACTTTCGCAGTTACCTTGAATACGAGTAGGTGTGGAAATCGTATTAGTGCATGCATTTGATTCAAGCACCCGTACTGTGCGTCTGCGAAGCGAGCTGTCATGAAACATGTTAATATTAATATCACCACCCAGAACTAGTCTGTAATCGTTATCATTAACCCAGGACAGTAGATTGTCAATGTATTCGAGAAAGTTTACCACGTTTTCTACAGGTGGGTGATATACTACGGAAAAAAATGCTACGACCATGCTGAACAGTCAAGATTTCAAAGTCAGTAGTAGTGCGAGTAAAATCTTTCAACACTTCACAATGCAGGGTACTCTTAGTTAGCAGTAGAACGCCGCGTCCTTTTTTATCGCGTCGATTCAGATAATGCGTAACATAACCAGACACCTGCAGTACTTCGTCGTTGCGATACCATGTTTCACTCAACATTACAATGTAGAATGGAAAACCAAAAGAGGACAGCAGCGCGCTCAGATGATCGTCCTTATTGCGCGCCGATTGCGTGTTCAAGTGCAAGAAGGACGTACATTTGTTTTTCTTTGAAGAAACTATTCTGCTAACGTCGCTAGGTGTGTGTAGTGTATCGGTCATGATGAAGGGCCGTAGTGGGGAAAACGTCTATTTCACGAGTGAGATCACTCCATTTTTTCAAGGTCTTGAACGACAGATATGCGAAATAAACGTGAGTTGTCACTTTTCCGCGCGAAAACTTTGCCCTCCCGTGTCCACACGTACTTCCACTGCCTTTCTTTCTTTCGTGCTACAGCCAGTCCGAGAAGCTTCTTTAGCGTTGGGCACAAGTGTTCATTTATGAAAATGGAAGTGTCATCAGAGTGACCCAGATCAGTGGCAGATATGCGCTTTTTCCGTGCTTTTTCGATGAAACCATCTCGCTTCGTACGCGAACGAAACTGAACGACAACATTCGGACACCCACCATCCTGTCGCGATACACGGTGGCAAACATCAAAATCGCTGTCACAGACGGATTCACCTACAAGGCTACCAAGCTTCCCTAAAACTGCAGAAAGGTTTTCATTTTCTACAAACGGTACACCTTTAATTTCAACGTTTTTGTTTCTTGAATACTGCTCTTGGGTAGTCACCCTCTCTTCCAAGCCAGCAACCTCGTGTCCAAGTTCCCGACATTTGGTTATTAAAGCAGTGTTTTCCTTTTTGAGAGAAGCGTTTTCTTTTTCAATTGCCGAACAGCGTGTCGCCATCGCATCAAATGGAGTGCTGAAAAAGTCGATAGACTGTTTCATATCTTTGAATTCTTTTCTGAGTTCTTTTTCGATAGCGCTTCACATATCACGCATTTCCTGTCGAATATCTTTAAGAAACTTCGTGAGTTCAGAGGGCATCTGAGTACTGGGCACATTCACTCCTAGTTTGGCAGCAGCAGCGGAAAAAAGTTCCAGAAGGGGTATGAAAAGTCCTGCACAAACCTGCGTGTAGGATGGTCAGGGTAAGTGATGATGCCGGTGCCACCACCGCCGCTGCTAAAAATGCCGGTCAAGCAGAAGATGTGGCTCCTTTAAAGCCAGAAGATGTGCGAATCCGAAATCACGGGGACTGACGTCACTCAGAAAGCCAGGCCGAGGGTAAGCGCTGTTTAGACGGTATGATGTGGCAACGCAGGAAGCATCCCGCGCAGACGCAGCCGTGAAGTCCCCAGGCAGCAGTCAAGTCTCCGCACGTGGAAACAATGAAAAGCCTGCGTGTAGGATGGTCAGGGTAAGTGATGATGCCGGTGCCACCGCCGCCGCTGCCAAAAATGCAGCGGCGGCGGCGGTGGCACTGTGATCTCGCTTTGCCAATGCGAAGCGAGATCACGTGACCCAACCCTGCACGTCACAGCGATTAAAGCACTCGCGCCTCCGGTGATGGGCCTCACGCCCAATATGTCAGTGAATTGCTGAATCAAACCCTTTTATAACATACTCTGTCCTGTCATGCAAGTTTTGGTTCATGTCAAACATTATTTGGCAAAAAATTAGAGCTCACTCAAACTCACTTAGACATACTTCACGCCTAGGGCTCATGCTGACCCACCAAAAATTTTTAAACCAGACTCGCTCGGCCTCAAGCTCGCTAAAATATTACTCACCCTTACTAACTCAAGCACACGGCTTAATTTGAGTATGAGCGAGTCTCGACTAAGTCAATTCGTAGGTGAGTTGCTGACCCAAGATGTCAAGTTAGAGAGATGATCACAGAGCACCCAAACTTAATAGGCTAGAATAAATCCATCGATCAGATAGATACTACACAGACCTACTGACAGACAGATATGGTTAAGGAGATGTTAGTTCGCAAAAAAATCCTCTGCTTTAAAGAGCAGTTGGCTTCCAGGAGCTCAGCCCCTAACGGAAACGTCACTTTGAGACTTCAGTTTTCTGGTTTCTATGAAAAGAAAACACGAGACATTTTGAAACTTGCCACCCTGCACTAGCACTGGTGTCCAAGCGATAGCCGACACACTGCCCTAAACAAGCCTCGGAATGCAAACCACAGGTCAACAGCACATGAAAAAAGGATTCCTTGTTATCATGGCAGGACAACTCTTGCTAGGCTAAAAAGAAATAATTGGAAAACTGATGTGTTTTCGTAACACTCAACAGCGTTGTACAGACATTGTGTAGAATCTGCTGCCATTTAGCAGACACCGAGCGCAGTTCGGCAATGTTGCAAGCTGGGCATGCTCCTTCTGTGCAGGCATAGAATGTCCATATTAACGTGTGGTGACAGATAGGGGCGCCAGTGCCAACAAATTTTCGTGCCATGTTTTTCAGGCTGAGGAAACTGGGATGCTTAGAAAATATTTGCAGGAAATCAACCTCTATAGTATTTGAATTCCTCGTGGCTGACACGAAGAACAAGATCTGTTGCCCATTTTGCTACTTACAAATAAATGCCTGTTTATATTCTCCGTTCTATCCAGATGTGGGGCAGCATAGGCACTCATCACAGCAGGTTCTTTCAAGCCATGCCAGAATGAAACAGTTCTTGCACCGTGTGAATGCAGGCACAGACAAACCGGCCTTGTGCACCAGCTTCAAAGCTGCATCATGGCTACTCATGCTTGCCTCTGCTGCTGTTTACAGCATTACTTTGTCGATTACATTGCGATAACCAATCCATATTAGCCACGTAGCTTCTGCATGTCATTGATTCTCATCTAATGGACTGGTTATGCTCGAACATGTTGCTTATTGTTACTTGTTTATTGTGGAGTTTAATAAGGTAACATTTGGTGGTGTAGTTTGCACACGTATTGCTTCACTATGTGTACTTTTCAAGCATTCCATGTGCTCTTTCAGAGGGGGCGGCCAATTTCATAAGGGCAAACCGAATGATGTGACTCTCCCCCTGTTATTTTTTCTACCCCAAGAAGAGCAAATATGTTATTCCATATCGTGATCCTCCTTCATAAAAAATCCTATATCCAGCTTTGTGTGCTGTTAAACGTTAATAGATGTCTCAAGTGTGCCAACACTGTTCAAAACTGAAAAAATTGCTGTTCTGGCAAATTGGTTAACCTTAGTTGTGGGTGCGCTTCCCCTGTTTATGCACAAAGGTGGTTTTGCAGATGTTCAGTAGGCGATACACAACTTCCCTGCTACAAACGGCATGATATTGTAAGGTGCAAATAAGTCCCGAAAGTGATGACGTGAACCCAAATATTTTAAACCTACTGTGCTGTTTACGCGCACATGCCCCTCAAAAAGGGTATTCAATGAAATACCAGCTGATCAGCACTTACTTTATGGATACGCTTTTCATATTTCTTTTTCACGCACAGAAGACTAAAAGTTAAAAAAAATTCCCTTGTGTGTTAATACTATATATAGCGTACGTTCATGACTACAGCAGCAAAGCATTATTTATTTGAAATATAAAGAAAGAGTAAAAAGTTTTATTTCAAGTTAGATGTGCTATAAATCGGAGGGGCTATTTTGTAAGTATTCTATCTAGAACAGGGCAGACATGAAACAAAAGAATGAAATGGAGCCAAACTAGATTGGTTGAGGCTCTTCTCATGGTCAAGACATGAGAATAGCCATGGAAGGTGCATAGAACGGGTGGAGGCCACATTGCGTCAATAAATTGGAGACAAAATGGCATTCTAACAACATGGATTCGATTGAAATAAAGCGCTTGAGCCCAAAGAATCGAATTAGCCTGTTTTGCATCTCACTTACCATAATTCTGCTGCAAAAATTACAACAAAATGACTCCTCCAAATTGCAGCACCACCTAGCATCTACTCAAGACACAAATAAATGGCTGAAGTCATCCCAGTCTGCAATCTCAAGCTTTGAAAACCAACATGTGCCAATACTGATGATGTACTGTATTCATTTGATATTTTTACCTGTGTTTAAAGCTATTCCGAATTCTCTTAGCTTGCCTACAAGCTTATTGATCCCCTTTGTTCTTTCAATCTATCTCTTCCCATTCTAACTTGAAACGCTTACAAATTAACCCCCCTCCCCTGTCGACCTAGGCCGTTTCTTGTAAATTCCGCTTTGCAAAGGCGTAACAGAGCTTCCTTAGCCCCCAGCTGTTTCTCGCTATAGCCTCTTCTCAGCCAACCTGCACCTCCTCAATAGCAAACAATTAGGCAATCCTTATTTTAAAATCCAGCGACCGCTGCGGTTCATATAAAGGGCCCCTGAACTACCTCCTATATTTTTTTTCAAATGTTTGAAGTAAACACTTGCATCATATGCAAAATGCTGCATGATCAATAATTCTCCACGTGGCAGCGCAAGAAGCCGCCAGTGCTCCACATATTCCAAGAAACAATCCCCCCATGCCCTTTGGTCTGGTACGTGACATCAAGAAGTTGAATCTGACGTGCAAAATAAATATGCTGCAATTGGTCAAGCAAGCACATATGACTTCCTGTTAGTCTGCAAGAAGCTGTCCACGCCACTCGTCGTTTGTGGAGATGCCCACATGCATTCAAGTACTTGCAAATCAGGTACTGTGGTCCGTAGGACAGGGTTCATAACGACACTATTCGTATAAGCAACGGCTGTCTCAGCAACAGCGATTCGCCAACAAGCACACAGTTGACAGAGAGTGGAGTCGCGGCAACTGTAACAAGACAGTGTTTGGAGCTCGTCGCTGATGTATGCCGCGCAAGATTGGGAGAGGTGCTCGGCAAGAGGGCAAAGCGGCTTCGGGAGAGGAACCAACGGAAGGTAGTGAAAAGAAGAATGAAAGGAGTGATTACTGTGCTTAGATAATCAAACGCATTTAACTCCGCAATACAGCACCATTTCAAAAATTTTAACGGCTTCATGGTTGTTGTGCACTTGCGCACAACTTCTTCACCACGACTGAATTTCCACCTCTGGGTGGGTAAATATTGCATCTAGTTTGTGGCTGCATGCATTATAGCACATATTGCGTGCCAGCACTGTTCAGGTATTAAAATCATCCTTGGTGTATGGCTGGGAGATTGGTGGCTTAGAAATCAAGCGGCAAATATTTAGACCAGCAATGCAATTTCCACTGATACACACTGTCAAATGTGGGACTCTGGTGCAGCATGGCATTATCTACATTGATTTTATTAGGATGGTGCAGGAAACTTAGTTTGGCACATTTTAGCGCAGAAGCAGCATCACTTGATAAAGAGTGTGAGGCGTTTATATTTTTAAAAACACACGAAGCTAACAGACAAGGCAAACATTACTTGAAATTTCATATTTTGTTTCTGACTCGCCACGATTGAATTTTCAAAAACGAACTAAAAGGTATTGTTGGGGTTGCAAAGCAAGAAAAAACGAAAAAGTAACTCAGACCTCTTTTTGTTGTCTGCCAAGCTAACCCCGCTAGTAGGAATATAATCACCACAACAACTTTCTTTGCTGCGAAGTAACTGACATAAATGTTGATGCTACTTTTATTTACTCGTCTTGGTGTCACGAAGCTTTTAAACGTCACGGCTCATTATATCTAATGTAGCTAGCAAGTTACACAGGCCTTGTCTAGCGTACTTACCTCCTACACAGGAAACTGCCTCTAGTTGCATTGGGCCACGCTCCACATAATAGCCACGCTGAACCCACAGCAGACTGCAGTAGCTGGCGTTGTTTTAGGTGCATCGTAAAGATGCGATTATGCCAAATAGTGCGACATGTGCTACATGTATGCGCCATTTAGCACACACTGCGGATCCACTGCACAAGTTTGACACCCAGGCACATAAAATTATCATTGGTGACAGGCAGGCACTTTTCTAAAAGATACCTGAGACATAGGCAGACGACATAGGCTCCCGTCATGTTGCGGTAAGCTTAGACAAATTGCAAATTAAAAGATTACCTGTACTCTACTATGTAACTTGAATCGAAAGAAAAAAAAGATAGATCACTCGGGTCGCACGTACGCGACTAGCCGCAACTGTTCGTCCTACTTACTCGCCGAATACTCGCACACTAGGGCGAGCGGTTGATTAGGGTGCACGTGAAAGGTATGCACAAGAAAGCACTCGCACAGAAGAACATAAGTTATACTCACAAATGTAATCTGGCTCGTCGCTACCGTTGCTGAGGCAGCTGAAATTTTCTTTTCTCTGCCCAGAACCCGGATGACAAAATCTGTGTTGCTAGGTCTCGGTAAGGAAGCGTCAATGAAATCGAACAAAATTGCCCGAAATGTGGCCAGGGAGTATTTTTTCACAACAAATCTAAAAATGATTTCAAGCCTGCTTAGCAAAAGTGATATATAGCGCTCAGAAAGGCAGCGATGGTGTAGTCAACCAGCAAATGTCAAAATCTATTGTCGCTCGGCTTAGCGAGCTCGTATCGCGACCTAGGTTGTGGTTGGCGCAGAAGACTGTGAAACAAATTTTTAAGGAAGTAGCATGCAACTGATAGCTTTTATACAGCACCAGCTGTCTGTATAACCAACAAAACAAGCGTACTACTTCTTACGACTGTGCTAAGCTTGCGTTGCGTGTCACAGGGACACCAATCATAGCGGAGGGAATAGGACGGTCGCGATCTGCGCGTCGCAATTTCCGACTCTCACGCCGTGATTCAGCTAACGTCTTGGCCAAACGTTTGCGTGATTTGGCGCCAAACACAACCTAAGGGGTCTGATCACGATCAAAAGACACCGTTACAAATAATCAGCAAAAAAAATCCGGCGATCCTCGCAAAATTGTGAAAACCAGCATCAGGTGATCCGATTGAAGCATATATTTAATTTCTTCATGCCGGAGTTCCGAATGGTATGCAGCTGCAGTAGTCTTGAACTCGACACGCGTGAAGAGCCACGGTTGTACGTGCGAGAATGACGCGTAAATACCAAGCGAGAAAGACGGCCGTAAAGAGGCGAAGAAGCGCACAATTTTTGTCCTAATAAAATTAAGTGGTAGTAGAAGGCGCTAGGCGTTGCCACAAGGTTGGGTTCAAGCTATACAATTCAATACCATAATACCATTTAGCCACACCAAGGGTTCGATGCTTTACCCAGAAATAAACACTGGCTACGCCCTTGAAAACGTGACCCAGCATGGTCACATGTGTGTGTACCTTTAATCTGAGATACTCCTCGCTCCGATTGCGACATACACCAGACCACGTGAACACAATAAGGCAGCTCATAAAATACAATAACTAAGCGTATACGCGTGAATGCTTTATTAGTGGGATATGTGCAAAGCCATAACAGTCCACCTACGCCTGTCCGCTAATAACTTAGTTTTAAAAGCATTACTTGTATACACTCTGGAAATGTACCTCATTATGCTACCAGTGTTGTACCTCATTATGCTACGGTTTCTCGTTTAAGCAAACGTCGCAAAACTAACAAGGACTATGGTAGTGTGTGCACAACACGAGCGCTAATTTTCAACATACGCTAATTTTCAACTATCCGATTATTTTCAGACAGCGCGTGATACAATAAAAACGAATAAAGGACTTTTTTTTCGCTATTGAGCAGGCCTCTGTGTTAGCCTACGCTCTATTTCGCATTCTAGTAACTTTTTTGTCATCCGTAAGTCGTTACTACTATATACTTCTTCTAAAGCAACGACTCTTTTTAATTTCTTATTTTTTGTTATCCGTATATTTTGTAGCCGGTATCGACGCCTGCAGGATTTTGTGTGCTTTCAATATTTAATTACTTCCGTTATTTCACATGCTGTGAATACTGTTTAAGAAAAATCCCCCATTCGTTATACAGACATTTTTCTTATTTTTCGAAGAGCATAGACAGTTTGTTTATTTTGCGCTCTTGTAAAATATGTACCTTTTGTGCAACCCATTCCTCCTTATGGCTCGCAAAAAAGCTGGCAAAAAGAAATAATTAAGTTAACACATAGTGTATTTTCCTCCTGACCGACCATTCCCAATGTGAGCCAAATATTACATACGTTCTCACTGTAACAACTGGAGGTTATGAACGGAGTATTGATACATGTACCTGAATCATCTTCTTGTTCAGAAAATGCTTCTTGCTTAAAATAATGGAAATCAGAACCTGCACTCCAAGGTCGATGGAACCACGCTTGATCACGTCAATCGGGTAGACTGTGGCCTGTTTTGTCTGAATAAAAAAGTCCAAGTTTATTAATCTCATCCAATTTACTAGGTATGGCGTCTGCGAAAAATTTGGGAAAAAAATCGCATGTGAATGTGCGAGTGGTGTGTGATCATTTCATTCTCGCAACTACGACGATTTTCAAAAATTTCGCTCGTCTGGAGCTAAAACAAGCATACGTCAGGGAAGCTGATTGATTGATTGATATGTGGGGTATAACGTCCCAAAACCACCATTTGATTATGAGAGACGCCGTAGTGGAGGGCTCCGGAAATTTTGACCACCTGGGATTCTTCAACTTGCACCCAAATCTGAGTACACGGGCCTACAACATTTCCGCCTCCTTCGGAAATGCAGCCACCACAGCCGAGATTCGAACCCGCGACCTGAAAGTCAGCAGCCGAGTACCTTAGCCACTTGACCACAGGGGCGGGGCTACGTCAAGGAAGCTGCAGAACATTGGTGTCCCTCAGGCTTTGCTTTCAAGAGTTCAACGCAATAGCGGTATTATGTTCCTAGTGCGTACTTCATACACTCATAGTGCGGAATCTTCCCGAACTTGCTATGAACCCACTACGTCCCTATCTCGAAAACCAGTGGCCCTGACCCAGCGCCATACCTGATTACTGGACCAGTGTGGCGCTGACACTGGGAAAGTGCCACGCTGCACGAGGCACGCTGGCGCTGCCCACTGGAACACCAATTATCGGGCGAAATTAGGGTTTTAAATTGTTTTCAAAAACTTTGTCATGCGCGCATCATAGTTAGGGCTGAAACACGCGCGCCTTGAAAATAAAGACAAGAATAGAAAAAAGTAACAGAGTCGGAATCGAACCTACTTCCTTACCACATCACACATTCTAATCTTGACACGCTGCCCACTACTCCACACCAGAAAGACAAGAGTGAGTCTATTTTTCTTCATCCTAAAAGAAATTCAGGTATCCAATATTTTGATTTTGTTGTTTACATACGCAGTGCTTCCTCTCTTCGTGGTCGCGCTAAACAGGTGAATGTTAGCTTAGTTTTTGTGCGTTGGCTTGGATCACATTCATGCGTCACGTTTGGCCGCAAAGCTTGTAATTGTAGCTGCAGATGCGTCACAACAATCGTAGTTACTCACTATGCGGCTAGTAATATTTATTTAGAAAGCAGCGTTCATCTGTAGTGCTCACTGAACACAGTAGATTTCACCCCTCGATAGTTTGTAAGTACTTTCTGTCCTCCTTGTTTACGTTCCGCGAACGACAGCCGCAGCAGTTCACTCTAGTCGAAACGTCCACTACGCTTAGGGCCGTACTTGTTGTGCCATGGTTGCTGTGAAGATCGTAGATAATCAGTTAAAAGAGTCTAATAGTCGTTAAAATGTACTTTTTGTCATAACTGACCCATGAATGGTCATATTTTCACCTTCTATTACACAATTCGGTAGCTAAAAAACATTAAGATTGGACAATGCAGTAGATAACTGTGGCCAGGGACGTGCGCGGCTTTATACGGTACGAGCCGCAACGACTCACTGCTAGAGTAGGTTGGTCTTGATTATCAGACTGATATTACTGTCATTTTGTGTTGCGAATTGTCAGTTCTATCGATTCCGTTTATGAAATACACTAACGAAACTGAATCAAACTTTAAGGAAAGCGTGCCCACGCCAAGGGGGGGGGGGGCATCCATGGGTGGGCTCGAACCTTTTTTCCTGAAATCAATGCATGCTCCCCCCCCCCTTCACCCTCCACCTCAAGGAGCAAACATAGATAAAACGATACATAAGTTCTGTGCTCCCTGCCCCCCTGCAGGAACAAAATTGTCGTTTGCCCCCCCCCCCCTCCCCAAGCAAAATCCTGGCAGCGCCTCTGACCCGCGCGATCAACATATGAATGCTTTAGCGTACTCGCATCCATGGCCTAAGAAAACTGAAGCTATATATCTGTAGTACATAGGTGAGAATACCATCATATTTGGTAAATTTTACGCTCGACATGTCGCGATTCAATATGAAGTCTTACAGAAAGTGCGCCGATCACGCCTAGTAGACTACCAATGTGCCTCTGACGTTATCAGTGTGCGGTGGAGACTGTATAGCGTGACGAGCGCCTCCAAGCGCGCTTTAAGACACTGGGCTACGCTTGCTGTACAGTGTGGCCCAGTGTGTTTTAGCGCACTGGGCGAAAACGCGTACGGGCGACACTGGCCACGCTATACAGTGTGTCCCAGTGCCTCGCAGCGCGCTGCAGTACACTGGGACACAGTGTAGAGCGTTTTCAGCGTCACCCAGCCGCTGAAACGCACTGGGAGATGCTGGAAACGCTATTTTTTGCGAAAGGGGTGACCTGGAGGGTGTAGTGGCGTGTATGCCAATTGTAGTGCGCGACTGGCTTTAAGCTATGAAGTCATGATGATTCTGTTCTGACGCCTGACGGCAATGAACGCTTTTCTCACGTATTAATAGGTAGTACTTCATGTTGTATTGAGACACATGTACACAGGACGCCTGTGTTTGCAAAGTATAGAAGTTACGTTTACTGCACCTACAAGCAGAGTACAGTATTTTCACTGTATTCACAAGCAGAGACGTGGACTTGTAATAGAACACCCGCTTGCCGTGCTAACGAACAGGATTTTATTCCGACACAGACCTTAAAATAATTATTTTATTATTAGCATCTTTCGCATATTTTCAGTCCCGCAAAAATGGCTGATTTTTAGGTCACGCAAAGATGATAAATTTTAGCTCGCAACTAACAATGCCGACGCAAACATTTCTTCGAAATGAGCTTTTTAACGCTATCGCGTTTAAAGTAGCAAAGAACATAGGTACCTATGCAAAGAAGGTACGTTAAAAGCTGTAAACATAAGTTGGAGCATGAAATGTGGGCCGAACCACATCGCCGTAAAATTTCGTAATCTAGAAAACTGTTAAGCACCAGAGCTCAATGTCGGGTTCTGAGAGCTGTCAGATTTTTCCCAATACGTTATATGGAAGTAACTGTAGTTAGAAAGGCGCTTCCTCCATCTGTGCTAAATATAACTACAATCATCATATTGTTACATATCTAACAGTGTATGTAAGAAGCACTTCTGAGGCAATTTGATAGCACTGCATCACATGAGTTGGCATTGACATTTTCAAAGAAAGTCGAGCTCGAGTCGAGACATCGAGTCATAAAGCAAACTCTATGTTTACTTCAACGGTTACTTCAACATTTACGACGTATGGTGTGCTTCCTGCCAGTCGTTTACGTTGTTTGCACTCCTGGAGAAAGTATTCACACATCCCAGATGCTAAACCCAGCGTTTCGAAAATTGTCAATTTGATTGGCTCACACCCGCCTTACGAAAACGACGAGCTCACAGAGGGAGTTGCTATCCCCCCTAGTAACGCGGATGCCACCGCGACAACGCAGAAGCTTTCCCAGTTGGTGGCGCAGCCTGTTCAAGTTTTGTGTACAGATGGTCTATCAAAAGTTGTCAATCAACAACACAATTTACGAATGCTAACCTTCGCAGCGCATTAGTACTTATTATTAATAGAGGATTCATGCTCACCTCAGGTGTGTACGACTATACAGTGTTCAAGCAAGCGTGGTACATCCCAGCTGCTTTCTGCCAAGAACTATGATTAGATTCTGTTATCAGCGGGACGATGAGACGCATCAGGGTGAAAAGGCGAGTGTAATCTTGAGCGTACAAAAAAGACCCAAAGTACGTGTTATAGAACCTCTACATAAACTGTTACCTCACCAACTTTGCGGGTTTTATATTGAGAGAGCACAGTATAGTATGTCCACGAAAGTGTCTGAATCATGACACACGTGTGTGGTGAAATAAAGTTATGCCAGTCGCTAAGCTTCTTCACGAAGCAGGCAGTACTGATTGATGAACGAACTTTATTATCGCGCGCAGCGAGAGACCGAAATCCGCTTTGTCTTCCTCTTCCTGAGTACTATACGCAACCTGTAAGCTGCCGCGAGCAGCGCTTATAGGACACTCCGTTGCCACAGAAGATGTGTTTGACTAACGAGTACACTATCCTTGCAAGAACCCTCACCCAATTAGTGGGCAGTAAGACCATTGCTTTGTTGAGTCGTATACGAAAACATGATAGGAATGTGAACATTACGTAAGATAAACGTGTGGCACTGGAAAATTGAACGAAAAGACTATTATTAAATCATTATAGCAGACACGTGTTTTGCACTTGTAACAACAATACACGTGAATTGTCATACACGTGAGTTTAGGTCAAATATAATTCAATCCGAAAACAGACACACAGAATTCGCCTAACCCAATTCGCGTGATGACAGAGTGCTTCTTGGAATTGTCTTTATTATAATCAGTTGTTTTAAGTGGATTGTACAGTAACCTTTAGAGTCACTGCAAAGTCAAACTTTTATTATGATAATGGTGTGGGGTCAACAGCTAAGGTAAAATATGATTAAATAATAAGTTTACAGAAGTGCGTGCTTTGTATCATAGAAAATTATAAAGGTCATCATAAGGACCTAAAAACTGAACCTCCGTTCCTCAAGCGAGAAATTCTGCCTGTTAGAAAATACATGATTTTAAGCCGATGCAACATATTTATAAACATGAACTACCCCATCACTACCTTCGACCTATAACAACAAAATATGTCTTCACAAGTTTTAGCCACGAAACCAAGAGAACACGCACAAATTACGGGAAGAAGGACATTGATCACAAAGTTATACAATTGCTAATCCTTCACAAATTGATTGAAGAATATACAGGAAAAGCTAGATCGTATAAATCTTACAAATTGCTTATTTTCCCATTAAACGTAATTGCAGACCCAGAGTCATTTACACATAAGAGTATCGTAAGCTTTGTGTTTATTTTTGTATTGTTAATCGTCATTAAAAATGAGATAATTTCAGCAGTGCTTTTTTTTTCTCTGTAATGAGTCTATTTCGATTGTGTATTATGCAGAACAAAATGTGTTTTAGAACGTGTGCTTATGTTTTGATTTGTAGAGGCCGAGAATGCATGTTCTGAATGCTTGATAATTTTGAATGTATAAAATACGTGTAGAATGACAACATCATGTACCAACAAAATTAGTAAAGAGTGTGTGAAAGATGTAACCGATGTGTAAGGTGTGTGCTACTCATGTGTAGTTGTATATGTGACGGATTCAGACTTTTTTAGATATAGTGGTTAGACCTCGTTAGGCTTTTAGCCTTTACTCTTTGCCTACCACAAGCAAAGCCTGTAATTTTTCCTGCAAATTAACAATGTTGAAAGTTGAAAGATGCGGGCTTTTTTTGCCTCAAAAATGTCTCTGACCACCAATATTTGAACGGACTGCATATACCTCGTAAAAAGTACTCCGATGAAGCCAATTTCGCCCACATAAAAAAGAATTTACCCGTTCTTCTTGGGTAAAATACTGCAGAATGCACTGCTATAGTTGCACTAGAAAAAATCTGACATTATAATGTGAAAGAGTGGTTTTCAGGCTAAACAGTTTCCTTATTTCCTTTTTCCTAGGCACGGAGAGTACATGATCTTCTGCACGCCTGATGTAAGCCAGGCCTTCGGGCGCCCTCCTCCAATTTTAAATAGAGCGTACACAACCGGTTTCGTTCAGTGTTCATTCTTTTTATTGTGACAATCCGGGGCAGTCCCACTTAGTGCGACCGACCGACCAACCGACCGACTGGAAGAATTAGGCGCCTTTCCCCCAGGTCGCATTTGGTGATTGCGTCACAAACAGGGTACACTTGTATACTGCGGGCAAACTTGGCAATGACCTTGCAATGGACATGCTTTATTTCCTGTGATAAAAGTATATTTTGGCATCTAATGGCGTGGTTTGAACACAGATACTCGCTTTACCGCCACATCCTTGCAGCAGGGGAGCAGCTAGAAATTTTTGGGGGGAGAAGGGGGCTGTTCAACTACAGGCTATGCATGCCCATACGTGCGTTCACGAGAGCATGTAGATGTAGGAAAGCAATATCATTACAACCTGGTAGCTGCTTTTGAAGCCCATCTTTTTCGGTTACCTTTACACGCATGTCACACACAATAAAAGTAACTTAAATTGAAACCTCTTGAGCAGCACCAAAAATTCTTTCATTTAAAGTATTTCCATTCAATCTTTAAAATTAAGCCCACATTAACAAAAGTTTATACACTATAGGCCCACACTGCGTGTCACATAGAAATAATCAATATTAACAAAATCCGCGAGGTCAGCTGTAGTGCTGGTTTCACTGCTATTTCTTTCTTTCCTTTTACCATTCGCGGATGAAATAAGTTGGACGCGTGTGTTGTTGAACTTCCAGCCGGTGCTGTTTGTTTGTGACTACAAGATCTGTTCTTTTTGTCAATGCGCAGGTGCTTCTGCGTAAATGTGTGCCATTTTGGACAGCACTAATGTGACCATTGCACACAAATCTGCGCAATCTCCGTCACGCCATTGGTTGGCCCGGCGTGACACGGCCACTTGCTGCAGCACGCTTCCGATAAGCAACATCGCCACCACAGTTTCACTGGAGGCTTACGTTACCACTTGTGGCTAAAAAAACCCAATCCTCCAAGCGTGGTTTTGCGATTGTTTCTCTAACCTTCTGAGCACAGGTTGTGCATGCTCGCCCCGCTGCTACGGTAATAAACGGTCGTTATGTTGAATGTTGGGATTCGTCAATTCCTGGACACGGCATCCCACATATGTAGTATTGTTTTGCTCCGCACCCCCTACAATAATGCCCGTTTAGGCGATGCAGGTTATCTTAAATAATAAATAAATTAATGAATAGCTAGTGATGTTTCCGGTTTTCTATACGTGCTTCTGCGTGTTGCAACAACCACAACATCTTACAACGTGCTGTTTGCACCCATGTTTACTTTCACTAGTAAATGAATTATTAAATGTCTTTATTAGGTGAATCTTGTACTGATTCACTTTCCTATCAGGTAATGTTGGTATACTAGAAAACCTTCCTTACTCAAGGCTTGCACGTACAAAGTAAATAGGGGAAACATGAAATTTCTCTTTCTGTGGTAAAGCTTTGAACAATGGTCGGCCCATTCCGAAAAGGAGTATTTTGGCCCTTAGTCTACACACCCATGCTTGCCCAAAGTGAACTGAAGTGTTTCACTCTAATCTGGCAACGACGGAAAAATAATAAAAAAAGAGAAAGAAAGGATCCTAAACATATTAAGGAGAAAAGAGAGAGAGAAGGAGGGGAAAGGGGAAGGAAGAGTGAAAAGGGGCGCCTGTGAGGAGTTCATCTTATTTTCTTTTTTTTTTCTTTTCTTTCTTTTTTCCTGTTTCTTTCTCTTCCCCACTGATTTAGGATTGTATAAAGCTGAGCACCAATAAACTGTACCCTCAATCCTGATGAAGGTCAGACTCTAGGCCGAAATGTGTGGCAGTGCTCACGTACATGAACAAACTCGTTGTGGCCTCTGAATGTATTGCAGACAAACTTGTAGAAGTCTTCGCATGGGTCGACGCTGTAGTCGAGATTTTCCCGTATTTGCAGTGCATGTTAACGGTAACTACACGTTGAACATTCATTTTAGACGCGAAGATAGGTCGGGTCATTATGCGCATCCTGCGTTGATGTAAGGGGGGAGTGAGAATTTATTAGAAGGCAGAGAGGTCGGCCTGAGCTAGTTCGCTCTAGCCTGCTACCCTACACAGGGGATAAGGGAAAGGGGAAAGTATGAGGGATGAAGGGTGATGATGGGGACAAGAAGAGGTGGTGCGTATGTACAGTAGCCACTTTGTATAGTACCCTACAGTCTAGTTTCTAGTCCAGTGCTTTTTATAAAGTCTAGAACAGCCTTTGTAGCAGTTTTTGACACTGTTTGGTCGCTCATTGCTGATAATATGTGGCTTTCACTTAATGGTGTTCGTCCAATGCTTGCCAACGTTGCAGTTAGCATTTCTCTTTGTGCTACGTATAATGCACAGTCACAAAATATGTGAGCTATCGTTTCGCGCATTTGGCAGCGTTCACAATTTGGGCTGTCCGCACGGCCGATTAGGTGGGTGTAGTGACGAGTGAAGGCGACGCCCAGGCGAATCCGGTGTAGTATATTAGCATGTCTTCGGCTGATTTTATCTGGAAGACGAAAAGTCATACTGGGGTCTGTTTCCCGCAGGCGCTTGTTCCGGTGATCTGGTAGCAACCAGTAATAGGCAGCGCATTCGCGCATGAGTGATCTCAACAATGTGTTGACGTCACCTCGCGAGTAGGGTACTTTGACGTACATAGGAGCGTTGTATATTGCCGCTCTTGCTTCACTATCGGCTGTTTCGTTGGCAAGCCGCAGTGTCCAGGAATTCATTGTAGTGTAATCAAGTGACCGCCCCTGTGTGTTAGGTCAAATGCTTGGACGATTCCTAACGTTAACTCGTAAAATTGGCCTCTTCTTAAGCAAGAATGGATAGCTTGAAGCGCTGATTTCGAATCAGACAGAATCGTCCATTTACGCGGTGCTTGGTCGTTCACAAATTTTATGGCTTCTTGTATAGCAACAAGTTCTGCAGCTGTCGAAGATGACCTGTGATCTAATTTGTACTGTCGGGAAATACCGAGTTGAGGGATCACGAAGGCTGCATCTGAGGCGGATGAAGTTACGGATCCATCGGTGTAAATGTGCACAGAGTCGCTGTATCGGTCATCTAAATGTGCCAAGGTGAGTTGCTTGAGGGCAATATAAGAAACATTCGACTTATACGAAATTCCACGTATGTGAAGGCACACCAGCGGTTTAGTCAATGTCCATGGAGGCACTGCAGGGATTACGGCAGGTGCAAAGCCTGACGGGATCATGTGCCTATGCGTATCGAGGCATCGCAAATAGGTACAGCCTGGTTGGTCCACTTGTAGGGAAGATAACGGGTGCTGTGCATGTCGGGTCAGCAGACGAAGGTGCACTCGAAGAGGCTCACAGGACGTGTAAACCTGTATAGGGTAGGTGCGTGACTCCTCTATAGTGCCAGAAGTAGATGTGCACCGTGGCAGGCCAAGGCATATTCTCAGTGCTCGTGCCTGAAGGCTCTCTAAAGTACGAAGGCACGTTGCCCGCATGCTGGAAAGCACAGGTGAGCTGTACCTTAAATAGCCCACAAACAATGCCTTGTATAACTGCAGAAGACTTTTCTCCGAAGGGCCCCATCTCAGTCCTGCTATAACACGAAGAACATACACAAAACTGATTAGTTTGTTTCTCAGCACAGTCACATGCTTTGACCAGGACAGGTTGTGATCAATGACGACCCCTAAATAGCGGTGGTGCTTAACCACGGGAATCACTGCTCCGTGAGCGAAGATTGGGTACCGCGACATTGATTTCTTCTTAAATGCCAATGCAGCACATTTTGCTATTGAAAGTTCCAGGCCCTGACGACGTAAGTACTTAGATGTTATTGATGTGCCTTGTTGTAGCCTTGCTCGCAGTTGTGGTCGCGTTGCTCTAGGTGCCCATATGCATATCTCGTCCGCATACGCACTGAATCTGACAACGTCGGGAAGCTCAGCTTCAAGGCCAATCAGTGTTATGTTAAAAAGCATGGGGCTCAGGACGGCGCCTTGCGGAACTCCGCGGCTTACGAGGTGCCTGGCCGTGTCACCGTCGCATGTCGACATAAAAATGGTACGTCCTCTGAGATAGCTCCCTATGCATGCGTGTAGTCGGCCACCTACGCCGATGTCTTCAAGTGCGTCAAGAATGGCCTCATGGTAGACGCTATCGTACGCGCCCTTTATATCTAAGAAAATGGCCCCTACCAATCTCCGACGTTGTCTTTCCTTTTCAACAGAAGAAACTAGATCTACAACACCATCTATAGATGATCGTACTCTACGGAAGCCATTTATAAAATGTGGTAAGCCGACATTATTCTCCAGCAGCCATTCCAATCTTGCCAGCACCATGCGTTCCATCACCTTACCGATGCAACTGGCTAGGGCAATGG
The DNA here is from genome assembly GCA_013436015.1 of Rhipicephalus annulatus. Classification (NCBI taxonomy): domain Eukaryota; kingdom Metazoa; phylum Arthropoda; class Arachnida; order Ixodida; family Ixodidae; genus Rhipicephalus; species Rhipicephalus annulatus. Next base: position 507,062 of record WOVY01001732.1, on the reverse strand, counting down.
GTCTATAAGAAGACAACTCGTGTGAACACTTGCCTGGTTTCAGTAAGGCCACTATGCGGCTGCACTTCCAACTCTCTGGTACTGTCGCTGTTTCCCACGTAGAGTTGTAGAACGACAAGAGAGCCTGCCTTGCTTCCTGGCTGAGGTGATATAGAGCCGAATAAGTAATTCCGTCAGGCCCTGGTGCGGACGACCGTCGGGACGTAGAAATCGCAGCGTCGAGTTCATGCATTGTGAATGGCAAGTCGAGGCTATCGTCGCTGGATGGCGGTGAGGCTAAATACGAAGGTGATATCGATGAGGAGGACATACCTACGAGTAAGTGGCAGTAATCTTCTGCAACCTCTACTTCAGGTCGACCTTGCTTTAGAGCCAAAGATCGGAAAGGGAACAACTGTTGAGTGGGCGTCTGAAGGCTTCGGATAGTTTGCCATATTCGAGACAGGGGTTTTCTGGGATCAAGAGAGCTACAAAATACCCTCCACCATTGCCTATCGAGCTTATCGAGGTGTCGCAATACATGTCGCTGTGCTTGGCGTGCTCTGATGTAGTCACTGACGTATTCCTTGCATGCGATGGAGGCCCTTGCGCTGTCCGCATGAATCAAATCGTAGGCGTTCTCAGATCATATTGCGAAAACATTGTGCTCGTCTGCTTGCGAGGGCAGAAAGTAAATCAGTACAGTCAGATGTCAAGGCTTGATTTTCCCATTTTGTTAAAGTCTACTTGCACTCAATCTACCGGTGAAATGGACGTATATTGGAACAACAGTAAATGCTCCCGTCATCAGATGTTCTCGCAGCAACATGAATATCAATGCTTCGCTAGAAAACTGTCAAAAAGTGAAATGTTAAAACGTGAGGCTGTGACAAGATGTGACTTTCGAAAATCAGCATTTATGGCTTCCTTCGTAAGTGAACTACTGCGTATGCTTATGTCTGACTTACAGAATCATAACATGCGTCCTCGTATATCTTTCACTGGGCTTTCGACTGCTTTCCCGACTGAATACAATTACTCAAATACACTTTCGCACAACAACGTGAAATTCTTGATGGGTCACATCCCACCATTTTCTATATAAAAACCTCTTTCGCGCTCAAGGAAGCTAGAAAATACTTTTTGAGTGCTTAGAGATTTCTAAGAATATAAAGCTATGTATGAGTATCACTTTTCAGCCTTTTTGATGGGGCATAAGCATGTCTTGATCGAGTTTTTATCGCAAGTTATTCAAAAGGCGTGTAGTTCCGTTCATTTTCGTCAGACAGAACGGAAATGGTAGATAGTTGGTACCGTTTCACACTTATAAAACGCAAACGATTAGATGACGTGTAAACGAAACGGCACAGCAGGTGTGCTAACTGCCACCTCAACAATTTATTGCTTTAAAATAAAACATATGCCTGCATTTCATCCTGACTCATGCAAAGAATGCATCAATAACAGAACACAATCATACGGCATTTCGAAACAGAAGACAATGTATAAATCATCATTAAGTATTGTTGGGGTACAACATATCACATCCATGATTTGGTTATGAGGGACGCCGCAAGGGGAGCGGGGGCCGCGGAAGCTTACAGCGCTTGGTATTTCTTCAGTATCCACATGAATATCTGTGCAGAGGCTTCTTGCCTATATCAAAATGTGGAGGCGGCAGCCGCATTTTGATTGCGCGATTTAGGGTTTAGTAGTTTAGGCTTACTACCTTAATAGGTACATCAACGGGGTGAGTGAAAAACTGTTGCACTGCTAGCAGAGGTTGAAATAACGTCAGCAATGGTAACGTGTTTAGAATGCCGTTGTGAACGCCGGCCTGGCTACGAATATCTACCTCAGTAAATCGTATAACAATAATTATAAAAACACATTCACGCAGAAATTCAAGGAGCACAACTTTGTCCTATTCGCGAGACGACGATTCGACTATGTACAACAGTTATACTACTTTATTCAACTGCCTTTTATTTTCATCACGGTGTAATAGACTATTTTTGTCTCTCTCCGTGAAGAAGCTAAAGCTTTATGCTTAGAGGTGCGAACCCAACAAATGTTCGATGCTTCCAGGTCGCTTACCGCGGTGACGTTGTGTTTTAAAAGGTTGCCGGACGTACATACGAATACGAATAAGCAGAGACACAGTCCTAGACCAACAACGAGCGTTGAGACAAGGCAGACGCTTATCCGGTGGTATTCGGGTGTTTTGCATTCTCCATCATCCAAAAAATGGTTCTTGTTGGGCAAGTATTCTAACGGAGACTGCATTGACTACATCAATGAGAGAAAGTGGTTACAAGGCCAACATCTATACAACTGTAAATCTGAGGCATATACATATCAGACAAAGTTTATAATTCATGCTGAAAGAATATTCAAGAGAATAACGACTTCAGTTCTCGTATGCCCTGTTGTGAAAAACACGGATAGATCAATGAACAAGTCTTTGTAGGTGTTTGTTTTGCATGGCATATTTTGGTCACTTCGGAAAAACTGCGTTTCTCAGACATTACAAAACGTCGCCAAGGTAATATGGGTAATATGAAATATCGCATGGTAAGCCCGCGACAATCGCTCCAGTCTTATTGCTTATTCACTAAAACGCAGGCCGAATTCTCGTTAGTGAGTGAATTGTCTCAGTTAAGCTGCCAAAGTGCGAACTCTACTACTTCGAGTGTGCGTTTGCTGACAATTTATTATACAATAAAGTACACACTAAAATGAGCACTCATCTCTCAAGATGTTCAAATTTTCTCGCCTAGTTCTATCGGAATATCTGCGCAACAATGTGGGCCCTAACTTCTCTGCAAACCGAAGGAGTTAGGGATTGGGTGACATGAGGTCTTATGAAATGCGCAAATAAATGGAAGTGGACAGGAATAAAGAAAGACAAGGTTGTGGGCCGAATATAACCAACGGGGTTTTTCATCAGGAAAGTTTTTTATGCCGAAGTCCAATAAGAGCAAAAAGGTATCGATTGATTATTTTTTATGTGGCGTGGCACGTCCCAAACCTTCATATGATTATGAGAGACGCCATACTGGAAGGCTCCGGAATTTAGACAACCTGGGGTTCTTTACCGTGCACCCAAATCTGAGTATACAGGCCTACAGCATTTTTGCCTCCATCGAAAATGCAGCCGCCGTTAGCGAGTTTTCATTCCAAGACCTCCGAGCAAACAGCCGACTACCTTAGCCACCACACCACCACGGTGGGGAGGGAATAGGTGTGCCGTGAATGCAATGAAAATAAGGAAGATGTGAGAAATGGGGGTGTTGTTTAGGTGATATAAGAATCATTTCCAGCTTTCTCGGTCGTTACTGTGCACCGAGACTTCTTAGACGAGTGAATGAACCTCATTGCAGTGCCAAACAACCAACTTGTTTCATTCGTACTTCATATTTAAAAACCTGACATAACATTCTTATAAAACATCTATTGGAAGCATCTCTGCTGCGTTGTACTTCGCGTACACTTTGCTGCTCACGTGTATTAACGAAAAAGTATGTCCAAATATAGACCACATCATAATGCTTGAGCGGAGTCGGAGTCCACCTTCCAGGAACAGAGGCGATGAGCATTACGCGGCACCCTTCCTTAGCGCTAACTGAAGCAGCGCATTAAGCTGCAATGATTGGAACACAACTGACGGAGCTGCTTGGAAAGCGACATGAATAATTTTAGATGATGATATTATTCAGAGAAAATGAATCGTACCCGCTGGCGAAAGAGGCTTCTAATGACCAAGCTCCACTTGTGGGCACTAGACCTTGATACTGCGCCCGTGAATTTTTCGGCAGCCTCAATGATGTTTCGACAGACCGATTCAATTGAATATGATCGCGTCCTGCAGATATCGTGTTAACAACTAGCAACTGTGTGGAATTAACTATACCTCGCATAGATGCTGCATCGATGTTCCTCGATTTGTGCTAGCTCGATTGAGGTACTCGTGTGCTTCTCGTTCGCATTTTTCACAATTGTAAAAATAAGTCAGTGACTTTCACCATTCGTCGTTACACGGTCCTTAGAAACGTGTTTGCTTGATTGCTTGATCCTATATACCTTGGCTCGTATCCACTATGAGGGATTGGTCATTAAACCGGAGGTTATTGTAATGGGAAAAACATATTTTCAAATTTTAGAGAGGAAAAAATAATCATTCAGTCATCTAGAGAATATAAGATTGGGTAATCACAAGGTGTGTTAAGGCTATAGTAGGTAAATGAGCAATAATTTTAATTGAAATAAATATATAGAAGGTCATTTTAAAAATAGAGTTTCATCAGTGAAAAAATTAGAAGAAAGAGAAAACTTACAAGCAAACCAATACCGCAGAGTATATATTGCAAATTGGGCCGTGTTTTCTTCAGCATTCCTTCTACGATTTGCGAGAGTTCAAGAAAAGTTAGCGTGGCTTCATGTAAGGTTTTTATTTATTTAAGGCGATAAGCCAGGTAACGTTGCTTTTAGGTACTGCCTCAGCTGGCTGCAAGAATGAATTTCTTGCGACTGCTGATTTCAACTCACAATTTGTTATCTGGGAACTTCTAACAGACTTTGGCTGTACTCTTCTGTAGAATTGGGTGATTCATAAAAACCTTACCTTCCTAAAGGGGGGACAGCCTACATTTATTCGCAGATGAACACGATCGGTGTTCAATATTATGTTTCGAAGGTCGTGTGATTCAAGAAAGCCTTGAAAAACAATAGATTTACATTCAACGTGACCCTCTTGTTGTATACTTTGAAATTGTATGTCCTATAAAATCTCTTGAACGGATAGAAAAAATTGGTCAATTACAAAACATTTAAAGTCTTCTTTCGTTCTAATATTTTGGCAAAGACTAGTGGTCAACATGAAGACCTTGGCAGAAATGTTTGTTCCGCATTGAAAATCTCCTAGGACGCTTCAAAATTCGTGACTGCTTTGGCGTCAACCAAAAGTGCCCCGCCTAGCAGATGGGGAAATACTGAGTGCACACGAGACTAGAGAAAGAAAAAAAAAAGCGGCATGGAGAAGACTTATATGCAATCAGAGTCTACAAAATTGGAATGATTATCAGTTCATTGCGGCAACATTAAAATGCACAATATCGCGAGCGAAAGCAGCAGCATGGTCAAGAACACTTCGTGTACCTGTCTAAATAGAACAGCAAACGTGCTTTATTCAATTTTTTTTGTGGTAGGAACACGATCCTTATACCAGAAAATGTTGTCTCAGCAGTTCACACCTCAAATTAACAACAGGAATAATCATTAAATCAATTGGCTGAAAGATTAAAAAACAGGTTCTCAACGTGTCTTCCCAATTTTGGTACCAGCCATCTCTGACTACACAGAAATATTGACTTCCCGAGTATATCAGGGTATGGAAAGATTGCCAAATGCAGCACCAGGCCCTGATGAAATAAAAAGTGCAATGCTAAATGTACTACACCAGGAATATCCGAATGATGTTTCAGGTGTCGTCAATTATTTTCTTAGAAGAGCATCAATACCTCATGAATGAAACATTGCAAAAATTATACCATTGCTTAAAAAACAAGGGACAGGCTATAACCTAGACAACATACGACCGATAGCCGTATCATCTAATGTAGTAAACCTTATTGAAAGCGCACTTCATGGCCATAATTTTATGTTCATTATTCACAAACGAATGTTGGGTTCTTTCAACTTTATTTTTAGATTTGGATATCCGATATGGCATGCACATGCAAACAGGCATCTGGAAAGTCGCACTCACATTGCTTGTCACAAAAAGCAGTATGTAGCTTAAGCAAAGTTAGACATATGTAACGCATACAATTGTATAGAGTATCCTACATTCATTATTCAGTTAAGGAGTCATGATTTTCCACCTTTTATTGTACGAGTGACGAAATATGAAGTGGAAGAGAATTTGATTCTTTTCAAGCCGGTTTCTCTTCCTGTAAGCACAAGCAAACCTTGGGTGTACCTTAGGGGTCAGTACTTTCCCCCGTATTATTCAACAAGTTGGTTAGTACCATCCCTGTTCAGTCAGATGTGAAAACTTGTGTTTATGCCGACGAAATTGTTTTCTTTGCAATGGCACATGACATCCAGTTTCCTTACAATATATTGCAAGCATATCTAAATGAACTCGAATATAGGCTGGATCGTTTCATGTTGAACCGAAATACCGAAAAAATGTGCAATTCTTGGTTTTCCTTTTCCAGATCTTGTGCACATAAATATTATTTATAAGCATAAGATAAACCACAAGTACAATTATTGTAATGCCTGGGAGTTCTGCGTAATGAACATCTCAATTGGCACCCTCACATTAAATACATCACGACAAAATGAGTACGTGCATTGCACGTGCTGCGGAGGTTGAGCAGCTGTAGATCAGCTATAAGAACGAATTTTGACGATAAATAAGTTGTACGTCTGACCTGTGTTTGGCAACGTTCTTTTTTCTGGTGCGCAAGCCTGCAGGCTTTGGCCGCTAGTTCTGATGGAAAGAAAGGCTCGACAGCTCCGCTAAGGACTTCAAAGTATACTGCAAATGCAGTGTTATACCTTGAAGCACGAATACCAATCCTTTCTTGTCGCTTTAACATTCTTACTGTGCAGTCTTTTTTACGATTATGCGAACCATCCTTTATATGTGATTAAAATATTTTTATTTTCAATCCTGACTTGTTTTTCTCCGTGCATGCTTTGGCCCAGATTTCAGAAACAACAAATGACATTAAATGCGAAGCCTTTCTTAGCGAACTTAGGCGACCTTAAACGTATCAATCAATCAATCAATCTATCTATCTATCTATCTATCTATCTATCTATCTATCTATCTATCTATCTATCTATCTATCTATCTATCTATCTATCTATCTATCTATCTATCTATCTATCTATCTATCTATCTAGCCGAATACGACATTTAGCTCTCCTGGCCGTTTTGATAATGATGTCAATACCAAAGTTGATATGGCATAACATGAAAATCCTGACATGTATGTCATGAATGTCTTGATTTACATTTCATAACCCCGCAGCTCTTGCGGTTGCTTTGTTCACATGGCATGTTGAAAAACTAGTATGGTATGACATGATAGCATGCCGATTACAAACGACCGACCCTAACATGAAAATTATGGCATGCGTGTCATGTGACAACATTGCTACATGCCACGTTTATAATGCGCTCGCGACCGTTTCACTAGCATCACATATACCAAATTCGGCATTACGATACGTGAATGAATGACGAAGGTATGTGACTGGTGCAAATATTATAATCATGAGTTGCGGTCATGTAACAACATTATACATGCCTCGCTCATGATGCACTGGCGGCCGTATCGCTAGTTTCACATGCACCAAACTCAATATTATGCAACGCAAACGGACGACATAGGTAAATGACACATCCAAACATGATAATTATGACATGCTTGTCATGAAACGACAAGACTGCATGCCGCACTCATGACGCGCTCGCAGCCGTTTCGCTAGCTTCACATATGCCCAATTTTGTATTACGTGACGTCAATGCATGACGAAAGTATGTGACTGGTGCAAACAAGATTATTATGAGATGCGTGTCATGTGAGAACATGACTACATATCACAGTCAAGGCGCCAACACATTTTGAAGAGACGCGGTGTGCGTGCTCGCCAGTGTTCATTCCGTCGCGTCACGTCGGCGTTGCCACGCCAGGCACCGGTCTTGCCATATACTCGCAGGAACGCCGCGCTGCGTTGCTTTGACTTATGCGCGTTTAAGTGCGTCTGGCGTCCCTCCGTCTAGAAAAAAGGGGGACGCAGTGTTGTCGGGCTAACGCGCCGGCGTGAAATGCAGCATGTCGCATTTCACGCCGGTTGCCGTCGGTTCACGCAGACGGACGTTGGTCGCACCGGTCGTGCCTGGCGTCCCACTATGGAATGCTCGCGTTTTGCTAACGTAGCATCGCAGTGCCCAGTATGAGCGTACGTCAACGCTATAGATTGGAGTATATTAGGCCCTTCAAGACGCGGTCGCGGCCGTTTTGATAACTCCAAATATACCAAATCGGATGTCGCGTGATGTCAATGGATGATGAAAGTACATGACTGGTGCAAACATGATGATGCTGACACGCGTGATATGTAAGAACATGACAGCATACCACACTCATAACGTGGTCGCGGCCGTTTGTTTAAGTCCAATTATACCAAGTTTTATATCACATGACGTGAATAAGTGATGAAAGTAAACGACTCATCCAAACATAATAATCATGAAACGGAAGTTATGTACGGCATCAATTACCTCCCCCTCGTAACATTGTGCTGATTCATAGTTACATATCAACTTTCCTCATTCGCGCTTCGCATATCATCGATTCCCGCTGTACGTGGGATCTGCCTTTTTTTTTCATCGGTGCTCGATCCTTCCAATGTACAAGCTCGTGATCTGGTTCTTTTAACTGTGCAAGGAATTTCTCCAGAGATCGTTTACCATGATATATTCCCAACTCACGGTAAGCTTTTATTGACTACAGGCATTTTAAAAGGTATTTTGCAGGAACATAAAAGTACTCTTCTAACAAATGTCATTATTGCAATGGACGCATCGCAATAAAATGGAAAATCAGGCGTTGGAATATAATGTCCTGTACTTGATTGGTCGTTTTTCTGTATTTCAGGGTGAATTTATGGCAATAACGTTAGGTTTGCGCAAGGTAAATACTTCGATTCTCGTCGTACTAATCATGACTGATACATTGTATTTGTGCTCTTCTCTGTCCGCATTCGGTTGATCACCCATACTGAAACTTTAAATCATTGCTTCCCTGTCATCTCCGAAGTATTCGTTTATTCTGGGCACCAGGCACAAAGGTTTGTTGCAAAATGGAATCACCGAGTCTCTTGCGAAAGCATCACTTACGGCACCGATCATTACGAATTTCCCATCTACAGTACACATTATGATGGCACGATTTCGCACGCACAAAGTCAGGCAAAATTTATCAGACCCTGCACTGACGGCGTCTCCATAGTACAACCACTTCTTTCCCTGGCGCATTGAGCTGTCTAATTCAATAATGATGGAAGTTGCCATCAGAAAATTTTGTTGGCGAGTAACCTATCTATATTTTTACTTGCATGGATCTGATTTATTGATTTCCCCTATTTGCAATTACTTTAATCAAGTGGCAACAATTAGTTATTTTAATATATATTTGCTGTTTCGATTTAGAGAGGAAAAGCATACTAGCACCACTTCTTCAAAAACTGGACTGGAAATTCTCAGAACCTGCTCTTCTTTCGTTTGGAGCTTCAACACGGGGGTATAGCCACAGAGATGTTTTATTGGCCGTTCAGGAATACATCACTGCAAATAAACGATTGTATTGCTAAATACTGGGCTAATTATCTTTGTTTTTCTAATGTGCAATCGGAACTTCAAATTATAATTAAATACCTAGCTTTTCTAGGAATAAATCAATGCAAAAAGTATTATGGGAAAATTCATTTTATCATCGGCCAATCTCCTACTTTGTGTACGAGCCATGCGCTGAGGAAAACAACAACAACAATCTTCTTAGGCGAAATGAAATTTCCTTACTGTATTTATACTGCTGCACCACTTATACTATCCTCGTTGTCACAATTCGAAAGCGGCCACACTAAATTAAGGCCTGACCTTTTCAAGGCATGTTGCGTAATTAATGAAAAAAACGCCATGTTTGATAACTCAGGAATATAAATGCGATGAAGAAAAAGGACTTAGGCCAAAGCCATTGAAGCTGGCAATAAAAATACCCCATGTGATAAAAACTCGCGTGAGCTCCAAAAAAAAAGCACGTAATAAAAGTAAGGGCTTAAGGTGGAACGAAATCCCGATCTTTACGTTGCTGTCAATTGTGTGTGCGAAATCGGTTTCTTATTAGAACCCACACTGTCCTTATGCTGGGCCAACAGTCACGTAACCGGGTTGCATGATAGAAGCGCCGCATTGCACCAAATATTACACCTTGTGAGTTCCTTTACAAGTCTGTGTTTTTGAAAGGTGGCAAGTCATTGCGAAGAGCTGAGAAGAAGTTTATGATGATGTATATTCACCATCATCACCAGCGGCAGCATCAATTTGGGCACTGCCCTTGAACACGCGGCTTTCGACGAAAAAAGCAACGTGACCTTTCAAGCTCTTTTCATGAGATGACGGTGATCATGATGATGGCGATGATGATGACGGCTTTCGCGTTCACGCCGTCTTAGGGAGAAGCATGAGAAAAGCTGCAAGATTGAAAATAAATTTAAATGGTAGTCGAGGAGTAAGTCGCCAAAGTTTAACGCCTAACAATAACAATTGGTGCAGTAAGGCGTAAAACTAACTGCACTCACGTCTGCCTTTCACGAATGCCCACATAAACACAAAATACACATTACAAAAAGCAACGTGACCTTTCAAGCACTTTTCATGAGATGACGGTGATCATGATGATGGCGATGATGATGACGGCTTTCGCGTTCACGCCGTCTTAGGGAGAAGCATGAGAAAAGCTGCAAGATTGAAAATAAATTTAAATGGTAGTCGAGGAGTAAGTCGCCAAAGTTTAACGCCTAACAATAACAATTGGTGCAGTAAGGCGTAAAACTAACTGCATTCACGTCTGCCTTTCACGAATGCACACATAAAGACAAAATACACATTACAAAAAGCAACGTGACCTTACAAGCTCTTTTTATGAGATGACGGTGATCCTGATGATGAAGATGATGATGACGGCTTTCGCCTTCACGTCGTCTTAGGCAGAAGCATGGGAAACGCTGCAAGATTGAAAATAAATTTAAATGGTAGTCGAGGAGTAAGTCGCCAAAATTTAACGCCTAACAATAACTATCGGTGTAGTAAGGCGTAAATTAACTGCCGTCACGTCTGCCTTTCACGAATGCACACATAAAGACAAAATACACATTACAAGATACGTACGTTGATTGGTAGGACGTCATGTTTATAGACGATGCTCAATATTGCAGAAAGTTGGCACGCATGTCACTGGTGGTTAAGGAAGGTGGAAATCTGTCTGCTACAATGTCAGTGGCGTCAAGAATAAAGTGGCCGATGAAGTTGACGTAGCCTTGGCCATCGTCCACATGGGGGCTAGAGCGGTCATCAGCGCTTCCACAAATTCTGTGTGAAATTCTGAATTGCGTTTGACAGACTGTCATTTGTATGTTACACGGCACTTGAGGACACAGACTCATAACGACCCCAGTTGATTTATCCAGGCAATTCGGGCACCATCTCACCAGTAACTTACAGAACGAGGCCGCTCATTCGTTGAGCCATGGTCTCATTTGCCAGTAGACCAATTGAATGTCAAATGTCAGTGATATTATCAAGAAATGATACGTGCTAGTATTGCCGCACTGCTCTCTGACGTTTTATGTTACTATCCTTTTGCACGTGTCGATACTGCCTTGCACGGCGCTTCATTATTTAAGAGCATGGCATTCCAGATTATTTAGCATTTGAGATTTTCGTGAGCCCGCGAATGCAAACAGCTGCGTTCATTTTCGATGAAACTCAACCACCGCGAATTACCGAGGAACGTTCCATGCCGCTTGTGTAAAGGCTGACGCCACTCAACGCTCGTCAGTTATTCGGTGACTGGCGTTCTGTGTATTATTATGAGTATACCGCACCCATTGATTTCTGCGACTTGAGTATCCTTTCGCGGCCATAAGTTCAACCAAATAAAAACTCACTTAGAAGAATCCTACTGCGATATTTTCCTCAACATCATACGATGTTGAATCTGAGCACGGTGGTCACACTTCCACGAACACTTTGCGAATACAGCGATTCACGCGTCTCCCATTTCGAACACAGAAGCATACAGGTCCCACGACAAATTTCGTGATGGAGCTGCAGATTTTCATAGCCAGCGTGTGTTGGAAAGACGCCGTGTTGTCAATACGTGGCCGCCTTGATGGCACGTAGAACAGAGGAAGGCGTCTTACCACAGAGATGGGCAAGCCACGGGGTATCCCTGGCTGTAGCGCACCTATGGCTCTATGCGTACAGATCAACATGGAAGTTTAAAATTCAGCCCATGTGGGTAGATCACTGGCCAGGGTGCTCAACTGCTGTCCCCGACGTGACGGGTTTAATTTCGAATGCGGTGGTCGCAATTCCAAGAACACTTTGCGAATGAGGCACAGATCTCTGTCCCATAATGACACACGTCGGTTTCGCTATAGATGCAGCAGAGTTTGTTGTTACAATCTTGTGCTGGACGCATGCGAAGTAGCGGCACGGGTTCAGTACCATAGAAGTCGCTCTCAAAAACCAATTGTGGCGCAAAATGCGGTGTTGGTGATGCGACGACTTTTCAGCATGTAGGAATCTACGTGTAAAGATAATCATACGATGAAATACACATGCAACAGATTGCTCTTCATTTATTCATAATGTGCGTTGCCCAGAAACGATTGCAACTGCTCATCGCTTCAAAAGCCAGGAAAAGTTCTTTTGCCTAGAAATCATGACAGCGATTTATCACTGACACATGGTTTAAAAAAAAACCGTGGTGCAATATGTACTACCAAAATTCGCACTTCTCGCTCGGATTCATCGGAGTTCCTGCAGCACACTTATACGCATGGGAAAACTCGGGCATGTTCATTAAAGGTACTATGCATCGAGAGCGATGTGGCGCATAATTAACGTCATATCTTGGGAATTGAGTACACCATTTTACGCAGTGGTTGTAAAAGAACAATTGCTCCGCTGACATGTCTAGCCCAGCCAGCGTTTCCGTTCTCTCTTCTGGGATAAGGGAAGCAAAAGCCTGATAGGCAATCTTGGTCCCAACGAGGTCAGCCAGATTCTCATTGTCCCGATAGGCACTCAGGTTCTGCTCATTATTTAAAGACAGCTGAAAAGAAAATTCAAGGTATAGATTAAAATGAACACAGATAAATTATGGTTAACGAGACAACTGCTATACGAGAACAAAATTTTGGGCGCAAGCATTCACTGCTAGATACAATGCACGACTTAACCGGCAATTAGAAGGGTGCTTGATCGAGCACTTGTTCTGTGTGGCCGATATCAAGCGTTTATCACAGATCTGCGATTTTCCGTATTTCGGCGTTTAATGCTTCATAATTCTCAATACCTTGATATTTTAGGTGAAATGTTAACTGAACATTCAGAATTCAGAATGCAAGAAGCTTATTTTCTTTGCCTGCAGGTTATTTGATTTGTGTATATTAATGTTGAGGCTCCTTGAAGTCTGCATTAGTGGTCTAGTAGTCACGATGATTGGCTGCTGATTAGAAGGTCATGGGCTTCATCTCGGTCGTTTCGGTAAAATTTTGATGGAGGCGAAATGCTAGTGATCCGTGTACTAAGCTATTTGAGTGTACAATAAAGAACACCAGATATGAAAATTTTCAAACACCTCCCATGGGACGTGCCTCGTAGTCATATGGCATTTGTCACATGTGTTAAATTGAAGCACACTGTAAATTCCAGAAGGTATTCGCTTAAAGCACTGCTGATTGAGACGGGGTTAGCCAGATTGTAACGCGATTCCCGGGTCTCCCATTTAGAATAAGTGGTTGAATTGTGGGCGACTACGGAGGAGGCGTGTACACGCTATAGTCTGGCGGAATGCGCAACCGACATGACCAGAATCCGTGCTATGAACCACAGGGGCAAAGCTGTTGTCACGTCCTGGCGCATATGAACGGACGTTAGCCTGAGACCATCAATTATTTTGCCTTAGGACCACATCTAAACGCGACAAGAAATTGCAGGCTTGCTGGCCTAGGATGGCTTCCCATATAACGTTAACGTTCAGTGAGACTGTCCTGGTGGTCTTGCAGCCATGGGGAGAGCCTCAAGCACATGCCTACAAACATAGGACCTGTGACGCTGGATGAGTGACTGGCATACTCCTCTCTAGACAGGCCTGTTCCCGTCGGCTAAACCTTGCTCTTTCAATAAGACACGTGATCTGAGGTTGTTTTAGCGTTTGAAATGTTGTCTTCTCTCTCTCTCTCTCCCTTGCTTCAAGACACCAGGTTATTTTAATAAAGCCTATTGTACGATATGCAGCGATCCTGAAGAGTTGTGTGCATTTCTTGTGATCTGGCAGACCATAGTGCCGTCATAGGACAGCACTACGCTTTGCCATATGCCTATACCATATGACTATGGTTTGCCAGATGACTGTATATTAAGTTGTGCAGCTCTCCCTGGAGTCCTTCATACGTTGAGGTTTATTGTTTCATCTCAACATGATGTTTCTTAAATAAGCCATTTCTGTGGTCTACGAGGTACTGTTGAAGTAAAATTAACATTATATGTGGCAAAATAGATGAATAATGAATTATTCCCATGAACATGTCGCAACATGCCGAAAGAACCTAACAGGGTCAAAATTGCCGTTGAAATATTGCATTTTTTGCATTCGATTAAAATATTGAGTCCAAGTAATACTATTTCTTCTAATCGATGGCAATGACAAGAGAAACGGTAGAAATTAGCCACTAGACCCCGCCACGGTGGTCTAGTGGCTAAGGTACTCGGCTGCTGACCCGGGATTTCTGCCTCTATCGGAAGTGCAGCCGCCAAAGCCGGGATCAAATCCCGACTTTGGCGGCTGCACTTCCGATGGAGGCAGAAATGTTGTAGGCCCGTGTGCTCAGATTTGGGTGCACGTTAAAGAACCCCAGGTGGTCAAAATTTCCGAAGGCCTCCACTACGGCGTTTCTCATAATCAAATAGTGGTTTTGGGGCGTTAAACCCCACAAATCATTCAAATAAGATTATGGTGGTTTTACAATTGATAACACAATGGCAATCATTTTGCTGGTTTATTGTTTAGTGTGACCACCAGCACTTATTACTTATATAGCGTGTTGTTATTGAGGAGTAATGCTGAGACACCTGAAATCAAGAAAACTGCATTCACACACATCAAATTCGCCTCTCTCTCTCTCTCTCTCTCTCTCTATCTCTCTATATATTTATATATATAATATATATATATATATATATATATATATATATATATATATATATATATATATATATATATATATATATATATATATATATATATATATATATATAGACATATATATGTATATCCTGATGAAGGCCACACTCTAGGCTGAAACGTCGAAATAAACCACGTTGTGACCGCTCACGGAGGATCTACTTGACAATATATATATATATATATATATATATATATATTTATATATATATACCAGTTAATGAGTATTACTCACGACAGACTTGTGTGACTTGCGCATGCAGAGCCCCCGCTTCGTATATTCCTTAAGGAACGCTTTCATATCTTGCTGTTCGTAACTTCCGAAAGTGCGTATGCCTAGCACATTAAACGCGTGCATAAACTCGTGGGCGGTGATCTGCAATAAAAACGCTCTGTTACAGGGCAGCAAAACGAACACTGTCGCTGCTTTTGCCAGGTACTGAGTTTTGCTCCCGTAACTCGGCCGTGGCAGCGTTGTCACTAATTTTATTTTCTGTTTTTTTATTTATTATTCATTTGGTGTAAGTTGTGTAAATATCACTCGGCTACATTCAAAGGCTGCGCTAAAACAATATGAAAGCTTTACAGCTGGACCAAGGGCCGTTCCACTCGTCCAGTCACACAAAGTGCATGTTACGATCATAACTGGCTGCAGCATCAGCGGCGTTGAAAGCCCCGCTACTGTGCATGGCAGGCATGTCAGCGCTGGTATCGCTGCACCATATTTGCAGATATTGTTCACCCTGCAGTCAATCTACCTCACCAAACTTTATTTTGTGGCCTTTTTCCTCACACGTATGAAGGAGAAAAAAGCTCGTAGAGGCTCTCCCACAAGAAATATAGAAAAAAAGTATGGAAACAACTACACAATACTGGCACTAGAGGTGTGCTCGGGTTTCGGGTGGCCAGAAAGCCCTGGCCCGGCACATGGGCCGCGTTCAGGTAGGTAAACGCCTTCTCATCTCGGGTCCAGGTTCAGATCAGGAAACTTCATTGAGCAGGCCGCGCCTCGTACAAAGCCCATATCAAGTCAATAATCACGGTAAAAAGCACAAAAATGCTAATAATGTCCAGTGAAGTGTATATGGGGTGAGCCTCAGCCCAAGCCTAGGCATCGTCCGTAAGCTCATTGGCTCGGTCGGCTTCCTCGGCTGTGTATCGAGTGTGTTATCTGAAGCGAGCCCGCGCTATGCGCAGACGGTGCTCCGCGCAGGCTGTCACCCTTGCCCCTCACATGTATATAAGCACACTCGATTAAAGGAAGTGTTCGTTCTCCAGAAACCCGAGGCTGGCGTCTTGTTTTATCACATTGCGCGATACAAAATGTCAGAAGTGGCGAGTAAACGGTTTTCATCGGCGTTTCGGGGCGCCTGGTAAAGAACAGCGATGGAACTTGTGAAGCCACCGGACCTGCTACGTTTTACAGGGGACATCAGTAGGAACTCGAAGTTGTTCATACAGAAATTCAACCTGTTCCTGACCTCTTCCGAAACAACCGACAAGACGCCCTGCCCGAAAACTGCAAAAGGTGCCCTTCTTCTGAGTATCGCATGCGAAGAAGCCATTGAGGTCTACAACACCTTCACTTTTGCGTTGGGCGAAAGCAGCCTTGACTACGCTACGGTGGTAAAAAAATTGAGGAGTACTGCAACGCCCAACAAAACGAAGTCTACGAACGATACTTCTTCCGAAAGAGGGTCCAGGAGCCGGGTGAGCCTTTTGAACATTTTCTGAGAGATTTGAAGACTCAAGCTCGAGCCTGCAACTTGGGTGCATTGACTGATTCAATGGTCTGAGACCAAATCGTCTTCGGAACTAGAGACACTAAAGTAAGCGAGAAGCTGCTAGCAGACAAGCTTACCTTGGAAAATGCCGAGAAGACTTGCAAGGCGGCAGAAATATCCGCAGCACACCAAGAAGTTTGGGGTCAAGACACAAAGCAGGTTGACCCGGTGTGCAAACAAAGCCACGTGGCACGTACTGAGAGGTGCAGAGACTACAAGTGTCGGAAATGCGGGCGAACACATGAACCATGTAATTGCCCTGCGTTTGGAAAGGCATGCAGAAAGTGCAAAAAAAAAGAACCACTTGGCAGTTTGCTGTAGGGCGAGTGCTAATGTCGACGAACTCGAAGAGTCTGAAGATGACTTCGACGTCCTCGAGATTTCAGTTAACAAAATCAACAGGGGACGCGACTGGACTGTAGAAGCGCGCGTGAAAAATGCGCCAGTCCAACTCAAAGTGGACACGGAATCTTAAGCTAACTTGCTGTTATTCGGACATTACAAAAAGTGCACGCAAAACCAATACTTCAACCGAGCAGTACGGTCTTGCGTTCGTACGGCATGGGTCTGATTAAACACTTGGGTTTTATCAGGCCAGAAGTGGAAATCGACAATCGCAAAACCATAATGAGCTTCTTCAAATCGGTAGTCGCAAAACCATAATAAACTTCTTCATCGTGCGCAACGGACGTCAAGCGATACTTGGCCTGCAAGCAGTGAACAAGCAGGACTCCTCTCCCGACAAGTTCAAAGGGTATCTGAATACAGCTCAGAAGAAGTGGTTAAAGGTTTTCCACACTTGTTTACTGGCACGGTTGTGTCCAGCGACGCTACCGGATGTCGCTTCGTGAGGGAGCAAATCCAGTCGTCCAAACAAATCGCCGGGTGCCCCTGGCCCTACACAAAACACTCAAGGAAGAACTACATCGCATGGAGCGAACCAAAATAGTCGTCAAAGTCAAGGAACCTACAGATCGGGTGAGCCCACTTGTACTTGTACGAAAGACTTCAAGCTGCATGTTTGCATTGACCGTCGAAAGATTAACGAAAGTCTAAAGCGGGAGCACTACGAAATGCCCCAACGCAAAGATATCGAAGCAGAACTCACACACGGCGTAGTCTTTTCACGATTAGATGCGAACTCTGGCTTTTATTAAATTTCTTTAGATGACGAAACTTCGAGGATTTGCACATTCTCAACACCGTTTGGAAGTTCTCGATTTTTGAGGTTGCCATTTGGCATTTCTTCGGCGTCAGAAGTCTTTCAGCAGACGCTCAATGAAATTTTTGAAGCAGTTCCTGGTGTAAAAAAGAATGTTGACGACATACTAATCTAGGGTACATCAAGTGGAGCGCACGACGAGCGCCTTCGACTTCCTTTACAGGCTGCAGAACGGGAGGGCTTGACGTTCAACCGAGCAAAGTGCACAGTCGGCGTCGAACAGATTGAATTCCTGGGCGGCGTTATCAGTGCTGAAGGCATCAGGCCCAGCCCTTTCCTAAAAAGGGTATGATAGAAATGGCGCCACCAGCCTATAACGTCGCAGTTCAACGAATGCTGAGTGTTGTAAACTGTTTTGCCAAGTTCGTACCGTCGCTCATTGTGAAAACAACGCTGCTCGGAAGCTTGATCAAGAAGGACGCGGTTTTCGAATAGTCAGAAACCACGCGCACGAATGGAAACAATTATGCGATACCTTGAGCAAGAACCCACTGCTAGCAATATTCGATCACAAAAAAGAAACTAAAGTGTGCTGTGACGCATCGCAAAATGAAAGGGCGCCGCGCTTCTGCAACGTCATGGCAGCCATTGGAAACCCGTGGCATATGTGTCGAAGGTATTATCGGATACGGCGCAGCGGTATTCTCAATTAGAAAAAAAGACAGTGCCCATTCTGTACGCCTGTGAACGATTTGACCACTTCGTATACGGACGCAAAGTAATAGTCGAAACTAATCATCGCCCCTTGATTGCCATCTATAAAAAGCAATAGGCGAAATCCTAACCAGGCTGTAGCGGTTTTTCCTACGGGTATTGCATTACGACATCGAACTATGCTTCGCTCCAGGGAAGCAGCTGGTGCTCGCCGACTTGTATCAAGGGCCTCAATCAAAGGCGACGGGGCTGACATCACGGGTGACGACACAGACATGCACGCTGTAGGTTTAGTGTTGTCACTTGTTAGGGGCTACACGTGGAATAGGCTTATAACGGAAACCAGCAAAGACCCGTATCTAAGCACAGTTCGTAACACCATTGTTGCCGGCCTGCCTATCAAAGGACAGCTCAAGCCATTTGCTGGCGAGCTATCTGAAGTCTAAGGCGTCCTTCTTAAAGGCTGCAAGATTATAATACCACCAAACATGCGGAAGGAAATCTTGGAAAAGATCCACCATCGACACGTTGGCTTGAATAAGAGCAAATTAAGAGCGCGGCATTCAGTGTTTTGGGACGGAATGAATTCTGATATTGACAAATTTTTTTAGACCTGCGCAGTTTGCAAGAAGTATGCGTACTGCCTGCCACGAGAGCCACTTCAAATAAGTCCTGTGCCATACCAAGCCTGGTATAGGGTTGGTATAGTCCTCTTTTACTGCGGCGGAAAATCGTACCTCTGTGCCTACGACGCCTATTCAAACTCCCCCGAAATAGATGTGCTCACAGAAACGTCGGCGAGAGCGGTCATCGAATCAATCAGGGCTATTTTTGCCAGGTATGGTATCCCCACTGAGGTCTGTACAGACAATGCCCATAATTTGCAAGCTAAGATTTTGCTGTGTTTTCAGGAGCGTATGAGTTCCGACATGTTGCCTCCAGTCCAGGATTCCCGCAGTCCAACGGGCTAGCGGAAAAAGGGATACAAATAGTGAAAATGATCTTAAAGGAAGCATGGAGGCTACACAAGATGTTTGGCTGGGGCTTCTCTCGTATAGGACTACACCGCTGGAAGCCGACGGCCGATCACCTGCGGAACTGCTCCAGGGTGAGATTCTGCGCTCGACGTTGTTGTGCATCCCAAAGAAGCCCAAAACCCCGGTCTTCAGGTGCCACCGAATGGAGACCAACAAGCGCCCACTGGCTCCTCTAAGGAAAAAAGAAATCGTACGAGTGAAGAATGGGACGTGGACTACAAAAGCAAAGGTCGTAGTGCCGTTGCCTCAACCCCGGTCCTACAACGTCCTCACAGATGGAGGTAGGCTACTGCGACATAACCGGTAACATTTTATTCACTCAAGAAGCGTTTCATGAAGATCCTCCAGAACTTCTTGAATGCGACGACGAAAGTGCTTCAACACAAGCGACACCATGGTGCCGATGCCCACCGCGCCTACTGTGCCCAGAGCTCCAACCTCGGCGTCACCTGTTCCGGCTCAATGGAGGTCGGTATACGGCAGCGTAAATCCCCTCGCGCCCTAACTTACAACAGAAACTTTGTGCAAGAGCCATGAAGCAGATGTGCAACCTCTGCTAACGACGGGACTGTCGTACAGATGAACCAGTGACGTGATCTACGCAAACTGCACTTTCTTGTGTTCCTTTCCAGTTCCGTGTTGCCTCCTCTCAAACAGAGGGGGATGTATCGAGTGTGTTATCTGAAGCGAGCCCGCGCTATGCGCAGACAGTGCTCCGCGCAGGCTGTCACCTTTGCCCCTCACATGTATATAAGCACACTCGATTAATGGCAGCGTTTGTTCTCCAGCAACTCGAGGCTGACGTCTTGCTTTATCGCATCGCGCGATACAGGCTGGTTAGATAGTCCACAGTTCTAATGCGGGGAAGAGCAGAGAATGAGATAACGTGACAGATCTTCAGTGATAATATCAGTAGGTTTGTTCTTTGAAAACTCATACTAGGTGGCGAACTGTGTTGTCTTCCGTCGTTGAGGAGTCTGCAAGCCTAAAAAGTCAAATTATGTCCTCTATCCATCTTGCAGCACTTTCGTCTCTGCGATGAACTCTGGCCTCTATAGCAGACTTGGCTATTTCCTCCCTCATCAACTCGAGCAAAGATGATGAGAAAGGACCAAAGAAATTCACCCCATGACGTTGGTATTGCCTCACGTAGATGAAGGAGTAGGCCTCAGCCCCGGCCTAGGCATCAGCGGTAAGCCCATTGGCTCGTTCGGCTTCCTCGGCTGGCCGGATGGTCGACAGCTCTAATGCGGGGAAGAGCAGAGGCTCTGCTAATGTGACAGGTGTTCAGGGATAATATGAGCAGGTTTCTTCCTTGAAAACTTGCACAAGGTGGCGAACATTTTTGTCTTCAGCCAATGAGGAGTCGGCAAGCCTGAAAAGTAAATGCATGGGCTCTACCTATCTTGCAGCACTTTCTCTATTACGTTGAACTGTGGCCTTTATCGCAAACTTGTGTCTCTCCTCCCTCATACACTCGGGCAAAGGTATTGAGAAAGGGCCAAAAAAATTCAGCCCACGACGTTGGCATTGCCTCATGCAGATGAAACCATGTGCCTGTGAAATTTTCAGAACAGCAGTACAAATAGCGTGAATGATGTTCTCGGGTGCAGTCGTCGATAATGGCAATCCTGTTGAAATTCTCCAGCCAGACGTCGGCATTCTTGTGAAATGCCTTTGCCGTCCTGGTGTGGTTGACAAGGTGTGCTGGCACTTGTGATGTAGTTGACATTTGGTTCGCAGTTATCCTGCATTTAGGTAGTCAACCACGCTGTGGCTGGAGGCCCTGTAAACGAAGACTGTCATGTACGTGTTGAGGCTCAAACTCAATTTACTTCGTGACTTTGCGCCTTGAAGACTGTATTAGCTACCGTACATAAAATTTCCGACATAATCTGACTTGGCTAAGGCATATAGGCTAGATGCAAATCGAGAACGCGCATCCTCCGGCGATGTTTGGTATTTTCTGTTAAGCGGCAAACCACTGAAGTTGCCAGTCTACTTCACGTCAATATTTTTGAGTATTGTAATTACTGCATTTATTTAATATTGTGATAGGTCAGATCAAGTACACCATGCAAGAGTACGTGAAACAAAGAATGAAAGTGTACGTACCATTCCGAGCCCCCCATAGGTGAGTGCGACTGGCCCAAATGAATACGCGAATGGACGAAGCAAGTCAGCAGTCGGTGTTGTAAAATCATTGTAGACATACGAATAAAAAGAGTTGCGGTTAGCCTCGTCGTACAGCGGGGTCGTCTTGTCGGTCCAAATGTAGTGTGAATGTAAAGAAAGGGCCTTTATCCATGTTGGGAACAATAGGTCGACTGGTGCATCCGGGTAGGGTTCTGTGGCAGGCGTTCAACAAGATTGTGTTACTCAAAGATGGGTCTGTTGCTGTTTACACACTTTAGTTGTTTTGTCAAATCGGTGGATTGCAACAATAAAAATTGTGCGATAAGCTCTGCAAGAGGTCAATATGTTTTATTATCTGTTATCTTTTGCCACTTGCGGAAGTTTACATTCTATACCCTCCAAGAACGACATGCCGACCATAGCATTTGCCCCATTGTGATGTCTCGGCAGGGCTGCAACGATGGTGGCGGCTCTACTATGAACACGTTTCGCTATCGGCCACGAAAACAATAACCGCTGTTACTGCTTATCGCTGTCATGACCAGGGCGAGGGAAGCGTGTCGTTTGTGCGTGGAACACCAGGATGCACTAGAATCATCGTGCACACGGGCATGTAGGCAGGTTTGTCACGTAGTTTTTGCATTTTGAGGGCATTTGTAATTGGTAGAAAAACGCTAATACTTAACAGATATAAATTTCAATACCGTCTAGTTGGATGTTTTGCAAATCGCTGCACAACTTTGTCATTGAAATTTTTACCGTGTTCGTTTCTTGAACAGTTAGATAATAAGCAGATCTAACTAAACAATACTTGTCTGCACAAAAAATAGTACGATTAACTCCAGGCGACGCTTAGTAACATACTTTTGGTCGCATATTTTTAAACTTAAGCTAAATATACCTGCTACACCCTATATAGCAGCCTACGCGTGGGTGCTGTCATGATCAGCCCCTTCACTTGGAATACACCGAATTAGTATGGGAGGGTAAGATGGTTTGACGAACTCGATGCGCTGGTCATCACATCAACAATGTCACAATCTTGTCGTCTAGGTCGTCAATCACTTTCCCCCCAAAATTTTGGCAGACCCGTAGTACCTGAAAATCGACGTTTCGTGAAGCATGCGGAGGGAAGGTTTCCGTGTTACAATTTCTCATTAAGCGACACGTCATGAAATGATGCTATATATCTACAAATGTTGCACGCACAGACATATGTTGAAGGGTTCCAGATGTTCATATAACCAGTTCTTTGCACTTGCGCAATGATGCTCCCTTGTACATGCGTATTAGCAACCCCTGGAGCTGATATGAAGCGCTGATGCTCGCGAGAATGCTGGTCCTGGACGCTTGCTACATAAATCATCTTTAGCGCATGGCAACTAACCACATTGACGTTAACCCAGCTTGACGGCTGTATCAATGAAGTACATATTTAACATTTATAAAATTGGGTATTCAGCACCGCAATTAGTATTGACGTTTCAGAAAGATTTCTATTCAAAAAGTAGTTTCGAGGCCTGGCGTAGCTCTGTTGTAAAATGCTTCACTGCCACGCAGAATACTTGGGTCGATTCCGGCTGGGACTCTGGGTCGATGCTACCAATGTCGGGTATCTGTTAACACTCGCACGTTCGAATTGTCCGTGTGTGTTCTCGTCGTTCTTGTGTAGATACCAAGTGTCAATCATATGTGGCACAAATCGCATAGCAGCTGCTTATACCCGCCTGTGGTTTTGAGCCACTGTCTGGCGGGAAGTGTTTGACATTGTGCGTGACCAGATTGGACATTACTCATATTTTGACGAGCACGTAAGTAGTAGTAGTAATAGACTTTTATTCAGCCAAATTTACAGGCCGAGCATTTCGACCGCCTGTGCGATCAGTCGACGCTGTTCTTCTTCCCCTTCGGCGCCGATTCAGTCGAGCCAGGAGGTGATTGAAAGATATGGGGGAGGGTAATAGCTGGATTGCTGAGCAGTTGGGCAGTAAAACAGGCAGTGTGACAGGTCAGCGTATGGGGAAGGACAATTAGGACAGCAGGGGTTAGACAGTAATATTCGTCAAACCATCTTACCCTCCCATGCTATATTATGTTCACGCCAAGCTAAGGTGGTGACCACGAGAGCACCCAAACTAAAGCGACTAGATAGATAGATAGATATGCTCAGTCACCAAACATGGCTTGTAAATACTTCGCATTTATTAGTGGCAGAGAGCCGGGTCAGTTTTGTGCCACTCATAAGCTAGTATTGGCTCAAGCTCATAGGCAATTTATATCTATCCAGAAACGGTGAGAACACACATGGGTAATTTTAACGCTTGAGTTTCAAGAGAAGTCTCACAAAGGCAGTGTTGAACGGATGAATACAAAGAATTAATTTCAGTCTCCGAGCAACAATTGAACCCGATCATTCTGCGTGGAAATCACGTATTCTACCCCAGCGCCATGCCAAGTCTCAGAAACAGACTCTCCTGTTTGTGAAACGTAAATTCTGGTTGCAGCACTGGCTATAGATATTAAAAATGTAACGTAATTTTTTCTAAAATATCACCGTCCTCTCGAGTGAACGTCAATTATAGTGACGTGCCATCCGCTGATGTTGACCTTTGCAGCAGTGTTTGGGACTGGCCTCCTCGTGAGCCGCAGCGCATACACCAGCGCTTCACGTCAGGTAACAAGTTCTCGTGTTGGTAATACCTATGTTGCTGTTGGCAATGTTGCGCAAGTGCAAAAAACTACTAATATAAAGCATATGCGGCTCTTTGTGTATGTGTGGGTCTAATTGTGCATAACTGTAGAGCCAATTATTAGCTTCTCGCTCAATAGATGATTTAAACACGTTTACTTTGCATTCTATTGCTTCATACAACATCGATTCTCATATGCAGGGGATCTGCCACCCCTTTTTTTGATATAGTCAACATTGAAAGACAATATAGTTTTTCTGGCATTGCTCCTCAATTTCGTATTTCATATTCCGCATTCTGTTCGACTTTTATTCTCGTGGGGTTTCTCTTCAGAATGTTACTTGTGTTATTCAATAATGCGAAGTAGATGAGATGTTATGGCCAGACACGTTGCAATGGTGCAATTTACACTCCCTATCCTAAGCAAGTCACATAATTAAACTGGTAGTGCACCTTTAGCGGTGAGCCAAAGACACGTTCACTTGGGAAAATGCAGAGGTAAAGCCAACCAGCTGTCAAGCGGAGCAAACGGGAGAAGCAACAACACATTTCTTCTCCTCTTTTGCTGGCATTCCTGCTTGTGTCATATATCAATGCTAAACTCCCCCCAAAAAAGGAGCCTTCCTAGTGACCTACGGAACGAGTAGAACGGGTAGGTCGTAGTGCGGCTTCAATCGATCGACACGAATAGTCTCGCGGCGGCCACGGCGTTGGTCTGTCGATGGTTTAACCGGCTCAACAATATAGTGAACCGGTGAGGCCTGACGTAGAACTTGGTGGAGGTCTTAGTACCTCGGCAACAGCTTGGTGAAAAGACCAGGAAGAGATGAGGAGACCTGAAAGCATATCAACGTGCGAGGCGAATGTAACTGTGAAGCCAGGCTTTTGGTCTATACGGTCCTTGTGGTACGCCTGATCTTGTGCGGTTAGGAAACGTGTGAGTTTTCTGCATTCTTCCACGTAGGTGGCGTTTTCGGACGGAGTTGTAGATTCCAAAGAGTCTAGACGATACAAGAAAATGGTCTCCATGAATGAGGAAGGGTCGCGCCCTTAGAATAGGAGGACGGAGAAAATCCTGTCTTAGACTGAGTGGCGCTGTTGTAAGGGTAAGTTACAAAGGGAAGTATGTGGTCCTAGTTAGTGTGGTCAGAATACACGTACATGAATAAGATGTCGGCCAATGAGTGATTAAACCGTTCAATTATTCCATTCGTTTTGGAATGGTATGCGCTGGTTGTCCGAAGCACAACGTTGAATTCACGAAGAACGGCTTGAACGGCTTTTGAGGGGAATGCGTATCCTCGGTCGCAGAGTAGTTCACGAGGCGTAACATTGCGAAAAACAATACTGTGAAGGATAAATAAGCTAACTTCACGTGATGTGGCCTCTGGCAGGGCAGCAGTTTCAGCATAGCGTGTCAAGTGATCACTGGCGACAATCACCCGGCGGTTCCCGTGAGACGTGTAAGGAAGGGGACCGTACAAGTCAATTCCGATGCGGTCGAAACGTCGTAAGGAGCAAGGCAACGGCTGCAGTTGTCCAATGGGTATGTGCGGCGGGTTTTTTCGGCATTGAAGTTTTGAACACGAATGTATGTACTGGCGGACAAAGCGGTACATTCCGCACCAACAGTACCGAAGCTAAAAGCGTGCATACGTTTTCATCACACCAGTGTGGCTGCATTGAGGATCTGCGAGAAAGGGTTAAAACACGTACACTCTAAGGCTAAATTACCCAAAAAAGAAGTAACCGAACCCAATGGGTGCGCGCGATGAACGGATAGACCGTTGGGGAGTAAACACAGAGGTATGGGTGCCACGTGCAAACGACTTAGTCTACCTTTTCCTTGCAAAGAGATGAACCGCGCGGGAGATCCGAGCCGTGCGCAAACCGTGGCCGAAAAAATTAGTCATCCTCCTCTCTCTTGGCTCAGTATTCCACCTATTTTGCTGGTGTCAGTACGCGTTGCGTCGCGCTCGGCGAGCTCGACGATGTATGATTTACAGCGTGGTTGTATGTACGCTTGAATGAGCGTGAGCTGCTCCTTTTACGTTTTGCCGCACCTATGAAATCTGGTGCCGGTCTCGACACGTCGCCACGCTGCGCTGTATACCCCTGTCTTAGTCAAGATTTAACGACCAACTCACGATACCACTGGTCGGGAACGACGACCAACATGGCGGCCGAACAGTCACAGGCCTTTCGGATACGTTATTTCAGTCTGACTCAGGGCAGAAATCTGCGCTGCTTTTGTTCACAAGTTGGCGATCATTCTCTATTTTGCCGTACTTGTCGGGTGTGCGATACGCACCACACTTGCCAGCAGCGGGCACGGTCGTTTTTTATATCGCATGCACATACTGCACCGCAAAAGTCGGATTCAGCGTCTGTAGTACGCCTGTGCTTTTTGACCACTCGGAAATGGGCCACCATTGCCCTCAGCCGCCCGGAGGCTCGCTCATCGAGTGATCGCCTTTTTTAGCCGCCGTGATGAGCTCTGGGCTGACGATTTTGGACGGATACCTCGTCGCTGTATTGCGAGTCATCCGAAACGCGTACGAGCTTGGTAGTAGTGTGTAGCACTCGGTTAGTGCACCGGCACAGGCTGGTGGGGCCTTCGCAAGTGCCATAACTGAGTCTGTGAAGATTGGTCGCCATTACAGTTCGTTTACCCGTTATTCGGAAGCAGACAGCTCCGCGCAGACCATTGGTGGCTGCCATGGCGGCGGACTTGCGTTTCTCGCTGCACTCACTCGAGTTTGTGGAAAAGGAGCCGCATTACCGTCGGTTTTTTTAGGCGCTTGCTCCAAGCCAACTCGGCGCTCTTCGTGGCAGCCGACGCTCTCCGTGCAATGCCGTGTTTCGTCTCGCGTTCACTTGCCCGAGCTGAACCGCTGCACTCGCTTATACCTCGCTGGCGGCTCGGTGATTCGCAGCTCTTCTGTGTTATGACTGCGGCTACCGCGCTTAAGCTGTTGCGCTACGGCCATCGAAGTGCGTCTTAGACGATATGTGACCTCACGGTGAAATTATTTACATGTCCTGATTTACACGCATTTTTTTCATGTCACCTTGCACGTAGTTGTCATACCCATACACATTCACCCTTTCTCATGTGTGAATAACATTTTATATATTCTCCTTGTGCAGCCATGGGCACCCAGCATGCAGAAGGCTCTGTGCGCTGGCATCTGCAATGCCTGTCATCTATCGCTTCCGCCGAAGGAGCTTCACAAGGACTGTACAATTGTGACAACAAGGGTGGACTCGTACGTATGACCATGAATTTTCTTAAAGAATAGAGAAACTTAGGGAGTACAGAGAAAAAAAAACTTGAATGTCTCACTTTTGTATTTTGTTGTTGCAGTGACCCTGAAAGCAGTGACACACAGCTGGCTAAATAGTTTTGTAAGTGTTTTTCGGCGCCATTTGTTTCTCACTGCTCACAAAAACAGGTGAAAAAGTGTTAGGCCTGGCAGAGAGTAAATATAAGAACTATATTCGAACTAAAAATAAAAATTTCATCCGATTAAAGTATTTTAGTGGACCAACCATTCATCCCGCGAGATGCAACTGTGAGGACTAACGTTTGCCGGGTAAGGTGTAAGTGTGAGGAGTAACGGTTGCCTGATAAGGTGTTAATGCGAGGACTAATTGTTTGTCCCTTGAGCAGGTCTGTGGGGACTAACTGTTAGACCATGTGCCGTTAGTTCCTGAAATAATTATTGGTTGTGGCATCCCCATTAGTGCTCAAAAGGACAAATCACACATCATTTTAACACCCTTTTGCCTTAGAAAACAAGTGGTGAAGAATCACAAGCAACCACTTGCAGCCGTGCGAAATGTAGTTGCGACAATACAGGAGTCTTTCACGGATGGTGAAGTGCTGAGCTGCGCGTCGCTGCGATTGATTAGTGATAACTTTGGATGGCTGAGACGGTAACTCTATCATAAAGAGGATCAAAGCGTCTTACCACTGCTTGTAGGGCATGTCAGAGTACGAAAGTGCCACAGCATCAAGGCTGGAAGCAGAAGCACGTCCATGTTCATGGGGAAGGGGAGAGCGAAAAAGAGCGTCGGCATCTGAATGTCCACGGCCTGACCTGTAGAAGACACGGATATCATAGTCTTGGAGGCGTAATGCCCAGCGAGCGAGACGGCCAGCTGGGTCTTTTAGTGACGACAACCAGTAGAGGGTGTGGTGATCACTCACGACGTCAAATAAATGGCCATAGACGTAGGGTCAAAATTTTGTGATTGGCCAAACGATGGCCAGACATTCCTTTTGTTGGACTTGATAATTCTCTTCAGCCCTAGTATGAGTGCGACTGACATAAGAAAACAACGTACTCGTCGAAGTCAGACTAGCGTTGAGCAAGAATAGCACGAAGGCTCACTCCACTTGCGTCGGTGTGAATTTTTGTAGGGGCATCTGGATCAAAGTGACAGAGAATTGGTGGTGAGGTCAGCAAATGATGTAGTTTCGCGAATACGTCGTCGCAATCGGAAGACCACGCCGAAATACCTTCGCTGTCAGAAAGTAGCTGTATTAGAGACGACATGACGAATGCGAAATGACGGACAAATCAACAAATCTATGAACATAAGCCGATAAAGCTCCGGAGTTATTTTAGTGTCGATGGCTTCGGAAACTCGGCGACGGCAAGGAGGTTTCTAGAGTCAGATAGAACACCGTCCTTGCTGAGAACATGCTCCGAGATGGTGAGCTTCCGGACGGCAGAATAGCACTTTTTTCAAATTTAGTTGGAAGCCGGCATGTGTGAGGCAATCCAGGACATTTGCGAGGCACAGAAGATGGGTATCAAAGTCTTTTAAATAATGATGACATTTAAAGAAACGACGACGTCGAGACCTTAAAGTATGTTGTCCATAAGACGCTCGAAGGTGACAGGGGCATTGCAAAGGCCGAACGGCATCACGTTAAACTCGTACAAGCCGTCCGGAATTACAAACGCAGTATTGGCGTGGTCAACTTAATCCAAGGGTACCTGCCAGTATCCCGATGTAAGATCCAGCGAGGAAAAGAACTGCGCTCCTTGCAAACAGTCGAGAGCGTCATTGATTCTGCAAAGCGGATAACATATTTGTGAGTGATCTTGTTAGGGCGCCTGCAATCAAAACAGAATCGGATGCTCCCGTCCTTCTTTTTGACCAGTACTTCAGGAGAGGCCCACAGACTTTTGGACGGCTGTATGACACTGCGATCTAGCATATCAGGCAATTGATCGTCAATTACTTTGTGTTCAGCATGAAAGACCTGGTATGGATGCTGACGCAATGATGCGTGGGTGCTGGTGTCAATACATAAACAAATGCAGATGTTTGGACAAGATTTGCTTGTTTGAAATCGGAAGACGTCCGGAAGCGGTCGAGAAGTGTCAAGAGTTGGGTCCGCTGGACAACAGGTAGGTGCGAATCGATAGATGGCAGGAAGGCGTCTAGGGAAGAGTTTGCGGACGTGAGAGTGGGAGTAATACTGGCAATCCGAAGGCTTGTTGCGTGACCGGGCAGATAACTGGTGCAAACACAATCTATGTCCTCAAGGTGGCCGATGTATTTGCCACGAAATATTGTGACTGGTACTGAAACGAGATTTGTGGAATAAATGGTTGCTCAAGTGTTTTCGACTATCAGAAAAGCAAAAGGTACAAGAACGTTTTTTTCGAGAAGTGAAGTTTTCTGGTGGCGTGAACTTGACGTTCGAAAAAGTGGCATGCTCCCACGAGATCAGCACAATAACAGAAGACATAGGTGGGATATTCGTCTCCGCGGCAACGACAACACTAGAAATAGTTGGCTATTAGAATCGTCGTCGGAGAGCGATGGTAATCTAGTTTGGCTCGGGCACAATATACAATGGCATGATGTGTGTAAAAGAAGTCCTGGCTTATTATGACGTCGTGTGAGCAGTATACAAAAGGTGAATTCAACCACGTACAGAACATCCTGGATGATTAGTCGAGCCGTGCACGTCATAAAAGGGTTTACGTAGTGTGCTGTTGAATACGCAGGAAGTAACCAGAAAGCGGAATCGTTACTTTTTTAATCTTACGACACATCGCTTCACTCAATACAGACATGGCAGCTCCGGTATCTATTAATGCTTGAATAGTAACACCTTCAATAAAGACAGTTATTACTTTAGTGTGTAAAGAACGATGCCTTCTAGAGTTCGATGGTGGCGCAGTTCTTGCCTGCGGAACTGCAATGGTCAGTTTTCCGTTCGGGAAAGTGGTGCATACCGAAGCATCGGCGAAGGCAAGCGTCGGCGTGGGGAAGGCGATCAGCGTGTGTTGAATTCGCAGTGGCTTGGCGAAGAAGTGTCCACAGTTGCAAAAAGTGGCAGCGTCTGTGGTGGTTTTGTGTGGGCATAGCCATACGTTTCATCAATGGTACCTTGTTGAGGGACGCGCTGGCGACAGAACCACTCAACATGTCCAGGCAGGCGACTGTAGTAAGAGATGGGTCTGTTATCCTATGTGCGCGAAAGGTTGTTGTGAAGCGTTGAAGGACGGTGATAAATGGGAACATGCGAGCAAGCCGGTACGCGTGTTGCGTAGAAGGCATTCGTTTGGTGGGCAGAGTCGACGACGTTTGACGGCGCATGTGCTTGCCTTCTCGCGGCGTCAGCGTAAGTCACGTGAGAGGACACAGGTGGTGGCTGGTACGTGGGCGGAAGTGCCTTGCAGGCATGTTCTTCGATGGTTTCGTGCAGCGACGAGGTCAGCCCAAGAGTATTGCTGGGAAGGGAAGGCACAAGGGACAACTAGCGTGCCACTTCCTCTCGGATGAATTGCTGGATTAGCAACGTCAATGCCGTCTGTTCCGGAGAAATTGCACCAACCGTCAATGCTGACATGCTGGTCGGGTCGAAAGTCTGGCGTGGCGTTGAAATGCACTGTTTTCACAACTCAACGTAACTTTGGCAGTTTTCAATAACTTCCGCAACTGTTTGTGGGTCTTTCGCCACCAGCATGTGAAAGGCAGCGTCCTCGATGCCATTCATATTATGTTTTGCCTTGGCGGTTTCCGAGATGGCAGGATTGAAGCGACAGCAGAAGCCTATGACGTCCTCGATGTAGGACATGAAACCTTCCCCAGATAATAGGTGCGATCCCGCAAGCACTGTTGTGCGCGGAGCTTACGCACTGTCTGTCGGTCAAACACGTCTGCGAAGGTGGTCTTGAATGTGGCCCAGTCAGTAAGCTCAGTTTCGTGGTTGTTAACCAGAGCTCCGCTACACCTTTGAAGTAGAACTGCACGCGGCCAAGTTTGTAGTTTTTGTCCCCCCTATTATTGACGCTTAATCGTTCGAACCCAAAGAGTCAGTCTTACAAGTTCTGCTCATCGGTGCAACTGAAGATAACTCGATCTCGCTATCTCGGGATGACGCGACAGCGGGCTGAAGGGGATGTAGGAGCGGTCTGCTGTGCAACGTCGGTGGACATCTTCATGGCGAAGGTAAAGTTTGACTGCGGAGTTCCAGGATAGAAAAGGGATCCGGCACACTACATCACTTGATAGTGCGTCTTTAGCGGTGAGTCCAGGACACGTTTACTGGGGAAAACGCAGAGGTAAAGCCGACTAGCTATCAAGCAGAGTGACCGTGAGAAGCAACAACACAAGTCCTTCTCTTCTTTCATTTGCGTTCCCGCCTTTGTCATTTATTATTGCTACAAAAACATGTTTCTATTGGTGTTTAGGTACATTTCATACACTATAGTTTATCAAATATGTTAGTGAAAACAATACTTTCAATCCTACTGAGCTTTCATCAGTCTTACTAACTAATTATAAAGGCCAATGCATTCGTCCACCTGACGATCGACATTTTATTCACTCTCATCATGACCGAAGTGTAAATTATCAGCCAGCTATATCACAATATAACAATACAAAAATTTATTGTCCTTGCATTTTGTTGTTACTTTAGCAGTGCTGCTCAAGTGCCTAAACACATGAAATTCACTTGCACGGTGCAGCTTGTCGAATATAGTTATGCAATAAATGGGCTCGCGAACACATGTATTCTTTGATTTGTATTCCTATGAGTTCTTTGAGGCCTTATCTATCGGTAATAAATGTCGTCTTGATATAGAACTCGAAGAATGCGAATCAGAGGGGTACCCTTATTTTACATTTTCCACAGTCTGTTCGAAGCAAAAAAGTTCTACTTGCTAAGTGGTTGCTGTAGAACTAGATGAGTCGATTTGTCTTTCGAATACCCATCTAGGTGGCTGTTGCATATACTAATAAGCAAGGAAAATTGGGCTGTAGTTCAGACCATCAAATATTACCAGGACAACACATAAGAAATTATTAAGTTTTTTCATTATTATTATGACCATGCCTCACTAGGAAGAGTGTATTAAAGTTTGTTCATTAAACAAAGAAAAAAATGGACTAACTGAACTATGCACTAGTAAAATTCAGGTTCTTTCGATGTTGTGAAAGCATTTTTTTCCACTCGGCGACTGAGACGTACCACCCGAGGTGGTATAGCAAAGTGGAGGAATTAACGTACTGCCTCTATGCAAATAGCGGCAATTGACTCGATGGTCACTCGAAGAGGAAGTAAAACGCTGGAGTAGTTCTAGTAAAGCTGGTAAAATCTTATATTCACGGACTGTACAGAATATCATACATAGTTATAGACCTAAAAGTTACAAAAAAGAAAGCTCTTCGGAAATTAACCCTCTGTAGGGTGACCCTGCGAGAAATGGCTGAGCCAACGGTGTCAAACACCTTGAGCCTGGTTCAGAACGCTTAGTGGAACACTGGGGCTGCTTCTTATTTCCTCACATTTACAAAATTGTGAACGAATCGTCACCTGTTTTTCCTGTGATAGGACATCGCACTCAGCAAATCAAGAACCAACACTGAGGACTCTACTTTCACGCATGTTGAGAGCTCATGCCCCTAGCCCCAAATAACGCAACAACTGAATGCAAT
Organism: Rhipicephalus annulatus; assembly: GCA_013436015.1. Lineage (NCBI taxonomy): Eukaryota > Metazoa > Arthropoda > Arachnida > Ixodida > Ixodidae > Rhipicephalus > Rhipicephalus annulatus. Next base: position 473,534 of record WOVY01001732.1, on the reverse strand, counting down.
TAAAACAAAACTAAACGAAGGTCGACGTGTCAAGGGCAAGCTCAGTGGGTGCACAACTATCTAAAATTAAAGCTATGCGTTCTGGGATTTGCGTCCATAAGACATACATGGTAACACGTCAACTTTTTGCCGACGGGACAGTGATCCACCCGTCCACAGTGCGCCCTAAGTGAAACCGCTCGCTCCCCGCACGCAGTTCTACTTACGAGCTCGTTCTCTCAACTTCTGCCGTGGTGGTTTCTTGAACCAGCATGAAAGGAGTAGCGCAGTCAGAGCCGAACGCATGCCAGTGCGACAGCTTTCATCAAACGTGCCGACCGGACACCCGTTTTAAGCGCGATACCGACATGCGAATTTCCATGCGATGCAGCGTCTGGCGCAAAGATGCGGCAGCCTCAGTGATGACTTTTCGTGATACCTCATCGTATCGCACCACCGCATTGCCTGTCCGGCGTGCATCAAACCGGTCAGATATATTGGTCATCACATCATATCACCACAAGGCCGAAGCCAATTACAGTGGTAGCAGACGAGAGGCGTAAGTAACACCGCTGTTGGCGCAATCTCGGTGTCGCCGCTTCAGTCACCCATGGTCCAGGACAGTTCAGGTGAAACGATAGAGTAGAGGGAGCCTGGATTAGCTAACATTTAGTGCCTTTCATTTGTGACGTGAAATTATTTCATATTGAATACCGTGAGGTGTGAAGTGTGTCCTTACTGCAAGACAACGCCTGTTTTGAAACGATTAGCGATAGTGTGAGCAATCACGCAAGGCTATTTCGAAGGTAGACAAAGCAACACCGGCGTGTCTGTGAGCGGGCTCACTTCGCTTCCGCCTTTCTCTTCACATCGATGACCCCAGAGAAAGTAATACCGTGTGCTAATGCATTACGTACAAGTGGAAAGCCTAATGGTGTTGCCAAAAAGACGCGCTCCATGACGAGCTCGTGTGTGTGAACTGCGTAGACAACGGCTGGTGCCCGCCATGTTAGGCCTACCTGTCGGAGTCGTAAATAATTAGCTGTTGCCGCTGTTGCAGCATCCTCGTCCTTTACGAAGGAATTTTATTCATATTTTTACGGAACGAATCGTGGCTGTGCAATGTTGTTTGTTTTGAGCTTCATTACGGGGATACGAAGTCGTCCCCCCTTGCATGCCATTGCCGCCGCATGGGGGTGGTGCCTGCCACTGATAGCTCCTTCGTCGCCATGTGTCTCGTAAGCCGCACGCCGCTGCCGGTATAACGTCGCGCCACAGGCAGCATCGCACAGAAAATTGCGCATCTCTCTCGTGCTTTACTGCGAAGTGGGCAATGATTTCGGGTGTCACAAGTCCGCTAAATTCCGAGGGCTACTCGAAATGCACCGGACCGAAACGGGAAGTCGCTAGTGTCCACACGGTGTCGCAGTGCAAGCCGCCTTTCCTTGGCGGCGACTGTTAGAAGCGCGAACAGCAAATGGTCGGGCCATAGACTGAACCTATGCGAGGGTCATACTGCCGCGCTGGGTCCCGGGAGAGGCCCATTCATGCACAGGGTGAAAGGGAAGTGAGGCAATCAGGGCGTCGTCAAAATGACGTTTCCATCAACACCTTTTTGTCGCCCACTTGGGTATTAGTTCTTTTGTCTTGGGTTGATAAGAAACCAGAAAAGCTGGGTAATCTCAGGCACCCATGCACTTCGCGGGTTGCCGTGCAGGCACTGGAGTGTCTATGGTCAGGGTCGATGCGGTCTTACACTTCAATTGACTGCTGTCCAAGTAATGCTACGTGCCGGAGCGAACGCTGCGCGATGGCTGGCATGCCTCCCTAAGCTCACCAGACAAATAAAATATAAAAAACTAATACTGCCGCGCACCCACTTCTTACAGCAGCCCTAAAACACTGTAGACTGCAATTCTGGCTACTACTGCTCCCAATACATAGAGCTCATTTTACAGGTAGCTTGTTAAAGCGAAACAAATAATTGTGGGCAATTTCAATTTTCAACGGCGGAAAATGTACCCCTTTAGGCAAATAGCGAGCTATCTCAGTCGCAATGGAGCTGACGAATCCAGGAACGCTGACATTGACGTAATATATAGGAGTACGCATTGTATTATATACTCACTGTACACTTCTTCGACGTACTTCGGGTCTAGTCTGTTGCCGGGACTTCCTACATAGGACGTAATGTTATTCAACTTTCGTATAGCAGCCTCTCGAATGCTGCGTCCAATCCACGTTGAAGATTCAAAAGCTTTCTGGTAGGTGCTGCGTATTGTTGACACCATCTTCTTGATTACTCCTACCATGTATCCGGGAATCTCTGTTGGGTGAAGAATCATGTAAGCCTATAGTTTCAGGACAATCTTTGCGCAATATATTGTTACATGGAATCCCGAGCAATATTTAGGTAATTCGATGTTTTGTATATCTTTAAGACTTCCCTCAAGTAAAGCTACTTGAAAGATATGGCTGCGGATTTTGAGAATGAAATTCCTGCCATCAACAACAAGAGGAAAGCCAGAAGCGTTTTGTAAAAATAATGTTACCAAATATAATATAGTAACATAAAGCTCATTTTAGCTCTATTGGCATCGTTATGATCGAACTACTTAAAATCGGCGGTAGACGTGAAACATAAAACACTCGTTCACATTGGTTATTATTTTATTTTGATTGAACATGGTGATGTATAACATTTTGATTGTACATAATTTTCATAATATAAGGGAGTTATTTCCTCAGACATCAATATTCCAATCGATAAAGAATAAATTAGTTCTGGCGGTGGAGTTATTGTGGTTTCACTATTACTGAACGCCTTTAAATCATATTGACAGCACGCAAGTTTTTTTTAATTCATGTATGATGATGTACCAACAATGCACTAAAGATGTATTAAGCCAGGCACCCTACCCTAACTCCTACTTAAAAATGTGAAGCCTTTCTCAGTGGGCTGCAGACACTTTGACCATTTTATCTATCTATCTATCTATCTATCTATCTATCTATCTATCCAGCAGCTTATATCAAGGTACTCTGGTCATCGCGTCCATAATTTGGGCAGGCCAAATCAACTATGAGCCAGGAAGAGGGTTGGACAAATATATCAGATTGATACTGATATGATTGTCATAAAAATCTTGTCGCGTATGTCATCAGACGCTTTCCTCCAGACGCATGTGGCATATACCCGTACACCCTAGGCTATATGCTAAGCCTGTATGTGCCACTGGCGAGCGCAAAACCAGTAAAGCAAACTTAAATTGGCAAAGTTTACAAGACGATATAAAAGAACAAATTTCTTGGTCCCAACATGAGACTAAACCTACGAATTCTGTATTGCAATGAAATACTCTAATACTGAGAGAGCCACGCCAAGTTTCAAAACTACTTTGAAAGAACAACAAATGTATGTGCTATGTTGGTGAAACTTATTTTGGTTTCAGTGCTGGCTTCCAATTTTACAAGTATCACATAAGTACTCCTTTGATACAGCCGTTACGTCGCGTTAATGCCAACTATAGTTCAGTGCCATTCACTGAAGTTCGTCGAGGTAGCATAAGCCAGGTCTACCATCTACAGAAACACGAGTGCTGCATATCAGCTTCCATTTCTGATGTTTGTAATACTCATGTGTGTGTTGTCATTGATACGCAACAGTTAGCAACTGCTTGTACGAAACATATGAGATTGTTCAAAATATGTGTGTGTGTAAAACATTTGTAGATATTATGAGAGTCATTTCGTAAGGTTCGCTTGAATAGGATACATCACAGTAACCGTCCCTTCACATATGCTTCCCATAACGTCGATTGCCGTGGTACACGGCATCTGCCAATTTTTAGGGGCGAAGCTCCTTATGGTCTGGGGTAGTCTGTCCCTCCTGACTAGCCAACACAGCATATCCACAGACAGACCGACAAACAGACAGACAGACAGACAGACAGACGAACGCACGGACAGATGGACGGACGGTTCACCCCACTCATCATCATTCACTCCGTGAATATGGTGCGACTTTATATAGTTCCGCAGTTCACGCCAAAAGATAGTTCGTTGGTACCGGTTGCTTGTCTCTGAGGCAGCAAAGTTCCACACGCACATGCCCCGGTTGCTAAAGTTATATTTACAGGCAAACATTAAATACCTCGCGAGTCCCATATTCTAGCGTACGGTGGTACTGTCAGCACGAATAGAGCAAAATTTCACGTGAATGAGTAACAACGTCGTATCATGACGTTACACGATAAGATATTTATTGTTGCCAAATAATGGTAACCCCGGATGACTTCGCAAGAACTAAATACAAGTTATCTGCGACATAACGTGATGTCCAGATGGCTTTCTGGCTCGCCAGGGCAACAACGAAGTCTACGAAGAACGTCAGTTATTAAACAAGTGCCTTTTCGTGGCACCCGCTTCGCTTTGTGGTATGCTCAACGCAAGTCAAAGGGAACCGACGAATATTGTGAGTACGTCATTTGGATAATAAAACAACTTCGCGTCCCTAAACTTCTTTTGTTTCTTTTCTCTCCCGCATGAACTTAGCGAGCCGGAAGGCGAAATAAAGACACGTATTAATACCGACACATGAGAAGGTCAGCAATGAAAGAAAATTTCGATTCCGCGCCATGTAAGGCAAATGCGCGACTTCGCTACCACTTCGGGTTGTGCTGTCATAATTTTTTTTTGCTGGTATTCATCTCCTTATCACGTACATAGCGACGATGGCAACAAGCCGCCGACTACTGAGCCCATGGGCTTCAATGGAACTCACGCTACCAGTTTACATATACCTTTGAACAGTTGCTCAACATATTTCTTAAGCCCAGAAATAGTTTAATCTCTCTCCTGTGACGAAGGAAACAAAGACTGCGTACGCATTCAGGGTACCCATGAGGTCAGCCAGGTTTTTGTTATAAGTGCGTAGTACAAGGTCTTATGCTACCAATCGAAGGACAGCTTGAATTAAAAAGTCAAACTAAGTAATTATTTCTATGTTGTGCTTACCTCGAAACCTAATTGAGAGTGCAGTTGATTTTGATCGAATGTGGGAAAGAAGTGCACTAATTTTGGGGGCCGGGTGCCCTAATTACTGCACTATCAACGCTCTTGCATGACACTTCGCAAATGCACCTTATATTTGTTGCGCCTACTTCCTTTGATATTCATCTCGCTTGGAGCTGCATGCTAATGCCGTCTCGTGCGGGTGATGTGAAGTACTGCATCACGACGAGAACGCGCTGACCAGTTGCCCTTAGCTGCTTTCAGCGGGAAATAGTGCAGCGAGAGACACGCCATTAGGAAGTGGAACAAAACAGGACGCTCATGGCTCAAGATGAAACTCTATCTCTCGCAATTCTCTAGGCCTCTGTTGTGTACGAATGAATGCAGGTACAAGTTGCTTCATTAAGAGCTTCCAATGGACGTTTTACTCCTCAAGTGGCGAGGCCTTCAATTCATAAGGAATACCATTTTTGTATTCATGTAAACATCAGCTACGAAAAGACTGGAAGTTTCATTGTTGGCATTTGTCGAAGGGTTGAAGATGTGCAACCACATTTTTCTTGCCCGAATTCACAGTAAAAGGTAATACCAATTCCATACAGTAAAAAACACAGTGCAAGCAATTCCCATGACGAAACGCTCAACCATATATGTTCGTGAGTGATTGATTGGCTGAATGTTGCTTTTATCCTGGCGCAAATCATCATGAAGGATCTGCCCCTATTGATGCTGCTGATGATGATGATATCTCAACAACGGCTCATACCCACGCAGAGGAATTCCACATACCTCGTAACAATACTGATTGTTGGCCTAGTTGGTACTTCATCAGTTGGTGTTTACATACCTCATCGTTGTCCTCCATTGCTGCAATCATTTGGCGTAGCTTTTGTTGGTTTCGCATTGGGCAAAACTCTCCCACAGTTTTGTTGTGTATGCCTCAGACAACTTGTGCTGAAAGCGATGTTTTTATTTATCAGTAAATGCTTTGATTATCCACCGCTCCTCCCCCCCCCCACGGAATGATTTCTTTCTGCACCTAAGGTGATTCACACTTCCTCCAGTAGAGGAGGCATTGCAAGTTTTCTACGGCTATGGTGTTTGTTTTGCGCTGATCACGATTTCAGCACCCTTACCCTAGGATGTTTAAAGAAAAATTGCCGGAGTGAAAGCTCTTGCAATGAGGTATGCTAAGAGGAACTTTTTTGAAGTCCTGAGAATCAGTCAAAGTTTTATGCTGGCTGCTCTCACGACCGGACCGTGAGGCCAAGCTTCTCTGCTGCCACACGGGCCCTTTGGACAGTAGTTAGTTGGTCCACCAGCGCGTCACTGTGCAGCATTCACTACCACCACTGTTGACCGTGAGAAGCCGCACCAGATATTGCCGAGCAGCGCCAAAGGATGCGCTCAAACTTGAGCAAGCACCCACACCTACTACAATAAATCTAAACGCCGCATGACAGATTAATTTTATTCATGACGACTGGGTTGGGGAACGTCAGCGTCTGCAGAAGCCACAATATAACCGCCAGTGGCTTGTTGAGTCTAAAATGTTGCGAGGGGAATTCCCTGCGCTTTAAGTAATAATGTTTGAATATATCGTTGTACGTGAACAGCTGGTCCCTAAACTCCTAAGCGGGAGATGGAGCTGCCACAGGGATATCAAGGCACACTAATCTTTGGACCTTCCTGTCCGCCACCTTATTAAGGTCACGTGGGGCTCCCTCCAATGACCCAATGTTCGCCGGAAACCAAGAAATGATACGCGGAGTGATGTCCTTATCCTGCAGCAGTCTGTAAGCCGGTTCGATAATAACTACTCCCAAGAAGGCTTTTTGCAAAGCGAGAGTTGCTAAATACGAAAACTCTTCCCGAATCAATAAGAGCTAGGGCAATAGCCACAGAGCAATAGCCACATGAAAACGCCGCTTCCTCGTGTAAGAGGAAGCGGCGTTTTCAACGCCCCCTCTCCCATCTACCACCGCCACCACCGAGAATGCATCTTTCTTATTAATCCATACTGCGTCAACAAATGCAGACTCTTCCTCCTGACCTTTTACCTCGCGCAACAAAGCCATAGCTCTTGCCATACGCCTCCTTATTCATGCACAGGGTGCAGGATTCCCGGAAACGGGCGGACCATGATATTAGCCCTGATCTTCACTGTTGCCTGCAAGATTTGGCTACCAGCTGGTGCACCCAGCAACCACTCTTTCTGTGCTATACGCTGAGCCTCGGCCATTTCAACAAGAATATCATGTAAACCCAGCCACAACAACATATCCTTTAACGCACTCACAGGCAAAGTGAGCGCTTCCTTGACGGCTTTTTAATTAAAGCTTCCAGTATGTCTTTCTCCCCGTTTTTATATTTAGCATAGCAGCTGCGTGCGAAAAATGGCACAGAATAAATGCCTGAACCAAGCGCACCGCATCTTCTTCTCCTAATTCCCTACCTGTTAGAGATCATTCGGATAGGTCTTATGGCCTACTGTGTCTTCTTGGTAATACGCTTAATAGTTATATTGTTCGATTTATTTGCATCAATTACAAAACCAAAGACCCTTATTCCATCGACTTTTGGTACCAACGACCCATTGCTGGTACAAGCTGTAATGCAAGTTTTTACTTCTGGTACCCGATTCTTCGGCCTACAACCTAACTTCTTGGATTTAAAGCTTGCAAACTCTGACTTTTCAGAGGAACACTTGAGTCACATAAGAAAGCCCCCGCAATGCCTTTCCAGCAAATGTGAAGCCAGCGTTTTTTTTTTTACTGCCAAGACGTCGATAACATGCTCTTTACTGGTAGCGCTCACTTCGAGATCAAGTGGTTTGATATGTTAGTGTAAATTCACGTTAATTTTACATTGACAGATAAGTGTTCCCGACGAAATGACACACTGAAACTAGTATGCGTGGCTGAATCTCCAAAAATATTTGCCTCTAATTAGAGGCTTACAAAGGAAAATTATTAACGCTAAGACGCACTTGGAGCACTCTGTGTCCCGAAAACGTTTCCACATTACACTCGTTGGGCGTGCGAAGGAAACGCTCCGTCGTTTTATGTTGTGTTCCTTTCGGCGTTCCCGTCTTCAACGTGATCAGCGTTCTGGCGGCATCGCTACCAGGTGTCCACTCGCGACTTTGGCAGCCAGCTCCCTTGAGGCCTGATTTTATCGTCTTCGGCCTCTGCTGGGACCAGCAAGGATGGCGTCAAGGCCTGCGGCACTCCCCCTCAAGGAACACTGCTTCAACTTCACCGTCCCGGAAGTGATGGCGTTCGTCGATGAGATAATCGATGACCTCTAAGGCATCATGGTGAGTGCTGTTCCTACAACACCTAGGAGCTTCGAAGTTCATGGTTGCGGTTCGGTTCGCTGCACAAGCAACCATGTTGATGGTAAACTAAGGTGTTAACCTACAAGGTCACAAAATACAAAAATACAAGCAAGGCAGTGTGTTCCGCCTCCCGCCGTACGTGTCAGATGACGCAGTTTAGCAATACAGAAAAGTGAAGGGTATCACACTTGTTACTCAGCAAAAGCTTCAATCAACGTACAATTCACGTTGATTTGACGCTGTACAACGTACAGCGTCAAATTAAATACGAACAGTGGAGCGCATGTTTCAAGCATCAGAAAGAGTATAGTGTTGACCGTCCAGTCATCACCATTTACAGGCGTGCAGATCCGGTTTGGATGCACTGCGCGATCCCCGTGGAGCGCGTGATCTCCTTATCTGCCCTAGTTTTCGTTTTGTGATAACGGTGGCCATCGTGGCCGTGCCAAGAGCTTTTGATTGTATCATTCGCGGTTCCTCACTTTTACTTCAGCGTCGCAGTGCAATCAGTGTCTTGGCAAGATAAAACAAAAAGAGAAATCTTATCGATTTGCGGTTGATTTTAAAACAATCCCCGTATCTCGTTCACCAGCGCTGCTTCTCCTACACCCTTCTTTTAGAGAGACCCGAAAAGGCTTCACTTTAACTGGAAATACCAAGCGTTTCTTTAAAAGAGAGAGCACATAATGTTTCGCTTTACCTGCGCAAAGTGAAACAGCGTGACATTGTCCGCATTGTGAACCGAGTTTTGTCTACTCTAAATGGAATTTGCCAGGCATTCCGTGACTTCGCGATGAGAAACCGTGCTACAATACTCGCCTTCTGCTCCAGTAGTTTAACCCCTGTATTTTTGTTATTTTGCTTCTTTAAAATATTATCGCCATACCTGGAATTTAAGCAGAAATACTGCACAATAGGAGGATCGCGCAATGCTGCCATATAGGATGTGCGGGCCTGTCTGGGTCAATAGGGAGTGCTAAGATAGGGCACCGCGAGTCCTTACGGTGTGGTCGCTGCCACTGCGCATGCTGTGTACGCAAGTCGGCGTTCGCGTTTGCGGACCGCACGCAAAAAAATCTTAAATTACGTGCGGTAATGGCGGCCCGCTCGTCGCCCGCAAGCGCTGGTTTTGAGGCAATAGTGTCGCAGCGTAAAATCACTATATGGCTGTAGCCGAAACCATGGCCAAGGCGAGCCGAGTGGCAAGTCGTGGCAAGTCACTGCTTTGCCGCTCACTTTCAAGCGAACGAAACGCCGGTATGAAGCCTCCACAAAACATGTTGCGCAACATGTTGCGTGAGGTTAGGGAGCAAGACCCCTACAAAGAGCCCACGCGTTGGTTCTCAGTAGCGGAAGACCTCTCCCTGGCGCTCGCAAGAGCTATCAGTGCGCGAGCTATCAGAGAAAGGTGCGACCTTCTCCTGACGCAAATAGCTAGGAAGACCTTGCCAACCTGAGAAAGTAAGTGCACTTTTACTTACAGTAGCATGTAGCACTGTCTCCGAGGGTGTTTAGGCGGGTCAAAGCTAAAGGTGCCACTTTTTCAGATAAGGAACAGAAGAACGATACGGGGAGAAAGAACATCTTCTCCAGGAAATTCTCGAGGTAGCCAGAGGACATGGCTACCGCATCCGTCGTGGGGCGGCCAAGAGGGCGGCGGGGTGCAGAAGTGCTTCGCTCTGCCAGGCTCCGTTGCCGGCAGATGCAGCTGGCAGCGTCGTGCGTGCGTTACCGGCACCCACAACCGGCAGCGTTGAATGGGCCGAGCGAAGCCTCCATATGGCGAGGGCGTGACTACGCGAGTTCCGCATTACGAGAGGACTCCGCAGACGGCACAGCGACCACTAGCGTCAGAGAGCCGGGTGTGTGTAAGTATGATGATTAGTAAATCAGAGAAAAGTGGCGGATTCATCCAAGTTTCCGCAACACAGAGTAGCGCTCGAGAGGCGTGGCCCCGAAGTTCTTTCTGCTGCGTAGTGAAGGCACAGCAAATAAAAAAAGTGTCGACATCGTTGTGTATGTGGAGATTGCAAGTGGGCGATCTCAGTGAACATGACTCAAGCAGTGACTGAAAATGTCTGCCCTTCTTTAAAATGAAACTTTCTGTGCCATTTTTCTTTGTTCATTTATAAATACTCGAAGGCAAGCCTGCAAATTTCGCTTTATCGACGCAGAACTATCATGGCATGTGGGCATGGATTGGTGCGTTGTCGTAGCATGCATGAGGGGGTGCTTGATCTCAGTTCACGCACTTGACGTGCTTGCATGCCTTCTCAGTAAGAAGGCAGAATAAACATAGCGCAGCGCATGGTGGAACGAGTGGATGAAAGCGGTAAATTGTGAAGGTAATTTTCGTAATACACGATGGAAGATGTCATGTCTTATGAAACCTTTTCGTGCAGGGAAGGGGATATGATTTGAATTGTAGGTATACTAATAATGCAAAGGGTGTGCCAGGAAATAAAGCACCTTACTAGCAACCACAATTTCCATGTTAACAGTTATTGAAAGCTCTGAAAAAAGAGAATGCTTTGCCTAATGAAGTTGAATATTGGAAAAATGATTGAACATGGTGTATCGGTAAACCATAGACGACATGTGGTGTGTGTAGGTAGCAGACATGCATTCTTGAATGAGTTCACACATTGCCTTTGCTAGGGAGGTTCAAACATGCGCAAGATTCAGACGTAGCTTGCGCATGCTTCAAATGCTGCCTGTCATTGGTCACACAACTGTGTACATTTGATGTTTTTCAACACAGCTTCAACATAGTTTCATAAGAGAAATGTGCAGTGGTAGGTCTACACAAGAATGTTTCATCCTCTAACAATTTTGCTTGCCATGAAGCATTTGCGACACACTGAAGTGGTAAATATGTGAACTGCAATTTCATGAGTAACTGTCATTTCATTTAGGGGCAACAGGCGCTTTCGAAAGCGTGGAAGTTGTTTCTTCGGCACTGGAAGAGCCGCACGAGGTGCTGGCCCCCGTAACCTCACCGCGCACGGAGGAGCGCAGCCCTTCCCAAGGTCGAGCTAGCTGCACCGGTCCAGCAGTCAATGCTGGTGCTGCCTCAGGTGCAGCAAGGGCACGCAGAGGTAAGTGTCGTGAAACCACTGCGGCAGTAGGAAACTCCCCTGGCTATGTTCTAATTATGAAGACAACAAAAGAAACCGAAGAACAAAAAATGAGAGAGAAAAAAAGCTTTCCGTTATAGTAGCATGCAATAAGGAATAAGTACTCGATCTGAATACAACTTTAAAGGTCTGCCATACTTTCTTCTGAAAGGGGAACGAACACAAGCCTGTCTGACTGGGCACTCGCTGTTGAGAAATGTTGTACTATTGACTGATAAACTACTTTTCGCCGAGCATTGTCAGGTGCAGTCTTAGGACTCTTTCTTGGGCCGCACGAACAACTGCCTGCCACGCTTCGGTAACCGTGCCTGGGCTTCTGGGCCTCTGTGGACTTCTAAGGTTGTATCCAACTATTACTTAGTGGAAGCATTCGTGGGACGGGCGCGTGGAGAAAGTGTAGCTTGTACGTACACTTTCTTAAACACTTTGCCACATGCGAATAAGGAGCAGTTGTTGCGGAACATAAAAAAATTTATTAGCCTGAGGCAACAGGTACTTGAACCAACAAAACAACATTGAAATGTAACATGACTAAACATCATTTCGGAATACCAGAACAGCACACTATAGCGCAACGGAAATGGTACATACAACTCATATAGCAAACACGAACTTCTATGTAAGCACGTCTCTACAAGCAAGGCTCCCAGTGAGATCATGTGACATATGCTTAGGTTGGCAAACTTGCTGATGAGCCGATGGACTCAGCGTGAGCCTTGAGACCATTTAAGTGTAGTCGAAGAAAAAAAAAGCAGAGTTTGAGCATGAGTTAGTCAGCTGATGAGACCTTGAGCGTGCAACGAGCTTATTCTAGTGAGATGGAGTCTGGGTAAGGGTTAATCAGTCAGAGCCCAGGTGAGCGTTTAGAAACTTGCAGAAAGTGCGAAATCAAGCAAGCCCCGAGAGGGAAATTTTCTGCTAATTGAAGTACAATAGTTCTGCTTACCTATGGACGTATGAAACTTACAAGAGTGACAGACGCTGTGCTAAAAGGTTCGGTGACATCGCGGCTTCAAGTCGAACGTACAATGCGTATAGAGCTTCATAGGGTCACGAAGGCGCAGCAGTGCGCAATGAACATCGCACAGTCAATACGCTACTGCAGCATTTCTCTTTGAAGCGAAGCAAAACATATATCAGAACAGATGTGCTCAGTTGTACATATTTCCTGCGAGTTGAAAGACATGTAAACCGTGATGTTAAAAAAATTGTAGCCGTTACGAGTATAAACAAATGCGGCGAGGCTACCAGTCACGGAAATATAATTACCCTTCCTTTCAGCTCACATCGCTGGCAAAGCATCAAGTACTGGGGGTTGCCTTAGCTTGTCTGTCATGTGCAATGCTACAGTTTTTCTGATTGTGCAACCACAATGGTTTACCTCTTTGAACTAGTGTACTCTCAAGTCAGTTACATGTCAGAGTACATTGCTGCCTACTTGAGGAGGAAGAAAATTACATCAGGTAACACGGTGCAGAATAAATAAAATGTTTATTTTAATGTAAAGCTCCAGGAATTTGTTTTCTTGCTTTTTGTGTTTTGCAATGTCTGGAAACATGCCGTGCATGCTGTCATTTAAGAAAGGAGGTGACGTGCTGACCTCCATCTTGAGTTTTTTGAAAAGCGGTTCACCTTAGAGGCTGAAATGTGCGAAATAGAGGCAGCCTTCAAAGAGAGACGCTTAGCATTGAAGAAAGGCGCCTGGCCATTCCAGACCTGGAGCTGCAGCAACGAATTTGCGAGTTTGAGGCAGCACAAGAGGAGCGGTGTCAGGAGAGGGCTGCGCTCCTGCAGCAAAACCAGCTCCTAGCAAACGTGCTTACGGCACTTGTTGACAGGCTACAAAATTAATCGTTGTGTTAAATATAACTTTTTTTAAATGCCCCCCTTTCAGCTGTAAACTGTTAAGATTGTGCACCAGTTATGTGTCATAGTGGCCCACGTTAACTGTAGAATGCAAATTACTTTCGAGAAAGTGTGCAATGTAGAATAAAATGAAAAAATGTTTGAAAAGCGTTGAAAACTGATGTCATGCTGTTCTTTTTAGTTCGCTAGGCATATAAACTGAACCACATTTTAAAGACGCTAATTGCTGTGGTCGCATGGTAAAACAAAACGTGATAGATATTGTATCCTAATCTCATTATGACAACTGCAAAAAAAATTTTTGAACACAAGAAATTGCCGTAAATTGCGGGTCACGAAAAAATGAAGGCCCTTCTGCGCAACAATGACGCGCTGTCTAAGATCTCTTTCAATATTGGAGCCTGAAAATCATATTTGATCAGAGCAAGTTGCTTTGATGAAGTCCTCAAACAAAATGAAACAGTGAGGAGTTTGGTAACAATTTTCTGAGGAATGATCTCCCCAGCTTTCTAGAGCCTCCTTGAGCCCTTCATAGCTAATTTTGGCCATCTTCGAGTGCAACTGCCTATGTGGCTTTTTTTTTCAAGAAAAAATGCGGCAATCCAGCCTGTAAAAATAACCAGAAGCGAAATTGTGTGATTTAGTTAATAACTCATTTTTGGAATCGCATGTACACTCAATGTATCATTTTGCAGCCTGTCGACAGGTGCTTTAGGTCGTTATGCTTACTGTATTTAGATAGTGTATTATAAACTTGTACATTGCTTTACTATTTATTGTGCTAAAAGTGTTTCCCAATCCTGTGCAAGTGACTGTCATTGACTATGCCACATTTTTCATTAGTTTATTGTTCTCTGTTAGGGACCTATGTCACTTCTTTTTTTAAATAATCGCGCTAGCTATTGTATGTATTTGCTGATGGGCTTTAACGCACATGTGTAGTCAGGACATAAAGGGGTCGTTCCACAATATTTGTGGCTTGCGCGCTCTTTGCTGCAAGCTTTAATTGTAGCTCCATTAAGCACGATACACAAAGCAAGATTCATTTATTCGCGCTATATAATTTGTTGTCGTTTTCATGTGCGCAATTTTGAGTTCCTGTATGTGGGGACCGAGTTGGGCACGTAGCGGTGTAACTGTCTTAGTCACGTGATCCCAAAGCTTTGCACGCGTCATGCTGAGTATGGTCACTGTCGCACACATGCTGCGCACAAGCACCTGCAAAACAAACTCGCCAATATATAGCGCACTGTTCAATGTTTCAAGTTGTCGAGGGGGTGCACTTTCGTTTAGCTGAGGCAGGACGTCTTTCTGTATAATGCTATTGTGTGTTCGCAGATTTCCTTCACATTACAAAAATTGTTCTTAATGTGCATCTGTTCATTTCTTTAACATTACGTAAATTATACTTATTGTTCATATGAATACATATCTGTTCATTTATTCGACGTTATTTATATTGTTCCTATTTTTATTATGCATGTGTCCATTTGTTATACGTTACATAAAATGTTGTTATTGCCATTAGGTATAGGTTCATTTGTTCTATGTTACATAATTTGTTCTTTTTGTTATTATGTACAACGTCATTTGTTGTACGTTACATAAGTTGACGTTATTGTTATTATGTACGTGTTCATTTATTCGACGTTATATAAATTGTTCCCGTTTTTATTATGTATGTGTTCATTACTTCTACGTTACATAAATTGTTACTGTTATTATGTATATGCTCATTTGTTTCATGTTACATAAACTCTTCCTATTTTTAATATGTATGTGTTCATTTGTTCTACGTTACATAAATTGTTGTGATAGTTATTATGTATGAGTTCATTTGTTCTATGTTAGGTAAACTGTTCTTTTTGTTGTTAAGTACGAGTTCATTTGTTGTACGTTACATAAATTGTTGTTATTGTTATTATTTTGTGTTCATTTGCTCTATGTTAGATAAATTGTTCTTTGTTATTTTGTACGAGTTCATTTGTTGTACGTTTATTTATTTATTTATTTACAAGTACTGCTGTCCCATGCCTGGGACATTGCAGAAGCGGGTACAGAAAAATCAACAAAAGCACAGAAACAAACAATAGTGCGCACAAATTTATGTGACTAACACATAAAATTTTTCCCGAACTCTACAGTGTTCAGTCTACGCAATGCACCATCAAGCTTGTTCCAAACTTCCACCACACGCGGAAAAAAAAGAGAATTTGAAACAATCCAAACGAGACCTGAAGGGTACAAGGTTCAAAGCGTCTGTACTACGTGTTGTACGCGCTAGTATATTAGTGAAAGATAAGGGCGCGTGAACGCGGCTCATTTTGTGTACAATCTTGTGCAACAAGATAATAGTCTCACGTGTACGGCGGTGTTCCAGTGAATGAAGTGACAACAAATGAGCATGTGAAGACGGAGAGAAGTCCCGATCATAGCGGTTAAAAACGAACCGAATAGCCTTATTCTGCACAGATTCTAACCTGTTTTTATCTTGCTCAAGATGAGGCGACCAAACCACAAAGGCGTACTCGAGTATCGGTCTCACTAGTGTCTTGTAGGCAGTTGACTTACAATATTTTGTCGAGTTTTTCAATCTTCGCTTTAAGTAACCAAGTTTCCTTAGAACTTGACAAGTTATCTGATCAACATGTTTGCCCCATTTAAGGTCATGTGTAAATGTGACACATAGGTATTTGAATTCAGTCACATGTGCTAGGGTGGACCCATTGTAACTCTAACTGAAATTGAGAGGCTGTTTTTTTAATTGAGAAAGTCATAGCTACAGTTTACTTGTAATTTATGTGCATTTGCCACGTTGAGCTCCAATCGCAGAATAACGAGAATGCGTTGTTGAGGACTGACTGGTCTTGAAAGGTAGTAATGCAGTTATACAGTACGCAATCATCAGCATACAGACGTATGTTTACAGGGGTTCCAGAGATGACATTAACAACATCATTAATAAATTAATTAAACAAGAGAGGCCCTAGCACAGAGCCTTGCGGCACACCCGATGTCATTTCAACAGGGGATGACTGCACCTGGTTGAAAGTAACGAACTGAGATCGAGAACGCAAGTAATCCGCAATCTAACCGAGTAATTTAGAATCTTTAAGAAAGGAACTAAGTTTTAGAAGAAGTTTTTTATGGCATACGTTGTCCAAAGCTTTCGAGTAGTCTATGAAAATTGCGTCTGTCTGACACCTTTTGTTAAGTGATGTGGCAATGTCATGGGTGAATTCTTGGAGCTGCGTTGTTCTAGAAAATCCAGCTTGGAAGCCATGCTGACACCGTGACAGAAGGTTGTTTTCGTCCAAATACTCAACAATATGTTTATGAATGATATGTTCCACTAGTTTACAGCTTGTTGAAATTAGGGAAATTGGCCTATTTTTGGAATGAGCTGCTTATTGCCAGATTTAAATAACGGGACAACATTAGCTGTCTTCCAAAGCATGCGAACAGGTGATGACGCAAAAGATTTATTAAAAATGACAGTCAAGTAACGAGCGCGCCATTCGGAGTACCGCCTCAAGAACGTATCAGGAATGCCATCAGGACCGGAACTTTCAGTCACATCTAATTTTAGTATCAAATTGTGAACACCTGAACAAGAGATTGTGATGTCTTGAATTGTGGACTGAACAAAGTTGCAAGCATAATCTGGGATAGTGCCATCATCAGAAAAGAAAACGAACTTGAAAAAGTTGTTGAAGCTTTCTGCAATAGTGTTAGAATCGGAGCATGATTGGTCATTTATAAAGAAGCAAGACTGAACAGACGACTTCGGGTTAATAGACTTCCAGAATTTGGCCGGGTTTTCTACCATAAACCTTGACAATGTATTGTTGAAATAGAAATTTTTCGCTTCCTGCATTTTCGCCTTCAAAGTACACTTCAAGGAATTAAGCAGTGGTGATCGCGCAGCTGACAAAAGAGGACGACCTTTGCAAAGTCGCTTTATGCGGCGAGTTAGTTGAATGATTTCCCGTGTGTACCACGGATGTTTTGGATTGTGTTTAATGCACTTTTGAGGCACAAACTTTGATATGCACTCCTGCACTATACCCTGAAAATGACCAAGGAGTACATTTACATCACTGTGTTCACTGCTACGAAAAAAATCTTAAAAACTAGATGCCAGCGTATCGATAATAGAGTTGTCATCGGCACGACTAAAATCAAGCACACGCTTATTATTCAGGTCGTTTTGGCGGGCACACTATGTTGAGGTACGCAATTACAGCATTGTGATCAGACAAACCTGTGACAACCTCACTGTGGTATCCCTTTTTGCTAAATTCGTCGCTTATGAAGACAAGGTCAAGTATTGAGTTTTCACGGGTAGGGGAAGTGACAATTTGAGGGAGGTCAAAAGACAGTGCCATATTTACGAGCGAGTCACAAAGCATTTTGTCACGACCGTAGGATGCAAAATTGTTCCAGTCAATGCACGGGGCATTGAAATCGCCAGTCAAAATTAATTTGCCTAGGTGAAGCTTGCGATCTAAAATATAGTTGGCTATATCAGAAAAAACGTCAGAAGTTTTGTTTGGAGGGCGATAAATAGCTCCTACAGCAATAGCCTGGCCGAAAATTTTTAACTTACACCAGATAGATTCTGTGTTTGGCAGATCAGGAAGCAAAGAAAAATCAATGTGATTTTTTATAAAAAGCGCTACACCCCCTCCACGACCACATAGTCTGTCTTTGCGTAAAATTACACAACCCGGGGGCAAGATTTCAACATCTAAAACCGAATCATTTAACCAGCTTTCGGTGACGCAAATAATTGAGGGCTGGTGACACTCAATAAGCCAATTAAAACTATCAATCTTGTTTGCTAAGCTACGTGCATTAATATTCAAAATGACCAAATTTCGATCAATACGCTGTCACTCTGGAAGTCGTGGTTGACGTGAATGTAAAGGCGCATGCGCGGGCGGCTGCTCAGGCGCGTGTTGAGAATGTTTGACAAGGGTGCCGCTGGCTTCGTCCCAGCGATAACGGACGCTATCCACGATAAGAGCATCGTGGCGAAGTCGAACTTCATCTGAATTTTTTCTGTCAAGCGACTGCTGCCACAAAGACTTGCGTATTTGTCGAACACGTGCCGAGAAGTCTTCATTTATGTATATTTTTGATCCTTTAAGTTTTCTTCCGTTGCCTAAAATTTGTGTCTTGGTACGAAAATCGATGAGCTTAATAATAACAGGTCGTGGACTACTATTCTTTCTTTGTGTTCCTAGCCTGTCCTACCGCTCAATGTTTTCACACTCGACGCCTAGTTTGACATTTATGAGTTCGTACACAGTTTCCAGTAGCTGATCCTGAGTCTCTTTCTCCGTTTCCGTCAATCCGTAAATGATCAGGTTGTTCCTGCGGAGGCGGTTTTCCAAGTCGTCGTTACGGTGGTCAAGAAATTCAACCGTGTTTTTAGGTTCCTCACAGTGCTTTCGAGCTCGTTCAATTGAGGAACCAGGCCCGCAGCCGCAGCTGTCCTTGCCTCTACGGTTTTTAACCTACTATCGAGAGCCTCTACTGTAGTAGTGAGGCTGGCTATGTCCTGGCTAATTTTTTGCTGACCGGCAAGCAACTCCTTCAGCATATCTTCGATTTGAAGACCAGGATTAGACTCGACGTCTCCAGAAATCAAGAGTAACATTCTTAGCCAACACAAAAATGAATTCACAGTGCATGCGCAAGGCAGGGGTCCGGCAGCAGCAACAAGAAACGGTCATCGCTTCTGTAACACTTGAAATGGTAGCGTACCTGTGAAATCAAGCAAACTAGCTTGTAGCGATCGGCCGCCATGCCACCACCGGACCCACTAAAGAAGAGCTGCCGGGATGTTGTTCTTATATCCACCGCTGATGCCGTAGACGTCACCGCCGCACCGAGCCATGCGCCGTAGAAACAGCCTCATTCAAGTCCGTAACCGGTGGCCGTGATAAAAACCGATGATAAATTGAAAGCTTGAAAAGCAGGATCGATCGAGGCGTACAGGGCCCAGGAATCGGGAAACTGTGATGGGAGCACGTGCACATCGGACGACGAAGAACTTCACCTGCTGGTAACTGCGGCCACCTGTAAAATCAAGCAAACTAGCTTGTAGCGATCGGACGCCATGCCGCCGCCGGACCCACTGAAGAAGAGCTGTCGGGATGTCGTTCTTATATCCACCGCTGATGCCGTAGACGTCACCGCCGCGCCGAGCCATGCGCCGTAGAAATAGCCCCCTTCAAGTTCGTAACCGGCGCCCGTGATAAACGCCGATGATAAATGGAAAGCTTGAAAAGCAGGGTCGGTCGAGGCGTACAGGGCTCAAGAATCGGGAAACTGTGATGGGAGCACGCGCACATCGGACTACGAAGAACTGCATCTGCTGGTAACTGCGGCCACCTGTAAAATCAAGCAAACTATCTTGTTGCGATCGGACGCCATGCCGCCGCCGTACCCACTCTTGGGTCACGTTACATGAATTGTTTTTCGTTAATATGTATGTGTTCATTTGTTTGACGTTACATAAATTGTTCTCTTTGTAGAGTGGCAGCATCTATTTTTGAGTAATGATGAATGTTCTTCCAACCAAAAACTGACTTCTGAATTGGTTCTTTTCCTTTCTCCATCATGGCTTTTCATTTTTTGCAAGACGTCATGTGTGCATAGGACAGGGTGCAGGAGAAACGTTTAACTGTAAATGGATTGCAGCACTTTTGGTGTGCCTACACTGCAGCCAAATCACCAAATAATTAAACTCTTACAGCAACCAATCCATCCCGAAGCCTACGCGATATGAACATGAAGTCCAATTCGTTATCTTCCTATCATCATTGCAGAGGTGTCCATAGATTGGTCCAACAATAACACGTATGTCACCAAGTGAGCACCAATTTCTTTGTTTGCCCGCCTCATTACATAGTCATGAACAGAGAATTTCATAAATTGCTACACCACTCTTTCAAAAAGTCTGCTTAACACATTTCCCAACACGAGTACAGTTGTGGCCAATGTCCTTTATAATTGGTTGCATGGTAAAAGCAAGCTTTTCTTTTTTTTCCGCACCAAGAAAACTGCCTTCTTCACACGTCTTTCAACCAACACACCAGCTCATCAGGCTTCACGTGACAGCATGCACGAAAGTGCTTGCATGCTTACAGACATTCAACAGACCTTATCTGCTTTCGCGTGTATCTCTAGTGCCTCCCACATTAGGCTCACTATCAGCAACATGTTCGCCATTTTACAGAGATCCTGCCTCCTAATAAAGAACAAGCACTCTTTATGCTTAGGTGCAAACCTGAAATTGTCTCCGCATTTGCCCAAGGGACATGAACAGGCAGCTGTTGTAGCACAGCACAGCGTCTCGTAATTGGTGCGTGCGTATTTCAATTTCCCCAACAAGTTGCGACGAAAAGAACGCTTCTTTGCTAAACATAGTGTAATGCGTGCGAAAGCATGAAACATCACGTAACGCTACAACTATTACTAGAAATTCCATCTGCTTGGTGCATCGCAAGAGAGTGCAACTACCGAACACTGCACATACCACAAATGAAATGTTCGTTCGTACCCCTGAACAGTTTCTGACTAGCAGCTTCCTTGAATATCAATACACAATTGCCCTCACCGTGCAACACATTGCATGGAAAAGCACAATGAAATGAGTGAAAGTGATTACAGAACAAGGCCACACTGAAGCTGAACATGTTCAACTAAGAACAGTTCAGTTCAAACGCAACAACAAATACTCCTCTAACAGCGGTGGCCCAAGGCCAAAAAAACATGCTGGTTTGGCTGCCGTACAAACAAGTGTGGCAGTTTGCAAGCAATGTCACCACGCGGTACATTTGACCAACATTTTGAAGACCAATTTTTATATTTTTCCTGAAATCGACAAAAGCAAACTGGGCTATCACCTTTCCGAACACCCACTCAACGGCCTTCCGAACGTTGCTCATGCCCTCGTTGAAAAGCTCTTGCTGCTCGGTGAGGGAGCCGCCGCCAGAGGGCCGCATCAGCAGGTGCCGTGAAGGATACGCTGGGTCCCCATAAATGCAAAACAGGCACCTACACATAAGGCACTGCAGCTTGCTGTAGAAGCTGCTTTCTCCCAGGATGCCTGTGTATTGACCAACTTCCAGGTGTACGTGTATTGACCAACTTAAATTTGATTGAAAAGAAACGCCTAGAAACGAATGATTGTGTACTAGATCTAGTTGCGAATCGCCGTAGTATAGTTTCATATTTTAATCTACTTCTTTATTTTTAGGATGGAAAAGCATGAACGTTGTCTTTTTAACATTTATTTTTAGTTTATTAGAAGATACCCAGAGATTAAGCTCTTTCAACCAGTTGTTTAACATCGCCTCTAGCTCCTTCAAATCATTCCCAGAAAAGAAAACACTCGTATCGTCAGCATACATTAATACCTCCCCAGTAAAAGGAATATTAACAATATCATTCACATATGTTATATATAGTAGAGGGCCCAGTACAGAGCCTTGGGGCACACCATATTTGATTACAGTTTCTTCAGATTGAGCATCCTGGAGACAAATGTACTGTAGTCGATTGTGCAAATAACTACGGATAAGATTTTGCGCTTTACCTCTAAAGCCGTATGCTTCAAGCTTACGGAATAAAATTTCGTGTTTGATGGAGTCCAATTACTTTTGAAAATCTAGATATATAGCGACTGTAAATAACCTGTTTTCAATATTTTGGATGATTTTATCTTTTATTCGTACTAGTGACTTTTCTGTAGACTTTCCCTTTTGAAATCCGAACTGTTGCTCTACAATAACACTTTTCGTTGACAAAAATTTAGTAAATCGCGTGCATAAGACTTTCTCTGCAACTTCAGCAAATATTGATAGTACAGATATTGGTCTATAATTACCCAACTCATTACACTTGCCGCATTTATGAAGTATGTCACACGAGCAATTTTTAGCCTATCAGTATAGATACCAGATGATATTTCATTAAAAATGTGCAATAATGGCTTTGCAATGTCATGTGCCACGGCCTTAACTGGTGAAGCTTTTATGCCGTTTTCTCCAGCAGCTGATTTGTTATCAAGAGGACCTAGAAAAGACATGATTTCATCTTCTGAAGTAGGACAAATAAATAAACTGTCTTTCACAGCACAATGCACGTACGTCATATAACTTCGTTCTGGGTGCACAGTATGGAGGGGTTCAGCAGCTCCAACATTGATAAAATATATGTTTAACAAGTTTGGTAAAGAATCCCCAGAATACCTCACGCCATCGACTTCTAATTCCACTGGTACTCCTGATGAAGGGGTACTTGTCAATTCACGAAAGACCTTCCATGTCTTACGACTGTTTTGGGCGACGCTTTCAAACTTGCGTTCAAAAAAGGCAAGTGTGGCTTTCCTTAGGTCGACATTTAACCTATTTCTAAACTTCCTAAATTCCTGTAATATTTGAAGATCGCGTGTTTTTAGAAAATTAGCAGATAATTTTTTTTTGTTTAATACGATAATAAAGGTCGCTCGTGATCCATGCCTTCCGGGCCTTTCTGTGCTTCACTATTGTTGTTAAAGGAAAAGCACTATTATAACTGTGCTGTAATTTTGACACAAATATTTCATATGATCTAGATGAATTTTGCTCGGAGTACACGTCTTCCCAGTTTGTGCTGACGACTAGAGACTGAAATAAAGTGATGCTGCGCTGATTTATGCGTCTCGTAGTGAACTTTTCTGCACTGGAATAATTATGCGTTGGAAAAATTGCAAATATGGATAAATGGTCACTGATATCTGAACCCAGGACACCAGAGCAAGTTTCAGCCTTTGGTACATTTGTAAAGCATAAGTCAATGAGCGTATCACACTGTGAAGTAACACTGGTGGCCTGGTGAATTAGGTTATCGCAGTTAATCGCAAGCATAACTTCAAGTAACTGAAATTTTGATTGATTATCGGTAAACTGATTTACATTAAAATCACCGACCATAATCACGTTCCATTTATTAGCATTGGCATAATGTAGTAGCGTCTTGACATAGTCAAGAAAGTTTGAGAGAGCCTCCTGAGGCGGGCGGTAAACAACAGCTATAAGAAAGTTGCGGCACACAATAGCAACCGTTTCGAAATCATCGCACATGCAAGTAAACTCCCTCAGAGTGTAGAAGGGATTACGTTGATGAACATAAAGGGACACGCCCCCACCACGCCTCCCGGAACGGTAAACAGAAACATGCCTATAATCGACCAAATTGTGCACTTCTGCGTCATCTGAGTACCAAGTTTCAGAGAAAGCTAAAAAATCAAAACAACAATCTAACTGAGATAAATATGCCTCGGTTTTTTCATGTTTATTTCTGAGGCTTCTTGCGTTCATGTGAAAATTGAAGTGTGTTTTTCACGGAAGCAATCCTCAACTTGTACTAAACTATTGAAATACTCAGTAGTTAAATGAGTAGCCATTGTTTACTAGAATCAAGGGAATTGCTAATCAGGGGGTGTTACGTAATTTTGGCCAGATCATCCTCGATTGAGATTTTGTATGCGCGCATGTCAGGCTGCTTGCGCACAAAGATTCTGCCCTCTGAAGTCCAGACGAACTGATAATCTTTTTCTTTTGCTTTTTGCTTCACCATACAGAGCAGTTGTTTGTTGGCTGCAGTCAAGTTGTCAAAGAATTTCACTCCCGGAAGCCTGTTCATTAGTTGCTTTCGTTTCGCGAACCATTTTGCCCTTACTGCTCTCGATACAAATCGGAGGATAGCGACTGGAGGCTTGCCTTCTTTGTTCGGGAGGCGGTGCAGCCCGTCAATGTCATCCTCAGATAGTTCAGGGATCTCAAGACAGCGCGCTATTTTATTAACTTCTTCAAAGAGGCTTTCATTCTTGCGAGGAGTAATGCCGTGAATTTTGATATTCTGTCTTCTACTGTACTGCTCCAATTCGCTCACTTGTCGTTTCAACACCGTAATTTGCGTAACTTCCGGCGACTTCTCTACAGTTTCGACTCGGCGACGCAAATCAGAAATGTCCTTCTCTTGCCGAATGAGAGTATCTTTCAGTTCATCAAAGGTATCATACAAGTGCTGAACAGATGTTATGATGTGCCGCACTGTATCCTGCAAGCCCATTAGTCTGTCTAAATTTGTCTCTAGCACAGATTTGCGACAGCTTCTTGCCGATTTCTGCCAGCTGTGCCTGCAATGAGCCAGACGCAGTTAGTGTCTCACCCCGGCAGCCACCGCATTTTTGGGTTTTTCTAGTTGAGTCTTTCATTGACAGAAAAGATAGGTCCCTGATTACACTGTTTAGAAAAAGTTTATTTACAGCTTGTACAGAACACAAAGGCTCCATACCATTCCAGTAACAGGGCACATACAATTCGGCACATCTATATTTCACGACTAACATCACTACGTTACAGTGAAGGCATTTGCTCTAATATACATGATTATGTTGGCATACATGCACCAACATGAAAAACCATGCTACATTCAGCACATGTCACAACTAGATCTTTTTCTTCAAACTGTACCTCACAAGATGAGCATCTAGCGACAGCAGACATAGCAACGAAGCTTCTAGAAGGCGAAACCCATACAAGTACAATAGCTTGAGGGGCAGCAGCAGTAGTGAGACAACGCAATTTTTGCTATGGTATTGAGTAATAAA
The DNA here is from genome assembly GCA_013436015.1 of Rhipicephalus annulatus. Taxonomy (NCBI): domain Eukaryota; kingdom Metazoa; phylum Arthropoda; class Arachnida; order Ixodida; family Ixodidae; genus Rhipicephalus; species Rhipicephalus annulatus. Next base: position 448,528 of record WOVY01001732.1, on the reverse strand, counting down.
ATTTTATCACAAACCTGCAATGAATACAGGATGCACTTAGTCCACGATTTATTTATTTATTTATTTATTTACAATACTGCCAGTCTCTTACGAGACCAAAGCAGGAAGGCATGAGTATCAGAATACAATGAATGCTAAGTACTTTCTTACAGGCGGCATACAGAACCAGAACTGTAGTTATTTTGAAATTGGTAATAATAATCCTAGTTACATAGAAACATTAGACATAGGTATTTATGCACTCCAAATATTCACACTTCGGAAGCAGCAAACTGAATCTTTGCTGCATAAAAAGAATCAATACAGTTTTATACAGAGAAGGCATTGTGTATACTTATAAATTCAAATAAATACTACTGGAAAACAATAACGGAGGTCATGGTTGAAGAAAGCCGTCGTCTCAAGTATAGTCTCAATTTTTGAAGTGAATTCTGCCAGTGATGGTGCGTTAGTAATGGAAGCATCTAACCTATTCTATTCGCCGATTGACAGGGGGAAAAAGGATTGCTTGAAACAGTCGTTGTTGGAAGAGTATTCTTTGATAGTGTATGCATGTTTATGTCGTAGTGTTCGTGTTTCTGCCAAAGATGTACCTGGATGCATCGATCCGGCTGTGGTTATGCAGAATGTGGTGTGGAAATTTGAGACGAGAGATTTTTGCTCTTGTTGCAAGCGTGGGTAGACCGGAGGTTTCTAAAAGGTTTGTGGGCGAGTCGGTGCGTTTGTACTTGTTATGTATAAACCTAATGGCCTTCCTTTGAACCCGTACAACTTTTGCTATATTAGTAACACCTTGCGGGAACCACACAGTGTTAGCGTACTCTAAGATTGGTCGTACGAATGTGGTGTAAGTTAGGAGCCTAGTATCTGTCGACGCGAAGGGTAAACGCCTTCGTATAAAAAACAGTTTACGCAAAGCCGATGCTGTAACATTGTTAATGTGCGCATCCCATCTCAATTCGGAAGTCAAGGTGACGCCAAGATACTTCTGCTGCGTAACTCTTTGTAAAGGTACGCCGTTAATTGTATAGGCAAAGTCGGAGGGTTCTTTTTTCCTGGGTACCGTCATGCAAACTGTTTTTGTTAGGTTAATTAACATTTGCCACTGCTCACACCAGTGAGCAATCTTACTCAATGAATTATTTAAAGATAAATGGTCATCCGAACTGGCAATTGCTCTATAAATATTTCAGTCGTCTGCGAAAAGTTTAATTTTGCAGTCTATGTTATCAGTGATGTCATTTATGTATATTAGAAATAATAATGGCCCTAGGACGGAGCCTTGGGGAACACCTGACTTAACTGGGGCTGTCCACGACGATACTCCTTCGAAAACCACGAACTGTGACCAGTTTATAAGAAAGTCTCTTACCCAGTTCGTAATTTCCCCATCCCCAATAATGTTGTGCAATTTCGAAATCAGTTTAGTATGACACACTCGATCGAACGCTTTTGCTAGATCAAGTAGAATTACGTCAGTTTGGCCACGGTTGTTTATACTGAGTGCAAGGTCGTGGACAACCTCGGTAAGCTGCGTGATTGTTGATAAACCTTTCCGGAAGCCATGTTGATGGGGGGACAGAAGATTGTTGTTTTCTAGAAAAATAGTTAAATGCTTAGCGATTACATGCTCTAGTATCTTACATGACGTACTGGTGGGGGATATAGGTCTAAAATTAGAAGGAACAGCGGTATCTCCGGTTTTGTGTATGGGTATCACCTTTGCTACTTTCCATTCTGATGGCAGTTTTGCTGCTTCTATAGATTTGCGATAAATTATGGTATTTACTACCGGTTCTGCGGTAGTAAATACCATAATTCTACGAGGTATTTACTACACGGTTCTGCGTATCGAAAAAGAAATTCATTTGCAATATCATTGTGGCCACTGGCTTTCTTCGTGTCTAGATTCAAAAATAGGTTAAGAATCCCGGGGTCGCTTATAACTAATGGTTCAATGGGAATTCGGGCTGTAGGCAAGGCCGCAGGAGTGGTGCCATTGTCATCAGTAAAGACAGATTGAAAATAATCGTTGAAGATATTGGCCTGGTTTGTTTTATCGCTATCGCTTAAACACGTCTTTGTTTCAGCGGCAGGGCGAAAATGTTTAGAATCGTTGAGGGTTGTTTTTTATATAACACGGAAGCGTTGAAGTAAAATATTGCCTTTTGGCGAAGCTAGCTTTTTGTTTGAAGTCTGTAATAGCACGTGCTAGGTTAGATGCGGTTACTGGATTCTTGCCTTTCTTTTTGATTGCTTGGCGTAGCCTCTTAACTTTTCGCTTTGCGTGTAAAACTTCGCGGGTTATCCAAGAAATATGTTTTTTTTTGCCTTTTTGTTTTCAGTGGGACAAAGTGGGTAACGCAGAACACAACGATAGTCTTGAAGCACGACCATAGATGATTTACATCAGTCGTTGGATGTATAGCAAGGTTTGAAAAGTTTAGCAAATTCGTGAGCTAAGTAGGTTACAATGCTGGCATCATCACCTTTAGGGAAATTTCGTACAGTAGTTACTGATGAACGTGGTGTTATGTCATATCCTAGTTGGAGCTGACAGATTGGTATGCGGCGATCTGATATCCCCGGAATCACATTGACGACTGATTTATTTAACGGGAACTGGCCACTAATCAATATAAGGTCGAGTACACTTTTTGTTTGATCTTTTATACGTGTTGGCGCAAGCACGACTTGTTGTATATTGAAATTTATAACTAAATCAATAAGTGTCTCCGATGACTGTGACGTGTACTGCATGTTGTTCCGATTTATGTCGGGAAGGTTAAAGTCACCCATGATGATTAGTCCTAGAGTTATGGGCATGAGTTTGAAGATAATCTTGGATCGCTATAATACATTTGTTGTCTGATGAGGGGTTTCTGTAAACGCACCCGGGGACTATGCTAATTCCATCACAATAAATTTTACAAAATACCGACTCTGCGCCTATAACATCGGGAAGCACGACAAAAGGAATCGATTTGCTTTTCAACAGGGCCACACCCCCACCACGTATGGGACGATCTTTCCGGATTACAGCGTACTCCGGGGGAGTGAATTCGTCGTTTGAGATATCAGGCGTCAACCATGTTTCCGTGATGGCGACTATGTGTGGCTCTTGATCAAGCAGTAGTTGTTCAAGGCTTGCTGATTTATTTATTATACTGCGGGCGTTTACAGTTAGTAACGTTTTTTCTTTGATTTGGCGTGTTGTCGGGTCTTCGGGTGGTTTACTATGCCGTTTTTTTCTACTGGTACCCTTTCACCCTTTTCGTCGTCCCAGACAAAAGCGACATCGTTAATTTAAAGCTTGGTGTATGCTAGTGCGACTTTGTCTTTTTTTCCCCGATTAGTTTTGGCGCTGTCCCAAAGCTTTTTGTCTCACGAGTTTTGCGAGCGAAATCCTCTTCTATAGAGAGGTTAGTATTCTTAAGCTTAAAGCAATTCTTCAAAATACTCCCTTTCTGTCTCGAGTCAAGAAGCTTCAGAATCACTGGTCGTGTCTTGTTTGGCGCATATCTGCCTAATCTATGAATTCTTTCAATTTGAACTGGCTCCAGCTCAAGAACACTTTCTATTCTATCTTTGTTAACTGCTTGCTCCAGTTTATCGCTTGTTTCGTCTTTCATTTCTTCTAGGCCATAAATAATTAGGTTGACCGACGGCTGCGGTTCTCAAGCTCCTCAACTCTTTGCTCAAGCCTTTTAATTGTGCTATTCATGGAAAAAACCTGGTCGTTGCAGGCTTTAAGTTTTTCTTCCAGTGCGCCTAGAGCGTCCAGTTTATTTTCAATATCTGCTAGTCTCTGTTCCTTAATTTTCTTATTATCTGTGGTAATTACATTCAGTTGCTTGATGATTTGAGAGAGCTCAGGTCCGGGATTGTTCTCTACATCACCGCTGAGCAACAACAATTTTCTCACGAACAATGAGCATTCAAACAACAGATCACAAAACCGGGGGCATGGCAGCACCAACAGGCATCGGTCACTAGAGGGGATACATTTACCGAAATGTTTCCTTACCTGTTAAGGAATACGAAGTGGTTAGGGATCCGCATGGCCAAGGTGCTGCCGTGCCTTATGGCCGCCGCGCTCCTGGGTGACGAACCTATAGGCTGATCCGCGAGGGGGCGACCACGGGTGAGCGCATGCGCCGGAATCCGTGAGTGTTGACGAGTGCTGATGGCGTTGATTATCCAGGGCGATCCTTGCAACTGTCTCTTGCACGTGGCTGTTCGTTGCATTCCGAGTGGCGTTAACCGAAAATGGCTTTCCGGTAGCGCTGGTGCAGGGTGGGAACAGCAGGCCGAGTAGAAACTGCACAAGGAATACGAAGTGGTTAGGGATCCGCATGGCCAAGGTGCTGCCGTGCCCTACGATGTGTTCATCCTTGTCACTGCTACCGCTGCCGCCCACAAAGTGACGGTAGCTGGCCTCTGGTTGACGCTTTTAAGGGCTGGCCACGACGCCAATCTGTACACGTGTCTGTATTTCCAGGCTTGACCGCGGTGACAGCTGTCGGCGCTCGATAAAAAGATATCTTGGTTGTTACTTCACTGCTGAATTCTGCAATGAATACAGGATGCGCTTAGTCCACGATGTGTTGATCCGTGTCTCTGCTACCGCTGCCGCCCACAAAGCCGCTGCCGCCCACAATGTGAAGCCTTTCTTAGAGAACTTCAATGACTGAGCGTATCTATCTATCTATCTATCTATCTATCTATCTATCTATCTATCTATCCATCTATATATCTATCTATTTATCTATTTATCTATCTATCTATCTATCTATCCGCCTATGACTTTTAGCTCTCCTGGTTGGTTCGATAAAGGTATCAATACCAAACTTGGTATGGCATAACATGACCGTATGAGGAACATACTTGACAAGTCATACCATGAATATTGAATTTGTATGTCATGATTGTTATGATTTACACTCCATGGTTCCGCAGCTCTTGCGGTGGTTTCATTCACATCGCATGTTGCAAAATTGGTATGGTATGACATTATTGCATACAAGCAAAAGCGACCGACACTAAGATGAAAATCATGACATGCGTGTCATGTAACAACATGACTACATGCCACGCTATTGATGCCCTCGTGGCCGTTATGCTAGTGTCTCATGTACGAAATCTGGTATGATGAGACAAGAATGGATGACGAAGTGTTATGCTGGTGCAAACATCCTAAATATGAGATGCGTGTCATGCAACTACAAGACAACATGCTACGCTCATAATGCACACGCTGCCATTTCGCCAGCTTTGCTTATACCAAATATGGTATTGCGGGACGTGAATGGATGATGAAGGTCTGTGACTGCTGCAAACAGGATAATCATGAGATGTGTATCATGTGTGAACATGGCTACATGCCGCAGTCAAGGCGCCAATACATTTCGACGTGACGCGGTGCGCATGCTCGCCGGCGTTCACTTCGTCGCGTCACGACGGCGTTGCTGCGCCAGGCATGTGCCACGCTTCGTTGCTTTGACGCATGCGCGTTTCAGCGCGTTCAGCGTCTCTCTGTCTCGAAAACAGGGAGACGCAGTGTTGTCTGGGTAACGCATCGGTGCGAAATGCAGCATGTTTAATTTCGTGTTGGTTGCTGTCGGGGCCTGTCGACGGACGCTGATTGCGCATGTCGCTCCTGGCGTCAGACTATAGAGTTCTCGCGTTTTGCTAACGTAGCGTCGCTTCACCCAGCGTGTGCGCGCGTCAACGCTACGTTGGAGTATATTAGGCCCTTCATCATGCGCTCGCGGCCGTATTGCTAGCTCCACATATACCAAATTTTCGTTACGTGATTTCATTGGATGACGAATTATATGACTGATGCAAACATGATAATCCTGACACGCGTGTCGTGTAAGAACATGACAACGTAGCACGCTCATAGTGTGCTCTCGTTTGTTTCGCTAGCTCCCCATATACTAATTTGATATCACGTGACTGTGAGTCTATTATGAAGGTAAACTACACATCAAAACATGATAATCATGACGATAGTTATAGCGCGAGAACAAAACGACGACAGAGACAAGAAGCACTCTGTGTCGTCGTTTTGTTCTCGCGCTATAACTACCGTCATGCCATTACAACTAGCCCAAGCTGCCACACTTCTATGATAATCATGACGCGTAAGTTATGTAGGGCATTATTTACCTCCACTTTTTAACGTTGTGCTTATTTTAAAGCGCCGTATCAACCTTCCTCATTCGTGCTTCGCATATAATCAATTCCCACTGTACGTGAGATCTGCCAAATTTTCTTAATTATTTTTCAGCACTCAGTTGCCGTCTTCGTACGTAAATGGTGACAGCGGGAACAAGCCACTGAGTTGTGGACACATGGACTTCTATGGAAGGTGCTCTACCAGTTAACATATACCTCGTTCATTCATGGGTGTGGCACTGTAGTAAGCGCTTGAAATTGCGAGCTAACTTGGTGGTGTGGTTTGCAGGAGTTGCCGACCACCGACTGGCACTTGCATAACCGTGCACGATTTAGCGCGGATTGGAAGGCTGCTTGATTGTCGGTATGAAGTTACTGCCGGAACTCGGCTTGCAAGGCCTGTTTTTGTGCCAGGACTGCAGCATCAGCCTTGCGAGTACGAGATCATTCACATTTGCACTATCGTCCCTCTTCCTGAGTTTTCCGTGACATAACCGCGTGGAAGATTTCATGAGAAACTTATGCGCGCGTTCTCGTTGCCGCGACTGCTGCAAGATAGGCGGCATTACTCACAACGCAGCCAATGGCGTGCTTGTTGGGTTTGGCGCTGGGAATGACGTAACTGATAGGACAACCAGTGGAGATCAATAATCACATCACTGTCGCGCAGTTTTCGTTTTTCATAGTTACTTACAGCTTTCACTGTTATAGACATTTTCTCAACAGCGGGGATTTCTTCGATCAAAGCGCTTTTGCTTCTCTTTTAGAGGTGGGGGAGCGCCGGTTATGGAAGTCAATATGTCAATCTGCAAAAAATAGTTTCAAATTCATAAATTGAATTTTGAAGTATTTCAAGAATATATCGCTACTTTGTAAAAGTCAACCCGTAATTGGTATGCACTTCAGTGATCTGAACCTCTCACCTCCTCTTCCTGTGCCTGAGCCAATGTCTCAAAAGAGTATGCACAAAAAACTTTTCAATACCCTTGTTAAACTATCAGCGGCTGCACAGGCAGATGTTTATTGCCTAGCGATAAACGCGAACAAGAGCTGTGACTGAATTGAATCTGAGGCTTGCAGGCACGCTGGCACGCTGCCAGCGTGTACTTGCATGTCGTATGCCCCGCCATGGTAGTCTAGTGGCTGAGGCACTCGGCTGCTGACCTGCGGGTCAGCAGCCGAGTACCTTAGCTGCGGCGGCTGCATTTGCGGTGGAGGCGAAATGGTTGTAGGCCTGTGTGCTCAGATTTGGGTCCACGTTAAAGTAACTCAAGTGGTCGAAATTTCCGGATCCCTCCACTACGGCGTCTCTCATAATCATATAGTGGTTTGGGGACGTTAAACCCCATATATCAATCAATTCAATGTCGTACTCCACAGGACTGTTAGAAATTCAGCACTGACGACAAGAAGCACTTTCGGCGAGTTAGTGGGTACAATTCGCCGCGGCAAAAATTTTGTACTAACTTGATATGTCCTAATATATTTACAAATAAACAATACGAAGAGTTAGTGCTATACAAATAGAGGAAAGATCCTTTAAAACCGAAGAGTGCCGTTTTCACGTAGTCCCGTAGGAGTTTATACAACACAAACGCACCATTCTTAGAACTCGGGCATGTTCATAGGGTGAACTACACACCGTGAGTACAATTTTACGTATACCATCCTCCTGATGTGCTGCGCTGAACACATCAATCTACACAACGAATCACGAAGAACACTGAAACCCCTACTTAAGGGGTCGCGAAAGTTGAAACGAAAGTTTTTCGGAAACCTATTGCGACAGGCATCCACAAACGCGTGACGACTGAAACCTGACTAGGCAAAGAGAGGACAAACAATCATACCTAAAACTGCACATGATTGTTTCTTGAAACCGTCGAAATTTTATTCTTGTCAAAGTTTACAATAAGCTTACTTTACTCTGTATATGAAACTTGGTTATATGGGTGATCGCCGCACATTTTCTTCAAGTGCAATAAATGGGGCAGGCGGGGGGGGGGACGTATTCAGGCAGTTTGCTATTAGAGCTTGTGTTTAGTTCAGAGAGTTTTTTCGATTAGCGAATTCCCAGGTCTATGGGCGTCGTTCACGTTTCCACGGTTTCATGCGTACCTTCAATAGTGTATTTATTTTGCATATTCTGTTTACTGGTGTGACATTTCTGAGCTGAACTAGCTCACAGAATGTGTAAAAAGCTGCTCCTGTGACTGCCGACTGCTTTCGCTGGCGCACGGCCAGCATGCCCTCGCCTTGGTGACGGTCAACGAGACACGCTAAGAAACGAGACGATCTACACAATGCCTACCAAGCTATATTTTCAAAAATTCTGTTTCGCTGCAGCGGTTCTTCACAATTGAGCAGCGTGAGTTTGCGAGCTGTTATGCTATTGTGCTCGTGAACATAGGTATCACACTCTCCTCTGCGAATTTTTTTGTGCACAGTGTGAGTACGTCTTTTGGATAATAAAACAACTTTGCGTCCTTAAACTTTTTTGTTTCTTTTTTCCCACGCGTGAACTTAGCGAGCTGGAAGGCTAAATAAAGATGCGTAATAATACCGGCACATGAAAGGGTCAGCAATAAAAGAAAATTTTGATTTCGCGCCATGTAAGGCAAATGGGCGACTTCGCTACCACTTCGGGTTGTGCTGTCATAGTTTATTTTTTATTTTTGTTTGCTGTTATTTGTCTCTTTATCACGTACATGGCGACGATGGCAACACGCCACCGACTACTGAGCCCGTGGGCTTCAATGGAACTCAAGCTACCACTATACATATACCTTTGAACATTTGCTCAAAATATTTCTTAAGCCCAGAAATAGTTTAGTCTCTTATCGGTGACGAAGGAAACAAACAATGCGTATGCATTCAGGGTACCCGTGAGGTCAGCGAGGTTTTCGTTATAAGTGCGTAGTACAAGGTCTTGTGCTACTGATCGAAGGACAGCTTGAATAAAAGAGTCAAACTAACTAATTATTACTATAATGAGCTTACTCCGAAACCTAATTGAGAGTGCAATTGATTTTGGTCAAATGTGCGAAAGAAGTGCACTGGTTTTGGGGGCCGGGTGCTCTAATTACTGCGCTATCAACGCTCACGTATAATGCCTCGCAAATGCACCTTATATTTGTTACGCCTGCTTCCTTTGAAATTCATCTCGCTTGGAGCTGCATGCTATTGCCGTCTGGTGAGGGTGATATGAAGTACTGCATCACGACGAGAACGCACCGACCAGTTGCCCTTAGCTGCTTTCAGCGGGAAACAGTGCAGCGAGAGACAGGCCATTGGGAATTGGAACAAAACAGGACGCTCACGGCTCAAGTTTGAAACTCTGCCTCTCGCAATTCTCTAGGCCTCTGTTGTGTACGAATGAATGCGGGTACACGTTGCTTCATTAAGAGCTTCCAATGGACGTTTTACAACTGAAGTGTCGATGCCTTCAAATCATAATGAATACCATTTTTGTATTCCTGTAAACATCAGCTACGAAAAGACTGAAGGCATTTGTAGAAGGGTTGAAGATGTGCCACCACTTTTTTTTGTTGCATGAACTCACAGTAAACGGTAATACCATTTCCAAACAGAAAAAAAAACACGGTGCAAGCAATTCCTATGACGATATATGTTCGTGAGTGATAGATTGGGTGAATGCCCTTTTTATCGTGGCGCAAATCATCATGAGGATTATGTCCTAATGATGCTGATGATGATGATGTTATCTCAACAACGGCTCATACCCACGCAGAGAAATTCCACATACCTTGTAACAATACTGATTGTTGGCCTAGTTGGTACTTCATTAGTTGGTGTTTACATACCTCATCGTTGTCCTCCATTGCTGCAATCATTTGGCGTCGCTTTTGTTGGTTTCGCATTGGGCAAAACTCTCCCACAGTTTTGTTGTGTATGCCTCAGACAACTTGTGCTGAAAGCGATGTTTTTATTTATCAGTTAATGCTTTGATCATCCACCACCCGTTCCCCCCGCGCAATGATTTCTTTCTGCACCTAAGGTGATTCACACTTCCTCCAGTATAGAAGCATTGCAAGTTTTCTACGAGTTATGTGTTTGTATTGCGCTGATTAAGATTTCGGCACCCTTACCCTAGGACGTCTAAAGAAAAATTGCCGGAGTGAAAGCTCTTGCAATAAGGTATGGTATGGAGAACTTTATTGAAGTCATGAGAATAAGTCAAAGACTGATGCTGGCTGCTCCCACGACGGGACAGAGAGGCCAAGCCCCGCTGCCGCCACACGGGCCTTCTAGACAGTCCTTAGTTGGTCCGCCAGCACGTCATCATGCAGCATTCACTGCCACCACTGTTGACCGTGAGAAGCCGCACCAGCCATTGCTCAACAGCTTCAAAGCATGCGTTCAAAATCGAGCAAGGCCCCCACACTTACTAAAACAACTCTAAACCCCGCATTCCAGATTAATTTTATTCATGACGACTGGGTTGGGGTAGGTCTGCGTCTGGCCCCGCCGCGGTGGTCTAGTGGCTAAGGTACTCGGCTGCTGACCCGCAGGGCGTGGGTTCGAATCCCGGCTGCGGCGGCTGCATTTCCGATGGAGGCGGAAATGTTGTAGGCCCGTGTGCTCAGATTTGGGTGCACGTTAAAGAACCACAGGTGGTCTAAATTCTTGGAGCCCTCCACTACGGCGTCTCTCATAATCATATAGTGGTTTTGGGACGTTAAACCCCACATATCAATCAATCAGGTCTGCGTCTGCAGAAGCCAAAAATCTAAAATGTTGCAAGGGGAATTCCCCGCGCTTTAGGAAATAATGTTTGACTATATCGTTGTACGTGAACAGCTGGTCCCTAAACTCCTATGCGGAAGATGCAGCTGCCACAGGGATTGCAAGGCACACTAATCTTTGCACCTTCCTGTGCGCCACCTTATTAGGGTTTCGTGGGGCTCCCTTCACTGACCCAATGTGCGCCAGAAACCAAGTAATGATACGTGGAGTGGTGTCCTTACCCTGCAGCAGCCTGTAAGCCAGTTCGATAATAACTACTCCCAAGAAGGCTTTTTACAAAGCGTGAGTTGCTAAATACTAAATACTAAAACTCTTTCCGAATCAATAAGAGCAAGGGCAATAGCCACATGCTCAGTGAACCCAACATCGTTCGTGTAAGAGGAAGCGGCGTTTTCAACGCCCCCTCTCCCATCTACCACCGCCACCACCGAGAATGCATCTTTCCTATTAATCCATACTGCGTCAACAAATGCAGACTCTTCCTCCTGACCTTTTACCTCGCGCAACAAAGCCATAGCTCTCGCCATTCGCCTCCTTATATCATGCACAGGGTGCAGAATTCCCGGAAACGGGCGGACCATGATATTAGCCCTGATCTTCACTGTTGCCTGCAAGATTTGCCTACCAGCTGGTGCACCCAGCAACCACTCTCTCTGTGCTATACGCTGAGCCTCGGCAATTTCAATAAGATTATTATGTAAACCCAGCCACAACAACATATGTTTTAACGCACTCACAGGCAAAGTGAGGGCTTCCTTAACGGCTTTTTATTTAAAGCTTCCAGTATGTCTTTCTCCCCGTTTTTATATTTAGCATAGCAGCTACGTGCGAAAAATGGCACAGGATAAATGCCTGAACCAAGCGCACCGCATCTTCTTCTCCTAATTCTCTACCTGTTAGAGATCATTCGGATAGGTCATATGGCCTACTGTGTCTTCTTGGTAATACGCTTAATAGTTATATTGTTTGATTTATTTGCATCAATTACAAAACCAAAGACCCTTATTGCATCGACTTTTGGTACCAATGACCCATTGCTGGTACAAGCTGTAATGCAAGTTTTTACTTCTGGTACCCGATTCTTCGGCCTACGACCTAACTTCTTGGATTTAAAGCTTGCAAACTCAGACTTTTCAGAGGAACACTTGAGTCACATAAGAAAGCCCCCGCAATGCCTTTCCAGCAAATGTGAAGCCAGCGTTTTTTTACTGCCAAGACGTCGATAACATGCTCTCTACTGGTAGCGCTCACTTCGAGATCAAGTGGTTTGATATGTTAGTGTAAATTCCACGTAAATTTTACATTGACAGATAAGTGTTTCCGACGAAATGACACACTGAAACTAGTATGCGTGGCTGAATCTTCAAAAATATTTGCCTCTAATTAGAGGCTTACAAAGGAAAATTAGTAACGCTAAGACGCACCTGGAGCACTCTGTGTCCCGAAAACGTTTCCACATTACACTCGTTGGGCGTGCGAGGGAAACGCTCCGTCGTTTTATGTTGTGTTCCTTTCAGCGTTCCCGTCTTCAACGTGATCAGCGTTCTGGCGGCATCGCTACCAGGTGTCCACTCGCGACTTTGGCAGCCAGCTCCCTTGAGGCCTGATTTTATCGTCTTCGGCCTCTGCTGGAACCAGCAAGGATGGCGTCAAGGCCTGCGGCACTCCCCCTCAAGGAGCACTGCTTCAACTTCACCGTCCCGGAAGTGATGGCGTTCGTCGATGAGATAATCGATGACCTCTAAGGCATCATGGTGAGTGCTGTTCCTACAACACCTAGGAGCTTCGAAGTTCCTAGTTGCGGTTCGGTTCGCTGCACAAGCAACCATGTTGATGGTAAACTAAGGTGTCAATCTACAAGGTCACAAAATAGAAAATACAAGCAAGGCAGTGTGTTCCGCCTCCCGCCATACGTGTCAGATGACGCAGTTTAGCCATACAGAAAAGTGAAGGGTATCACATTTGTTACTCAGCAAAAGCTTCAATCAACGTACAATTCACGTTGATTTGACGCTGTACAACGTACAGCGTCAAATTAAATACGAACAGCGGAGCGCATGTTTCAAGCATCAGAAAGAGTATAGTGTTGAACGTCCAGTCGTCACCATTTACAGGCGTGCAGATCCGGTTTGGATGCACTGCGCGATCCCCCTGGAGTGCGTGATCTCTTATCTGCCCTAGTTTTCGTTTTGTCATAACGGTGGCCATCGTGGCCGTGCCAAGAGATTTTGATTGTATCACTCGCGGTTCCTCACTTTTACTTCAGCGTCGCAGTGCAATCAGTGTCTTGGCAAGATAAAACAAACAGAGAATCTTATCGATTTGCAGTTGATTTTAAAACAATCCCCGTATCTCGTTCACCAGCGCTGCTTCTCCAACACCCTTCTTTCAGAGAGACCCGAAAAGGCTTCACTTTAACTGGAAATACCAAGCGTTTCTTTGAAACAGAGCGCATATTATTTCGCTTTACCTGCGCAAAGTGAAACAGCGTGAATTTTCCGCATTGCGGACAGTTTTGTCTACTATAAATAGAATTTGCCAGGCATTCCGTGACTTCGCGATGAGAAACCGTCCTACAATATTCGCCTTCTGCTCCAGTAGTTTAACCCCTGTATTTTGTTATTTTGCTTCTTTAAAATATTATCGCCATACCTGGAATTCTTGCAGAAATACTGCACTATAGGAGGATCGCGCAATGCTGCCAAATAGGATGTGCGGGCCTGTCTGGGTCAATAGGGAGTGTTAAGATAGGGCACCGCGAGTCCTTACGGTGTGGTCGCTGCCACTGCGCATGCTTCGTACGCAAGTCGGCGTTCGCGTTTGCGGACCGCACGCAAAAAAATCTTAAATTACGTGCGGTAATGGCGGCCCGCTCGTCGCCCGCAAGCGCTGGTTTTGAGGCAATAGTGTCGCAGCGTAAAATCACTATATGGCTGTAGCCGAAACCATGGCCAAGGCGAGCCGAGTGGCAAGTCGTGGCAAGTCACTGCTTTGCCGCTCACTTTCAAGCGAACGAAACGCCGGTATGAAGCCTCCACAAAACATGTTGCGCAACATGTTGCGTGAGGTTAGGGAGCAAGACCCCTACAAAGAGCCCACGCGTTGGTTCTCAGTAGCGGAAGACCTCTCCCTGGCGCTCGCAAGAGCTATCAGTGCGCGAGCTATCAGAGAAAGGTGCGACCTTCTCCTGACGCAAATAGCTAGGAAGACCTTGCCAACCTAAGAAAGTAAGTGCACTTTTACTTACAGTAGCATGTAGCACTGTCTCCGAGGGTGTTTAGGCGGGTCAAAGCTAAAGGTGCCACTTTTTCAGATAAGGAACAGAAGAACGATACGGGGAGAAAGAACATCTTCTCCAGGAAATTCTCGAGGTAGCCAGAGGACATGGCTACCGCATCCGTCGTGGGGCGGCCAGGAGGGCGGCGGGGTGCAGAAGTGTTTCGCTCTGCCAGGCTCCGTTGCCGGCAGCTGCAGCTGGCAGCGTCGTGCGTGCGTTGCCGCCACCCACAACCGGCAGCGTTGAACGGGCCGAGCGAAGCCTCCCGATGGCGGGGCGTGACTCCGCGAGTGCCGCATTACGAGAGGACTCCGCAGACGGCACCGCGGCCATTGGCGTCAGAGAGCCGGGTGTCTGTAAGTATGATGATTAGTAAATCAGGGAAAAGTGGCGGATTCATCCAAGTTTCCGCAACACAGAGTAGCGCTCGAGAGGCGTGGCCCCGAAGTTCTGTCTGCTGCGTAGTGAAGGCACAGCAAATGAAAAAAAGTGTCGGCATCGTTGTGTATGTGGAGATTGCAAGTGGGCGATCTCAGTGAACATGACTCAAGCAGTGACTGAAAATGTCTGCCCTTCTTTAAAATAAAACTTTCTATGCCATTTTTCTTTGTTCATTTATAAATACTCGAAGGCAAGCCTGCAAATTTCGCTTTATCGACGCCGGACTATCATGGCATGTGGGCATGGATTGGTGCGTTGTCGTAGCATGCATGAGGGGGGTGTTTGATCTCAGTTCACGCACTTCACGTGCTTGCATGCCTACTCAGTAGGAAAGCAGAATAAACGTAGCGCAGTGCATGATGGAAAGAGTGGATTAAAGCGGTAAATTGTGAAGGTAATTTTCGTAATACTTGATGGAAGGTGTCATGTCTTATGAAGCCTTTTCGTGCAGGGAAGGGGATATGATTTGAATTGTAGGTATACTAATAATGCAAAGGGTGTGCCAGGAAATAAAGCACCTTACTAGCAACCACAATGTCTCTGTTAACTGTTATTGAAAACTCTGAAAAAAGAGAATGCTTTGCCTAATGAAGTTGGATATTGGAAAAATAATTGAACATGGTGTATCGGTAAACCATAGACGACATGTGGTGTGTGTAGGTAGCAGACATGCATTTTTGAATAAGTTCACACATTGCCTTTGCTAGGGAGGTTCAAACATGCGCAAGATTCAGCCGTAGCTTGCGCATGCTTCGATTGCTGCCTGTCATTGGTCACACAACTGTGTACATTTGATGTTTTTCAACACAGCTTCAACATAGTTTCATAAGAGAAATGTGCAGTGGTAGGTTTAGAGGATGAAACAAGAATGTTTCATCCTCTAACAATTTTGCTAGTCATGAAGCATTTGCGACACACTGAAGTGGTAAATATGTGAACTGCAATTTCATGAGTAACTGTCATTTCATATAGGGGCGACAGGCGCTTTCGAAAGCGTGGAAGTTGTTTCCTCGGCCCTGGAAGAGCCGTACGAGGTGCTGGCCCCCGTAACCTCACCGCGCACGGAGGAACGCAGCCCTTCTCAAGGTCGAGCTAGCTACACCGGTCCAGCAGTTGATGCTGGTTCTGCCACAGGTGCAGCAAGGGCACGCAGAGGTAAGTGTCGGGAAACCACTGCGGCAGTAGGAAACTCCCCTGGCTATGTTCTAATTATGAAGACAGCAAAAGAAACCGAAGAACAAAAAATGAGAGAAAAAAGCTTTAAGCTTTCCGTTATAGTAGCATGCAATATGGAAAAAGTACTCGATCTGAATACAACAATAAAGGTCTGCCATACTTTCTTCTGAAAGGAGAACGAACACAAGCCTGTCTGAATGGGCACTCGCTGTAGAGAAATGTTGTACTATTGGCTGATGAACTACTTTTCGCCGAGCATTATCAGGTGCAGTATTAGAAATCTTTCTTGGGCCGCACGAACAACTGCCTGCCACGCTTCGGTAACCTGGCCTGGGCATATGGGCCTCTGTGGACTTTTAAGGTTGTATCCAACTATTACTTAGTGGAAGCATTCGTGGGACGGGCGCGTGGAGAAAGTGTAGCTTGTACGTACACTTTTTAAACACTTTGCCACATGCGTATAAGGAGCAGTTGTTGCGGAACATAAAAAAATTTATTAGCCTGAGGCAACAGTTACTTGAACCATCAAAAGAACATTGAAATGTAACATGACTAAACATCATTTCAGAATACCAGAACAGCACACTATAGCACAACAGAAATAGTACATACATTTCATACAGCAAACACGAACTTCTGCCCCGCCGCGGTGGTCTAGTGGCTAAGGTACTCGGCTAATGACCCGCAGGGTGCGGGTTCGAATCCCGGCTGCGGCGGCTGCAATTCCGATGGAGGAGGAAATGTTGTAGGCCCGTGTGCTCAGATTTGGGTGCACGTTAAAGAACCCCAGGTGGTCTAAATCTCCGGAGCCCTCCACTACGGCGTCTCTCATAATCATATAGTGGTTTTGGGACGTTAAACCCCACATATCAATCAATCAAACACGAACTTCTATGTAAGCACGTCTCTACAAGCAAGGCTCCCAGTGAGATCATGTGACATTAGGTTGGCAAACTTGCTGATGAGCCGATGGACTCAGCGTGAGCCTTGAGACTATTTAAGTGTAGTCGAAGAAAAAAAGCAGAGTTTGAGCATGAGTTAGTCAGCTGATGAGACCTTGAGCGTGCAACGAGCTTATTTTAGTGAGATGGAATCTGTGTAAGGGTTAATCAGTCAGAGCCCACGTGAGCGTTTAGAAACTTGCAGAAAGTGCGAAATCAATCAAGCCCCGAGAGGGAAATTTTCTGCTAATTGAAGTACAATAGTTCTGCCAACCTATGGACGTATGAAACTTACAAGAGTGACAGACGCTGTGCTAAAAGGTTCGGTGACATCGCGGCTTCAAGTCGAACGTACAACGTGTATAGAGCTTCATAGGGTCACGAAGGCGCAGCAGTGCGCAATGAACATCGCACAGTCAATACGCTACTGCAGCATTTCTCTTTGAAGAGAAGCGCAACATATATCAGAACAGATGTGCCCAGTAGTACATATTTCCTGCAAGTTGAAAGACATGTAAACCGTGATGGTAAAAAAATTGTAGCCGTTACGAGTATAAACAAATGCGGCGAGGCTACCAGTCGCGGAAATATAATTACCCTTCCTTTCAGCTCGCATCGCTGGCAAAGCATCAAGTACTGGGGGTTGCCTTAGCTTGTCTTTCATGTGCAATGCTACAGTTTTTCTGATTGTGCAACCACAATGGTTTACCTCTTTGAACTAGTGTACTCTCAAGTCAGTTACATGTCAGAGTACATTGCTGCCTACGTGAGGAGGAAGAAAATTACATCAGGTAACACGGTGCAGAATAAATAAAATGTTTATTTTAATGTAATGCTCCAGGAATTTGTTTGCTTGCTTTTTGTGTTTTGCAATGTGTGGAAACATGCCGTGCATGCTGTCATTCAAGAAAGGAGGTGACGTGCTGACCTCCATCTTGAGTTTTTTGAAAAGCGGTTCACCTTAGAGGCTGAAATGTGCGAAATAGAGGCAGCCCTCGAAGAGAGACGCTTAGCATTGAAGAAAGGCGCCTGGCCATTCGAGACCTGGAGCTGCAGCAACGAATGTGTGAGTTTGAGGCAGCACAAGAGGAGCGGTGTCAGGAGAGGGCTGCACTCCTGCAGCAAAACCAGCTCTTACGAAACGCGCTTACGGCACTTGTCGACAGGCTACAAAATTAATCGTTGTGTTAAATAACACTTTTTTAAACGCCCCCCCCCCCCTTCAGCTGTAAACTGTTAAGATTGTGCACCAGTTATGTGTCATAGTGGCCCACGTTAACTGTAGAATGCAAATTACTTTCGTGAAAGTGTGCAATGTGAAATAAAATGAAAAAATGTTTGAAAAGCGTTGAAAACTGATGTCATGCTGTTCTTTTTGGTTCGCTAAGCATATAAATTAAACGACATTTTAAAGACGCTAATTGCTGTGGTCGCATGGTAAATCAAAACGTGAAAGAAATTGTATCCTAATCTCTTTATGACAACTGCAAAAAAAATTTCCGAACACAAGAAATTGCCGTAAATTGCGGGTCACGAAAATAGGAAGGCCCTTCTGCGCAACAATGACGCGCTGTCTAAGATCTCTTTCAATATTGGAGCCTGAAAATCATATTTAATCAGAGCATGTTGCTTTGATGAAGTCCTCAAACAAAATGAAACAGTGAGGAGTTGGGTAACAATTTTCTGAGGAATGATCTCCGCAGCTTTCTAGAGCCTCCTTGACCCCTTCATAGCTAGTTTTGGCCATCTTCGAGTGCAACTGTCTATGTGTTTTTTTTTTCAAAAAAATGCAGCAATCCAACCTATAAAAATAGCAAGAAGCGAAATTGTGTGATTTAGTTAAGAACTGTCATTTTTCGAATCGCATGTACCCTCAATGTATCATTTTGCAGCCTGTCGACAGGTGCTGTAGGTTGTTATGCTTACTGTATTTAGATAGTGTATTATAAACTTGTACATTGCTTTACTATTTATTGTGCTAAAGGTGTTTCCCAATCCTGTGCAAGTAACTGTCATTGACTATGCGACGTTGTTCATTAGTTTATTGTTCTCTGTTAGAGACCTATGTCACTTCTTTTTTTACATAATTGCGCTAGCTATTGTATGTATTTGCTGATGGGCTTTAACGCGCATGTGTAGTCAGGACTTAAAGGGGTCGTTCCACAATATTTGTGGCTTGCGCGCTCTTTGCTGCAAGCTTTAATTATAGCTCCATTAAGCACGATACACAAACCAAGTTTCATTTATTCTCGCTATATAATTTGTTGTCGTTTTCATGTGCGCAATTCTGAGTTCCTGTATGTGGGGACCGAGTTGGGCATGTAGCAGTGTAGCTGTCTTAGTCACGTGATCACAAAGCTTTGCACGCGTCATGCTGAGTATGGTCACTGTCGCACACATGTTGCGCACAAGCACCTGCAAAACAAACTCGCCAATATCTAGCGCTTTGTTCAATGTTTCAAGTTGTCGAGGGGGTGCACTTTCGTTTAGCTAAAGCAGGACGTCTTTCTGTATAATGCTATTGTCTGTTCGCTGATTTTTTCACATTACAAAAATTGTTCCTATTATTATTGTGCATCTGTTCACTTCTTTAACATTACGCCAATTATACTTATTGTTCATATGAATACATATCTGTTCATTTATTCGACGTTATTTAAATTGTTCCTATTTTTATTATGTATGTGTCCATTTGTTATACGTTACATAAAATGTTGTTATTGCCATTAGGTATAGCTTCATTTGTTCTATGTTACATAACTTGTTCTTTTTGTTATTATGTACAACGTCATTTGTTGACGTTATTGTTATTATGTACGTGTTCATTTATTCGACGTTATATAAATTGTTCCTGTTTTTATTAGGTATGTGTTCATTACTTCTACGTCACATAAATTGTTATTGTTATTATGTATATGTTCATTTGTTCCATGTTACATAAACTCTTCCTATTTTTAATATGAATGTGTTCATTTGTTCTACGTTACATAAATTGTTGTGATAGTTGTTATGTATGTGTTCATTTGTTCTATGTTACGTAAATTGTTCTTTTTGTTATTAAGTACGAGTTCATTTGTTGTACATTACATAAATTGTTGTTCTTGTTATTATTTTGTGTTCATTTGTTCTTTGTTAGATAAATTGTTCTCTTTGTTATTTTGTACGAGTTCATTTGTTGTATGTTTATTTATTTATTTTTTTATTTACATGTACTGCTGTTCCATGCCTGGAGCATTGCAGAAGCGGGTACAGAAAAATCAACAGAAGCACAAAAACAAACAATAGTGCGCACAAATTTATGTGACTAACACATAAACATTTTCCCGAACTCTACAGTGTTCAGTCTACGCTATGCACTATCAAGCTTGTTCAAAACTTCCACCACACGCGGAAAAAAGAGAATTTGAAACAATCCAAACGAGACCTGAAGGGTACAAGGTTCAAAGCGTCTGTACTACGTGTTGTACGCGCTGGTATATTAGCCAAAGACAAGGGCGCGTGAACGCGGGTTATTTTGTGTACAATCATGTGTAACAAGATAATACTCTCACGTGTACGGCGGTGTTCCAGTGAATGAAGTGACAACAAATGAGCATGTGAAGGCGGGGAGAAGTCCCGATCATAACGGTCAAAAACGAACCGAATAGCCTTATTCTGCACAGATTCTAACCTGTTTTTATCTTGCTCAAGATGAGGCGACCAAACCACAAAAGCGTACTCGAGTATCGGTCTCACTAGTGTCTTGTAGGCAGTCAACTTACAATCTTTTGTCGAGTTTTTCAATCTTCGCTTTAAGTAACCAAGTTTCCTTAGAGCTTGACAAGTTATCTGATCAACATGTTTGCCCCATTCAAAGTCATGCGTAAAGGTGACGCCTAGGTATTTGAATTCACTCACATGTGCTAGGGTGGACCCATTGTAACTATAACTGAAATTGAGAGGCTGTTTTTTATTTGAGAAAGTCATAGCTACAGTTTTCTTGTAATTTATGGGCATTTGCCACGTTGAGCTCCAATCGCAGAATAACGAGAATACGTTGTTGAGGACTGACTGGCCTTGAAAGGTAGTAATGCAGTTATACAGTACGCAATCATCAGCATACAGACGTATGTTTACAGGGGTTCCAGAGATGACAATAATAACATCATTAATAAATATAATGAACAAGAGAGGCCCTAGCACAGAGCCTTGCGGCACACCGGATGTCATTTCAACAGGGGATGACTGCACCTGGTTGAAAGTAACGAACTGAGATCGAGAACGCAAGTAATCCGCAATCCAACCGAGTTATTTAGAATCTATAAGAAAGGAACTAAGTCTTAGAAGAAGTTTTTTATGGCATACGTTGTCGAAAGCTTTCGAGTAGTCTATGAAAATTGCGTCTGTCTGACACCTTTTGTTAAGTGATGTGGCAATGTCATGGGTGAATTCTTGGAGCTGCGTTGTTGTAGAAAATCCAGCTCGGAAGCCATGCTGACACCGGGACAGAAGGTTGTTTGCGTCCAAATACTCAACAATATGTTTATGAATGATATGTTCCAGTAGTTTACAGCTTGTTGAAATAAGGGAAATTGGCCTATAATTTGGAATCAGCTGCTTATTGCCAGAATTAAATAACGGGTCAACATTAGCTGTCTTCCAAATTATGGGAACAGTGGCTAACGCAAACGATTTATTAAAAATGACAGTCAAGTAACGAGCGCACCATGCGGAGTACCGCCTCAAGAACGTATTAGGAATGCCATCAGGACCAGAACTTTCAGTCACATCTAATTTTAGTATCAAAATGTGAACACCTGAACAAGAGATTGTGATGTCTGGAATTGTAGACTGAACAAAGTTGCAAGCATAATCTGGGATAGTGCCATCATCACGAGAGAAAACGGACTTGAAAAAGTTGTTAAAGCTTTCTGCAATAGTGTGAGAATCGGAGCATGATTGGTCATTTATAAGGAAGCAAGACTGAACAGATGACTTCGGGTTAATAGTCTTCTAGAATTTGGCCGGGTTTTCTACCATAAACCTTGACAATGTATTGTTGAAATAGAAATTTTTTGCTTCCTGCTTTTTCGGCTTCAAAGTACACTTCAAGAAATTAAGCAGTGGTGATCGCGCAGCTGACAAAAGAGGACGACCTTTGCGAAGTCGCTTTATGCGGCGAGTTTGTTGAATGATTTCCCGTGTGTACCACGGATGTATTGGATTGTGTGTGTGACGCTATGATGAATGGGGGACGTGGCCTGGCTCATACCCCATGTTTATTCCATTCTGACTTTTTCCTTCTCTACTTCTACAAACCATCGCTACCTTCATACGTAACATGTTTAATGCACTTTTGAGGCACAAACTTTGATATGCACTCCTGCACTATACCATGAAAATGACGAAGGAGTACATTTACATCACTGTGTTCACTGCTAGAAAAAAAATCTTCAAAACTAGATGCCAGCGTATCGATAATAGAGTTGTCATCGGCACGACTAAAATCAAGCACACGCTTAAATTCAGGTCGTTTTGGCGGGCACACTATGTTGAGGTACGCAATTACAGCATTGTGATCAGACAAACCTGTGACAACCTCATTGTGGTATTCCTTTTTGCGAAATTCGTCGTTTATAAAGACAAGGTCAAGCATTGAGTTTTCACGGGTAGGGGAAGTGACAATTTGAGTGAGGTGAAAAGACAGTGCCATATTTACGAGCAAGTCACAAAGCTTTTTGTCACGACCGTAGGCTGCAAAATTGTTCCAGTCAATGCACGGGGCATTGAAATCGCCAGTCAAAATTAATTTGCCTAGGCGAAGCTTGCGATCTAAAATATAGTTGGCAATATCAGAAAAAACGTCAGAAGTTTCGTTTGGAGGGCGATAAATAGCTCCTACAGCAATAGCCTGGCCAAAAATTTTTAACTTGCACCAGATTGATTCTGTGTTTGGCAGATCAGGAAGCAAAGAAAAGTCAATGTGATTTTTTATAAAAAGCGCTACACCCCCTCCACGACCACATAGTCTGTCTTTGTGTAAAATTACATAACCCGAGGGCAAGATTTCAACATCTAAAATCGAATCATTTAACGAGCTTTCGGTGACGCAAATATTTGAGGGCTCGTGACACTCAATAAGCCAATTAAAGCTATCAATCTTGTTTGCTAAGCTACGTGCATTAATATTCAAAAGGACCAAATTTTGATCAATACGCAGTCACTCTGGAAGTCGTGGTTGACGTGAATGTAAAGACGCATGCGCGGAGGTCCGCTCAGGCGCGTGTTGAGAATGCTTGACAAGGTTGCCGCTGGCTTCGTCCCAGCGATAACGGACGCTGTCCACGATAAGAGCATCGTGGCGAAGTCGAACTTTATCTGCACTTTTTCTGATGTTAACCGAGTGCTGCCACAAAGACTTGCGTATTTGTCGAACATGTGCCGAGAAGTCTTCATTTATGTATATTTTTGATCCTTTAGGTTTTCTTGCGTTGCCTAAAATTTGTGTCTTGGTACGAAAATCAATGAGCTTAATAATAACAGGTCGGGCACTGCTATTCTTTTTTTGTGTTTCTAGCCTGTGCCATCGCTCAATGTTTTCACACTTGACGCCTAGTTTGACATTTATGAGTTCGCACACAGTTTCCAGTAGCTGATTCGGAGTCTCTTTCTCCGTTTCCGTCAATCCGTAAATGATCAGGTTGTTCCTGCGAAGGCGGTTTTCCAAGTCGTCGTTACGGTGGTCAAGAATTTCAACCGTGTTTTTAGGTTCCTCACAGTGCTTTCGAGCTCGTTCAATCGAGGAACCAGGTCCGCAGCCGCAGCTGTCCTTGCCTCTACGGTTTTTAACCTACTATCGAGAGCCGCTACTGTAGTAGTGAGGCTGGCTATGTCCTGGCTAATTTTTTGCTGGCCGGCAAGCAACTCCTTCAGCATATCTTCGATTTGGAGACCAGGATTAGACTCGACGTCTCCAGAAATCAAGAGTAACATCCTTAGCCAACACAAAAATGGATTCACAGTGCATGCGCAAGGCAGGGGGTCCGGCAGCAGCAACAAGAAACGGTCATCGCTTCTGTAACACTTGAAATGGTAGCGTAGCTGTGAAATCAATAAACTAGCTTGTAGCGATCGGACGACCATGCCGCCGCCGGACCCACTGAAGAAGAGCTGTCGGGATGTCGTTCTTATATCCACCGCTGATGCCGTAGACGTCACCGCCGCGCCGAGCCATGCGCCGTAGAAACAGCCCCATTCAAGTCCGTAACCGGTGCCCGTAATAAAAACCGATGATAAATTGAAAGCTTGAAAAGCAGGATCAGTCGAGGCGTACAGGGCCAGGAATTGGGAAACTGTGATGGGAGCACGCGCACATCGAACGACGAAGAACTGCACCTGCTGGTAACTGCGGCCACCTGTAAAATCAAGCAAACTAGCTTGTAGCGATCGGACGCCATGCCGCCGCCGGACCCACAGAAGAAGAGCTGTCGGGATGTCGTTCTTATATCCACCGCTGATGCCGTAGACGTCACCACCGCGCCGAGCCATGCGCCGTAGAAACAGCCCCCTTCAAGTTCGTAACCGGTGCTCGTGATAAACGCCGATGATAAATGGAAAGCTTGAAAAGCAGGATCAGTCGAGGCGTACAAGGCCCAGGAATCGGGAAACTGTGATGGGAGCACGTGCACATCGGACGACGAACAACTGCCCCTGCTGGTAACTGCGGCCACCTGTAAAATCAAGCAAACTCGCTTGTAGCGATCGGACGCCATGCCACCGCCGGACCCACTGAAGAAGAGCTGTCAGGATGTCGTTCTTATATCCACCGCTGATGCCGTAGACGTCACCACCGCACCGAGCCATGCGCCGTAGAAACAGCCCCATTCAAGTCCGTAACCGGTGCCCGTGATAAACGCCGATGATAAATGGAAAGCTTGAAAAGCAGGATCTGTCGAGGCGTACAGGGCCCAGGAATCGGGAAACTGTGATGGGAGCACGCGCACATCGGACGACGAAGAACTGCCCCTGCTGGTAACTGCGGCCACCTGTAAAATCAAGCAAACTATCTTGTTGCGATCGGACGCCATGCCGCCGCCGTACCCACTCTTGGGTCACGTTACATTAATTGTTTTTCGTTAATATGTATGTGTTCATTTGTTTGACGTTACATAAATTGTTCTCTTTGTAGAGTGGCAGCATCTATTTTTGAGTAATGATGAATGTTCTTCCAACCAAAAACTGACTTCTGAATTGGTTCTCTTCGTTTCTATATCATGGCTTTTCATTTTTTTCAAGACGTCATGTGTGCATAGGACAGGGTGCTGGAGAAACGTTTAACTGTAAATAGATTGCAGCACTTTTGGTGTGCCTACACTGCAGCCAAATCACCAAATAATTAAACTCTTACAGCAACCAATCCATCCCGAAGCCTACGCGATATGAACATGAAGTCCGATTCGTTATCTTCCTATCATCATTGCTGAGGTTTCCATGAATTGGTCCAACAATAACACGTATGTCACCAAGTGAGCACCAATTTCTTTGTTTGCCCGCCTCATTACATAGTCATGAACAGAGAATTTCCTAAATTGCTACTCCACTCTTTCAACAAGTCTGCTTAACACATTTCCCAACACGAGTACAGTTGTGGCCACTGTCCTTCACAATTTGTTGCATGGTAAAAGCAAGCTTTTCTTTTTTTCCGCACTAACAAAACTGCCTTCTCCACACGTCTTTCAACCATCACACCAGCTCATCAGGCTTCACGTGACAGCATGCACGAAAGTGCTTGCATGCTTACAGACATTCCACAGACCATATCTGCTTTCGCGTATATCTAATGCCTCCCACATTAGGCTTACTATCAGCAACATGTTCGCCATTTTACAGAGATCCTGCCTCCTAATAAAGAACAAGGACTCTTTATGCTTAGGTGCAAACCTGAAATCGTCTCCGCATTTGCGCAAGGAACATGAACAGGCAGCTGTTGTAGCACAGCACAGCGTCTCGTAATTGGTGCGTGCATATTTCAGTTTCCCCAACAACTTGCGACGAAAAGAACGCTTTTTTGCTAAACATAGTGTAATGCGTGCGAAAGCATGAAACATCACGTAACGCTACAACTATTACTAGAAATTCCATCTGCTTGGTGCATCGCAAGAGAGTGCGACTACCGAACACTGCACATACCACAAATGAAATGTCCGTTCGTACCCCTGAACAGTTTCTGACTAGCAGCTTACTTGAAAATAAATACACAATTGCCCTCACCGTGCAAAACATTGCATGGAAAAGCACAATGAAATGAGTGAAAGTGATTACACAACAAGGCCACACTGAAGCTGAACATGTTCAACTAAGAACAGTTCAGTTCAAACGTAACAACGAATACTTCTCTAACAGCGGTGGCCCAAGGCCAAAAAAACATGCTGGTTTGGCTGCCATACAAACAAGTGTGGCAGTTTGCAAGCAATGTCACCACGTGGTACATTTGACAAACATTTTGAAGACCAATTTTTATATTTTTCCTGAAATTGACAAAAGCAAACTCGGCTATTACCTTTCCGAACACCCACTCAACGGCCTTTCGAACGTTGCTCATGCCCTCGTTGAAAAGCTGTTGCTGCTCGGTGAGTGAGCCGCCGCCAGAGGGCCGCATCAGCAGGTGCCGTAAAGGATACGCTGGGTCCCCATAAATGCAAAACAGGCACCCACGCATAAGGCACTGCAGCTTGCTGTAGAGGCTGCTTTCTCTCAGGATGCCTGTGCACACACACATGCACAAAACAAGAAAACATTTGAGTTGCAGCTTTGCACGTTATAAGGTTGCAAATGTACGTCAGCGAAACATGTCATCACAGCACAAAGTTTTCGTGACAGTGCAATGTTTTGTACGTGACATATTATCACGCATGTTAATCTTTGCCAGCCAAAAAAAACATGCAGACACTGGCATGCACAGTGAGAGTGCGGCGGCAGGGCTCCGTAACAGGCAGGTGCTCGAACTTTAACATTTGCATGGTAATGACACTTATGTCATCTTTGCTAGTTCCTTCGATAATTACGTGTTTGTTTTAGCATTACATCACTCTCTTCACATGACGCCTATCCCAGACTCACAGAGTACCAAATCTGGAGTTGTACCGTGTGTCAGCTTTACAACAAGCCTTCGGCGCTAGGCAAGCAACAGACCTCCACTAACCAGCGTCGTGTCTCCTGCAGGGTACGGGCCGGCCCGCTCGCACACAATTCCGTTGGCGCCCATCACTGCCTGGTACTTCACGACATGCATCCGCTTATGACCGGAGAAGTACTCGCTTTGGTCGACAGATGGATGGCAGATCGGTCGTGCAGTGCCGTCGACAAAGCCCCAATAGTTAATCAAAGTGGCGCCGTGGTTGTGTACAGCCTGCATGGGTGAAATGAAATGGCCACATCACGTCAACAGTTACGCTATTACAACGCCACTACACTTCGAAGTAACTTAAAGCTCGATTTTTAGCAAGACGGTTTCTCGAACACTCATTCAATGAGGTCAACTATCGCTCTTTGGTGGTGCTTATACATCACAATATTTGTTCAAGCTCACCTGAGAATACACGTTGAGGTTGTCAAGAGTAAGCCATGTGTGGGTCGTAAGGTCGTTGAGCAAGTGCCCGAAGACACGATCGACGTGACCCATCACTTGGCTGACAACGCTTGACATGGTGCAAGTTGCCCACCCAGACAGTGGTTCGAGGTCGCACCACCGGTTCGGATAGGCGAGCCGTCGCAGTGTCATTAGAAGGGCCTCCTCGCCAGGCACGACGACACCCTGCGCGCTCCGCATGACCTGGGGGATGCGCAGACCCATCCTTCAGATGTTTAAGATGCTCCTGTTCGAAACGGAACCTTCGTAGGAAGGTCTGGGGGTCCAGGGCGCTGGCGTTGATGAACCTGCCAGCAGACTTGTACGTGCGTGGTCTCGGTATCACGGGCACTTCGAAGAATGGGTCCTCCAGATCACTCCACGACATGTCAAAGTAAGCCGTTTCATGATACAAAACGCTGCGACACACTTTTCCTTGCCGAGGAATTTTAGCGGGAAATGAGGCAGCCAACGTTTCACCAATAACTTCAAGAAGAACCCCTTAGGATTCGATTACATTGGCTCCGTTTGTGGCTGCACCTCTTCCATTGAAAAATTTTCATTCACTGGAAAACACTTCGCGTGTACTAACTTTATTGACAATAAAGCTAGATATATTTTTCAATAACAACTTGTCTGCGCGTGCATTTTCTTTACAGTTTGATATGATGTCACTGCGATCATGCGTTGCGCTTTGCAGCAGGGCAAACGTTATTTCAAAACTCATATGGCGTCCGTTACGCCGGCAACGCCCGCACCGCTTGCCAACGGTATTCTAAAACTCCCTAATGACTGGCGGACGGCACGCACTATGCCATTGATAAGGCCTGTGCCATGCACTCCGCTGTTCCCGTTTCATTTGATGCCGATAGTACACTGGTACCCGCAGCGTCCGCATCAAAATGACCAAGCCCGCCCCTACTTCCAATCAATTCAAGCTCACCGCGGGATGCTCGAGTATCGTGGTATGGGCAGGGTGTCATGTTGTGGCTACTAGATAAGGTCATGTTGTGGGTACTTGCACAACACCTTCTGCCAACGATGTGGCACCTCCATCCATACATCTGAGGATTCTGTGTCCAAGTAAAGCTCTGTAATGGAGACCACGTGACGAAACATTGCTTCCGTTCCAAGTCATACGCAGACGCAGTGCAGAGCACCTCACAGTCGCTGAAAGATTTCTCAGAACTAGGAGAGGCTCCTTCGAAAACAAATAACCAAGTTAGAACTTCCAGGTACATGGAAGTTTCGCAACGCAAAACCAAGCCACGACAACAGAAGATTCCAGAATATTGGAATGATGACAGCACAACCGAGAGAGAATTTCATGATGCCAAGTCGGAATACGCCAGCGGGTTTGATGCCGCGTCGCCATGCACAACGAGTGACAACAAGCTTTCTGCGCTGACTGGGGACACTGTGGCGTTGTCATCTCTCTCAACGTCGCCAGAGGAGACCAGCAACGCTGCGGAGAAGCGAAGTGCATCTGCTACGTCTTCAATAGAGGAACTGATGGCCACAGAAAACGAACAATCCTCGAACGCATCACCGCTGGAGGAAGCGTCGAAAGCACCTCGGGGTGCTGGCCAACCGGTAAAATTGCTCACCAATATCCGACCTCCTGAAACGAGTGCAAGTGACGACCCTGATGAACCGCCCCCTGCGGGCCTGGAAGGAAGCGTGAAGACAACCCCAACGAAAAAATTAAAGACAGTGTATTCAGGGAAACCTAAAACACCTCGCACAAACGCTGTACAGGCCCAAGAATAAGCTTCCTAATAGACATCCAGACATTGTAGTAGGCGGTCCCCATAACGAAAATTAAGGAGTGACAGATTTTTGAAGCCACACGATTGATATCTTTGTCTCCTGAAAAACAAAATGGCAGATTCCACATATAGGGTGAATCGAAGGTATGCGAAGCATGAACGAGAAAGTTTCATACGTCACTTTCAAATCACCACAACGTTACAAGGTGGAGGTAAATTATGCCGTACACGGCATCCGTG
The DNA here is from genome assembly GCA_013436015.1 of Rhipicephalus annulatus. NCBI lineage: Eukaryota > Metazoa > Arthropoda > Arachnida > Ixodida > Ixodidae > Rhipicephalus > Rhipicephalus annulatus. The sequence goes on along the minus strand of WOVY01001732.1, from coordinate 419,128 downwards.
TCGTGATTATCATGTTTTGGTGTGTCGTTTACCTTCATCTATTCACGTCACGTGACACCAAACGTAGTATATATGGAGCTAGCGAAACAGCCCTGAGCACGCTATGAACGTGGTAGGTTGTCTCTTTCTTACAAGACACGCGTTTCAGGACTATTATGATTGCGCCAGTCATATATTTTGTCATTCATTTACGTCACGTAACACCAAGTTTGGTGCATGTGGAGCTAACAAGCGGCCGCCAGCACATCATGAAGGACCCGATATACTGCAATGTAGGACGTTACGTAAGCAAAACGCGAGCACTCAATAGTCTGACGCCAGACGCGATTGGCGCAACCAGCGTCTGTTGGTGCGGCTGAAGGCAACCGGCGCAAAATGTGACGTGCTACATTTCGCGCTGATGCGTCACCCAGACAACACTGCGTCTCCCTCTATTCATGATGGAGGGATGCCGGACACGCTGAAATTCACATGCGTCAAAGCAACGCAGCGCGGCACGCACTTACGAGCATATGGCAGGACCGGTGCCTGTCGTGGCAATACCGGCGTGAGGTGACGAAATGAATGCCGGCGAGCACGCGCACCACGTCACGTCGAAAGTTGTTGTCGCTTTGACTGTGGAATGTAGTCATGTTCTCACATAATAAGCATCTCATAACTATCATGTTTGCACCAGTCACATACCTTCGTCATTCATTGGCGTCACGTAGTACGAAATTTGGCATGTGTGAAGCTAGTGAAACGGCCACGAGCGCATCAAGAGTGTGGCATGTGGTCATAATGTTACATGACACGCATGTCACGATTATCATGTCTGAATGTATTATTTTCCTTATGCGATCTGTTTTCGTTGCGTAAAACCAAGTTTAGTACATCTTTCTATTGCGGGTCCTAGCCTGTGAAGCTAGCGAAACGGCCGCGAGAGCATCTGGAGCGCAGCATGTAATAATGTTGTTACATGACATGCATCTCACTTTTATGTTTCCATCAGTATCATACTTTCGTCTTCCATTCACGTTCCGTAATACCAAATCCGGTATAAGTGAAGCTAGCGAGACGGCTGCCAGTGCATGATGAGCATGGCATGTAGTCATGTGTACATGAAGCGCATCTCATGATTATCATGTTTGCGCCAGTCACATACCTTCTTCATTCATTCACGTACCACAATATCAAATTTGGTATAATTTACGCTAGCGAAACAGCCGTGAGCGTATCATGAACGTGGCAATTATACTTTTTGTTACATGACACGAATGTCATGGTTCTCATGTTGGTGTCGGTCGCTTGTGTTCGCCATGCAATCATGTCATACCATACCAGTTTTGCCACATTCAATGAGAAAGAAACCACCGCAAGAGCTGCAGAACCAGGGAATGTAAATTGTGACATTCATGACATAAATACGTTTTTCGTGTTGTGACTAGTCAAATAAGTTTTTCATGCAGTCATGTTATGCCTTACCAAGTTTGGTATTGATACCGGTATCGAAACAGCCAAGAGAACTAAAAGTCATAGGTGGCTAAATACATAGATAGATAGATACGCTCGAAGTCGCCGAAGTTCACTAAGAAATGCTTTGCATTTCTACGTGTTCTCCTGACAAGTTGTCTAGAGCCACAAGCTCTCAGCGTCACTCCAAGCCTGGTAGCTCAAGCAGTGGAATTGATGTCATCACCTCTGATACGTCCAAAAAGACCCCAGTTGATTCACAAAACCAAGATCCATCACCTGATGCGGGTGAGGACGCTATGTTTTTTTTATTTTGTGCTGCTCACATCCATTTTTTTGCTTCCTGTTGCCTGTACCATTGAAATACTTGCTAGGCAGCCCTACAACCACTATTGGTTTGTTGTCTCTGAAGCACGCAAACTGTCTAGTATTTCATATGTTTTTGTCATTCACAATGAAACCTTCATGCACCAATTTGTGAGTTCACGGCTGTGGCGGCTATGCCCTGTTATAGTAGTTGCATCAAGTGAGTTACGTTGCATGCTGCGTGTACTATTGCTGTTAATATTGGTGTTGCTTACTGTGTCCGTTCTACCTGTGCGCGTGGGTAAATTGCAGCGCCAGTCCTTCGAGTATCACCACGTTGACTTCATCTACTGCAGCTTGACACAGGAGAGGCCATAGAGGCCCCTGACTCATTGCTTTTAAGAAAAAATTCACTGCTTCGTTTCCCCTAAATTTATTTTAAATGGACGGGCTATCTTTCATGACATTAAATGTTCGGGGTTTCAAGTATCTTGTTAAACAACAAGAGATAATGAACCTTGCGTGCTCGCTCACTGTAGACGTGCTTTTTTTACGAAAGACCAACTTTCTAACGCGGCATGACGTCATGACTTTTCGTACTAGCTTTTCGATCGAAGCCTTCTTCTCTTTAACGCAGTCGAAGTTACGTGGCACCGGTGTCGTGTTTCTCCATTCGAGGTTCAGGCGGGGTGCGCATTCTCTCTTCAATGCAGAAGGCCGAGTTATCACGGTGGACATGTGTATGGACAACCAGAAAATTTGATTCACCAACCTTTACGCGCCCGTGAATAGGTCTCTCGTCAATGACTTTCTTAAAAGGGCCAAGTCGTTCCGCTAAATTCAGCACCGTGCGTGTTGCTAAGTGATTTGAACTGCATTTTTGAATCGATTCGAGATGTCAGAGGTCTTAGTCAAGCTCGAAGCACATTCCATTCGAAAGAGCTGTAGAAAATATGTAGAGAGTCGAAGATTGTCGATGCATGGACAACGCTTCACGTTAATACCTTTAGAGCTGCGCGCGTTCAGGCTATGTCTCAGAGCAAGATTGACGGAGTCTATATTCTTAACGGGGTCGCTGCAAGTTGAGAGACATGCGATGTCATTTCTTTAGCGCCTGGGCAACGCAAGCTCAGCGACTACATGCCATACATGCCAGTGCTGTTCATCTTGAAGGCCTAGCTAGAAATATATTGCTACACGTTGTGGCAAATGAATTTATCAATCATAAATGATGAAGTTTCAGCATCTGAAATACACATTGATATTTATGCGTCTCTGGAAGACACGCCGCAAATAACGCCGACAGCATGAGAGCGCTTGAAGGCCAGATGGTGTATGACTGCGCACGAGGCAGAAAAAAAGTGCCATTCGCGGCTAACTTCACAAAAAATGAAACATTGAGGCGTATTTAAATCGGTGAGTGCGCAGGTAATCTAACCAGCGCAATGCAAGAGTCTATTGGCCAAAAAAAAGCTAAATATGACCTCTTGCTGAGGGCAAGTTCCGGGGCTTTTACACGCGCAGAGGAACTGCACCTGCCTACGAATGAACTAGGCGACTTGGCATAAGCACTGCGAGGAGGGGTGAGCAAACACTAGCCCAGTATTATCGGCGAAGCACGGACGGAGTGTGGGAGCATCGTCACAGATGTCAAATAAATCAATGAGGTCTTTCGGGTGCATTTTGAAAGGCTCTACTCTGGAGACTATCGCTCAATAGACAGCGACCAGCATAAAATAATCACCGACTTTTGTGAAGGCTTGCCCACGCTCTGTACTGAGGCACCTGATATGATCTGCGCTGAGGCGACAAAAGATGAAGTTTTGCAATTTCTGAGGAAAATGAAGGCTACCACGGTTGCAGGTGGAGACGGAATACCGACGGGGTTTTATATAAGTTTCTTCGACGTCTTAGGCGAGGCACTCACTGACATGATCAACGAGTTCATTGTTGATGGGCAAAAACTGAAGTCTTTCGGTGAGGCCGTGCAGTCTTTCTGCCAAAGGAAGGCAAGGATCCTGATGATCCACGGTCGCGAGGGCCGATTACCCTCCTTAACACGGACTACAAACTTGTTGCTGCGATGCTGGGCCTGAGGCTAAAACCTTTTTTGCCCGATATAGTGTCACCCGCTCAAACGTGTGCAGTGCCGGGTAGGTCGATTTTCCAAACACTTACTCTGATAAGAGTTTTGTTCTACTATGCCAACATTGAAAACGTTACCGAGGCTGTCGTGTCGTTAGATCAAGCTAAGGCCTTCGTCAGGGTTGAACATGACTACTTGTACTGCGTACTTAGGATGTTTGGTTTGCCTGAGCAGTACGTCGGCTGTATAAAGCTTCTATACACCTACATGACTAGACGACTCCTCATAATTGGTGTGGAGACAACAAGCTGGCCAGTAAAACGTGGTGTTCACCAGGGATGCCCAAACAGACCGGTGCTCTCTGTTCTTTCCATAGATCTTCTCCTTAGGAAAGTGTTAATGTGCCATAATAATCAGGGCTTTCAAATGACAGGTCTGGGGTCAATTAACATCACAGCTTATGCTGATGACATCTTTGTGTTCGTGTGAAACCAAGCCAGTTAGCAGGCTTTCTCGGAGCTGTTTGAACAGTATGCTAGTTTATTGGGTGCTTTCCTGAATGCGGAGAAAATCAAAGCCCTTCGTTTCGGTGGCTTTCACGGTTCTTTGCCGTGTAATTTTTAATACGTGGTTGCCGTAAATGTTCTCGGGGTATGCTTTCAAGACGGGGAAGTGGACCAAAGAAATTGGGAGGATGCCGTACATAGAGCCACGCAAGTCTTAACGTGTTTCACTGACTTTAGTTTATCACTTCACGCCAAAGTAACGGTGGTGAAAACCAAAGCATTCGCATATGCTTTTTATAACGGACACATAACACTAAAACACAAACTTTTTGCGAACCACCTTGCGTCAATAGCTGGAGCCTTTCTATGGGACGGGAAGACACCAAAATTTCAGCAAAAGTTCCTGAAGCTTTAAAAAGTTGTGGAGGACTTAGTCTGCCAGATGTTGCACCATTCAAAAAGGCACTTGCAGCTAAAACAGTTCAAAAGCTGTTTCAGTACAATGTTTACTCTTGTCATAGCTTATTGCTATTATGGACTGGAACTCTTGGAGCCGCATTCACGTTGGAAAGGTATCGGGAGCCTCAAGCAAAACACCCACATGCCTTTTATAAAACAGCAGAGGGTCTCAAGCGTTCGGTTGACGGTGACACCACCGAAGAGTACTTTGCAAAGCTTGCACCTGCACGCATTAGCGAAATGTTAATCTGTTGCTCCATTACTGACGAGTAAACACAGAGATGGATGCCCAGCAAGTGAAAGAAAATGCGGAGCAACCACGTACCGGAAATAGCTCGAGAATTTGATTAGCTGCGGCAGTGGTACGCGTTGCCCACTCGTCAGAGACTATCAAAGTGGGGCGTCGTTCACAATGACTGCTGCCCCAACTGCGGGAAAAGAGAAACAATCCAACACACGGTGTTTGAATGCGTAGCGCCCAAAGGCGTCTGGCACGTTATGCGTCGTTATTTCGAAATGTCGATTCCTTCGGGCCAACAGCGCAGAAGGGGCTTATTTGAACAACTCGCACAGTACGTCACAAGGTTCGTCTTGTGGCGTCGCCGCTGTATGGCCGAAGCATGGTAACGATCCCAACGAGCTCCATACCAAGCGTTACAGAAGATTAGAAAGATCATGGTTCAGTATTTTACCGAAAAGATTGAAACGCAGGGTGAAGAAGCCTTATACAGAAGGGGCCATACACGTTTTTTAGGGGCGAAGCTCCTTATAGCGGCAACTGTTTGTCCCTCGTAGCCGTTGTAGTATGTAACAAGTATAACATTTTGACCTCCAAGGTGGTGCCGGTGAGTGATTTCTTCTGTGCGTTGATGAACAATAAAAAATAGTGCTCATTGTACATGCTAATGGCTGCTTATGGGAAATGAGAGACCAGAGCATTCGGCTTTTAGTTAACGCGCATGCTGCAATCCCCATTAGCAGCTTTTGACATGTACATTGAGCACTATCTGACAGGAAAAGGTTGCTACGTTACACTCGCTGGGCGTAACCTCCTTGGTTTTCGAAAGGTTTAGCAAGCGTTAGGCCGCAGTGCCATGAATACAGTGAATTAGTATATACCATGAACTCGAGGTGGTTAAAGGTGGGAAGAATATCCCGAAGCGCGAGCCGTAAGAAAGTGTGCGTGTGCCACCTCTTGTTTAGTCCTTGGAATGGCCGCTGGATGGCGGGGCTTCTATATGGGGAATATATGATGAAAAGATGCGAGATGGTGGTACTTGGAGTGTTGAATAGATGGACGAACGGACACACAGACAGATGTACGGATGGACGCTTGAACAGACGCAGGGGTGGATGCATGGACGAACGCAGGGACGGACGCACGAACAGACGCACGCGCGGACGGGCGGATGGACGCATGGACGATCACACGGACCGACGCATGGACGAACGGAAGCAAGAACGAATGGACGGGTGAATGCTTCGCCCCACTCTCCATCATTCACTCCGCAGATATGCTGCCATTTGTTTTTTGTGCAGCTCGGATTGCGAACATTGAATTTCCTTTACCGCCGTTTAACTGGGGGAAAATCGCTTCTCTCCGCACGTACTATGTGAATCTGTTCAAGCAATCGTTCTTCGCGTTTATTTGTCTCTGTTTTCCTGAGTGTTTCGTGATCTGTGAGAATCTTGAAGTGCTGTGTGTTACATCCTGTCTATGTTCTGTTGTTTGTACACGCCACTGAATTGATTTTGTTACGCCAGACAGAGACCCGAAACGTTGTTACCAGTTTGCAATAAACGTACCTGCCTTAACCACTGAACCATGATACTTTATCATGCCCCTAGTAAGATGACGGTAGCAGCCGTCATCTTGCCAGAGGCACGGCGTCACTTCTCGACATTGATTGCTACTCCAGAAAAATTTTTAACCTCCTTGCATTAACCAAACAACCATCATGTGATCATAATGCACTATTTACGAAATGATGAAGTCATGACGTGGTAATGATGTTTTGCACAAGTTGCGTTGACAATATGGAAACTCAAATTTCGCGTTCTAATAGCATCTAAGGCTTCGCTTTGATATATCGCTGACTCGCTCATACTGTCAGCCCCGACGACGCCGAGCAGGCCGAGAAAGCGTTGAACACTTTGCTTTAAGAGATGTAAATAGGTAAGTGTCGTTTCACTTTACCTATGCCGACTTACGAGAGTGTTATAAGTCGCTCACAAAAGGGCTTCATGTCGTATTACGAAGCCCCACTTTGAGTGCAATTCAGATATAATGAGAGCACTGATCTAAATATTTAGAGTGATGGAAGAACTACACTCCCATACAGACATAACGTTTCCAGTGGGTATTGATCATAGTTTCCAAGGTCAGAATCATTATGGAAATAACTGGTAGCGATTGACGTATGCATCGCCGTTTTTTGACCATCAGTTCATAAATCTCCTCACAAAGGTACTTAAATGACCAGTTAGCAGATTATCTAGCTCACCTAGGGATAAGCAATATCATTGCGACTGATGCATCTGTATCAAACGAAAAGGCTGGGGTTGGCAACTTCTCTCCTTCTTTGGACTGGTCCTTTTCGATTCAACTCCCAAATTATATATTCATTGCAGAATTATTGGCTATGGCTCTTGACCCACACGAATTGCCCTCAAGCGAATCATTATCATTACAGATTTGTTATGAGTATGTGATGCACTTTCTGCGGCAGCAAATGCAGAGATGATGCACACGTTTCGGCATTTAGTACCGAAAAACATAAAAAAACTGCATTTGCTATGGGTACCAGGCCACCACGGAATATATTTGAACGAAATGGCGGACTCTTTAGCAGCAGTATCCCTGAGTGGGCCCACTAACCCAGTTTTGCCAGATACGGCCTACGTGACAGCGCTAAGGTTCCGAAAGGCTTTTCTGCAGTGGGGAATTGGTAATTTGGTTAAATATAAAGATTTGGAGCATTTGAGGTATCGCTGGAATGAATGGTGGTGTGTATCTCGCCAGTTAGAGGTCACTTATGCCAGATTGCGCTGTGCAGTTCCACAACTAAACTATGAAATTAACAAAGCTCGACTCAAAGTGTCACCGCTGTGCATTTTCGCAACGAAATTGAAACAATTGAATTTTCTTTTTATTTTGTCATTGTTACTCTTATCAGAAAAAAAAGATTTTTAGTAGCCCCATTGCAAAATTCTAGGAATACAAGTAAATCTACCAGTACTTTTATCACTTGGCGGCACTTCATTTGGTTACTGCCACAGGGGTATATGCTCCACTTTGTTTGATTACTTCAACGCAACTAAATGATTACCGTGCTAGTGAACCCTAAGCTTTTCAGATTTTCAGTTTATAATTCGTAGCGTTGTCTGTCAAAAACAAGAGATGGCTTGACCGCTTGCTCAGCAATCACTGTTGTTTATTGGTATTATTATCTCTAAACGAATTTTTCAGATTGGTTTTTTTCTTTAGGTTCCTTTAAGTATCCTGCCGCCCTGTTCTCGACCCATCCCCCTCTGTGGGTGAGCGCCATTCATCTCAGGTCATCATCATCAGCATCGGCATTGCTTCACTTTTGCGCACACGCCATCATCGCCTCTTTTTCCTGTAAGGTGCCTGGACACTACGCCGTATCATGGTGACGTGACAGCTCTTATTACTTATTCCCAGTGCTTATTCTTCACAAGCGATCATTGAAGATATATACGATTGATACTGGAGGTTTAGCCTTCGAAAACTACCATATGATTATGAGAGACTCCGTAATGAAGGGCTTCGTAAATTTCGGCCAGCTGTGGTTCTTTAACATGTACCCAAATCTGAGCACATGGACCAACAGCACTTTCGCCTCCTTTAAAAATGCAACTGCCGCAACCGGGATGGAATCCTGCAACCTGCGGGTCAGCAGCCGATTGCCTTAGCCACTATGCCACCGCGGCAAGCCACAAGCATTTATCTTTCTGACAGTTTATTCTTCGAACCACTCAGTCATTATGACAGGTCGTGGAGAACCACTTCAAATGAATTATGACAATTTTTCTTGAAGGTTAGCATTTAAAAGGTATAGATGAGTAACAGTAGGTTCCCGGGAAGGCAACAGCATTGCAGAAGGTAACCACGAAGAGGCCTTGCGAACACGCGAATTTCGACGCTTTGATTATACTATGAATTTCTGTAACTTTCGGTTTTTTATGGTATTAGAAAACAGCGTGTGACTGTAGCCCTGAATAAACAGCCGTCTAGCAGTATTGTGAGAGCTCTTTCTCATGCAGTGTTGATGCATCCAGTGCAAATAATTAAATCGGCAATACTTTCTTCGGGGAAAAGTGGGGAAAGTTTAAAATTAATGAGGAACGCTAGGCTGCTGTTCTGGTGAAGGGCAGGATGATTTTCGTGCTGATGTTTTGTTGAATTTTATGTCAACACATTTGTCAATATTAATTATGGAATGAAGTTAAAGATTATGTTACGCTTTATAGAAATTTTCATAACTACTTATGTGCACCTTATTGACATGTATGAATAACCATATGGACTTCAGGAAAACTTACAGATACCGTTTAGATAACATCTTTCCAAAGTCGGGTGGAAGCGACGTTGTCCTAAGACGACTTACATTATTGAGCGTTTACCAGCTCTCAGGCCGTTCTTTTTGTAAAAACAATGAACCCTGGCCAGATGAACTGCACTATTTACTCGAACCTATAAATGAATGTTGCCTTATTGAGTTACAAGGAACGCACACTACGAGAGCGGTAATATTTAGGTGATTTCTGTATTTTATTTATTTGTCTTTTATTTACGATGTATCAGATACAGCTTTCGCTCGACACACTTCAATTACCACTGCTCGTATCTTCCGCCTCCGTTTCAAACGACTTATTGCTGTCGAAATCATTCCAAACACGTCTTCGCGGGATGCCCCATGAAATATTATGTGGGACCTCAGTACTCTAAGTCACAGGTGTTAACCTATGCTATCTTCAGTAGCGCTAAGCGTGAGGCATCGCCTTCACACAGATCCGTTCGTGAAATACCAGGTTGTTACGCGTGACTCGTTTAATAGCTAACGTTCATCATGAAGTTCTCTACAACATCAGAGACCACTGAATAGGAAAATATTTCGCAAGTTTCGCTTCGCCTAATTATTTCATTAGGGGAAGAACGCAAACTCTACTGGATCACGTCTTTTTGGACCGCACAAGACCTAGCAATATTGGCACTGCCCATGGAAGCATTTTACGTGCAATGTCAATGTTGTAAGATACTGTGCGTTCTAAAGTCTTTTTTGTTCTAAATGTAGCGACCAATAAACTTTGTTGTTGCAGAGCAAATTTGCTTTGAGAAGTTAAAGTTTACTTCGGTTACAGCATCACAGCTTGAATAAAAGTGGTGCATGCTCATATACATCCCTTATGAGCAATCTAAGGACACAGTGTGCCAACCTCCAGGATTGTCGTTAAAAGGTCTGTCACAGGCACAGGCGCGCCTAGTTACTGAAACAACCCAATCATGATGATTTTGAGTGCGGCAGTGATGGGTCGAATAAGTAAAAAACGACAGAAAAAGCTGAAAGACGTCCAATAATTCATTCATTTTATTACCTCAAAGGTCCCGGTTGGGATATTACATGAAGGAGTGGGTATTACAAAGGCTAACAATATAATGGTAGTTATGATGGGATAGTTTCGATGCGCCGTTTAAATGCTTGGGTGTCGATGATGGTGGTGACTTCGGTGGGCAGGTCATTCGAGTCTTGGGCTGTGCGCAGGAAAAACGATTGATGAAAGGTCACAGTATGGGCTTGTGGTGGATATACTGCGTTACAGTGACTGTTGCGGGAAATGCGGTGGGCTCTTCTGATGTATGGGTTATCTAAAGGCAAAGAATGGAAGAATTTATGATAAAGGCTAAGACGTGCGATTTTACGGCGCTTAGCCAGACCGGATAAGTTAATCTCTGCTTTTAGTGCCGAGATGCTTGATGTGTATGAATAGTTAGACAGTATAAACAGTGCCGCATGGTTCTGGACAAATTCGAGGGCGTAAGTGAGGTTGATGTGGTGAGGGTCAAAAATCGCGTTAGCATATTCTAGCTTTGGCCGGACAAAGGTTTCGAAGGCAACTTTTTTAATAGAAGGAGGAGCGAGCGAGAGGCTACGGCGTATATACCCTAGAGTACGATTAGCAGAATTGATTATGTGGTTAATGACAGGTCCAAGTTAGGTCACGCGAGATGCACACACCAAGATATTTAAATGAATCGACTGTAGTAATCTGGTTGTTATTGATGCTGTAGTTATAAACAACGTGATGTTGACGACGGTGAATAGACATTAACACAGTTTTAGCTACATTCAAGGACATGAGCCAAGTGTTACACCAGTTCTGTATGCGGGTGAGGTCACATTGTAGTATGGAGTGAACAGAGGGGTTATTTATTGCGCGGTAAACAACACAATCATCTGTGAATAGACGGATGTGAGAAGAAATATTACAGGGGAGGTCATTAATGTATATCAAGAAGAGGAGGGGACCAAGTACGGTACCTTGCGGTACGCCTGAAAGAACGGGTGTTAGAGATGAAGAGCGTGAGTTAGCATAAACAAATTGCTGACGGTTGGTTAAAAATCCTCGTATCCAGTTTAAAACACAGGGGTGGATGTTAAGACGGGATAATTTTATTAAAAAACGACCATGGGGGACTTTGTCGAATGCCCTTTCGAAGTCTAAGAATATTGTGTCAGTCGGAATGTTACGGTATAGGTTTACGTGTAAATCTTGCAGAAAAAGAGCAAGTTGAGTGTCACAGGAGTAATGTTTGCGAAAACCATGCTGACTTGGGTGAAAGGAATTTACAGATTTAAGAAGTTAGCAGTATGCGAGTATATGATATGCTCCATTACTTTACAAGTGACGCTTGTTATAGAGATCGGACGGTAGTTACTCGGCGATGCTCGGCTTCCTTTCTTGAAGACTGGGATGACCTTGCCCACCTGCCAGTCATGTGGAACTGAACCGCTGTCGAGTGATTCCTGAAATATGAGCGACAAAAACAGGCTGCACACATGTTTAGTATTTTTTAGCACTTTAGCATTGATGCCGTCTACTGCCGTGGATGATGAGTTATTTAATGATTTCATGACTTTGACTATGCCGCATGAATCAAATGTGATGTTTTGCATCAGCGGATATGTGGAAAATGGAAGAACGTCGAATTGATCTTAACACTATAACTGTCAACAATCCAAAATATGAAGTATTATTTAAGCACTGATACACGTCTCGTTCATGGGACATAGAAATGAATATTGAATTTGGGGGCAAATCAGCTAATCTGTTACTAGACCGAAACCGTCCTACGTGCCACTGGAAGACACCTCGTATGCGAGACATTGAGCGAAAAGAAAATGCAGGTGGTCGCATTGCCTTAGGATTGACGCATCGACCACTGTCATATCGTTGACTTTCATAAAATTCATTAGGGGTTACGCAGTTTGGGATCGGCAATAACCAGGTAAACTGCTCTAGGACAGGACCAATTAATAAAATACCAACTTTCAAGCATTTTCATCGTTATTGTAGCCAAAGTAAGATATTGAAATCTTTGGAGCCATGGTAGGAGATTTTCACACGCAATTCTAAAGTGAAATTTTGACTTTCTTTTTTCCTCTGCATTCGTGAGGGTGACATTCACATTCAGTTTTCACCACAAAATTTACCTATTCATACCGACTGATTGTTTTAGTGTCTCTTGAAAACCGTTCAGTGAATGATTCAAGCAAAAGGTTGAAAACACTAATGGCCAACGTAGTCTCCGACTTCGTCTGTGAACATTCGTGGAAATATTCTCAGCTCATTCTCGCTGCATTTTTAAATGCAAATCATTTCTTGGTGAACTTCAGTGACTTTGAGCGTCTCTATCTATCTATCTATCTATCTATCTATCTATCTATCTATCTATCTATCTATCTATCTATCTATCTATCTATCTATCTATCTGTCTATCTATCTATCTATCTATCTATTTATCTATCTATCTATCTATATATCTATCTATCTATCTAACCGCCTACAACTCTTAGCTCTCCTGACCGTTTCTATAATGGTATCAATACCAAACTTGGTATGGCATAAAATGACTGTATGAATAACATATATGACTAAGTCATAACATGAAAATCATGGCGTGGTTGTCATGATTGTCATGGATTACGTTTTATGATCCTGCATCTCTTGCGGTAGTTTTGTTCACATGATATGTAGCTAAACTGGTATGGTATGGCCTGATTGCAAGGCGAACACAAGCGACAGACCCTAAAATCAAAATCATGACATACTTGTCATGTACAGCATGACTACATTCCACGCTCATGATGCGCTCGCGGCCATTTCGCTAGTTTCACGTATGCCGACTTTGGTATTACGTGACGCCAATGGCTAACGAAGGCGCGTGACTGGTGCAAATATAATAATCATGAAATGCCTGTCATGTGAGAACATGACTACATGCCACAGTAGAGGTGCCAATACGTTTCGACGTGACGCATTGCGCGCGCTCGCCGGCGTTCACTTCGTCGCGTCACGCCTGCGTTGCCACGCCAGGCGCTGGTCGTGGGCAGCGCTTCGTTACTGTGACGCATGCGCGTTTAAGCGGGTCCGGCGTCCCTCCGCCGCGAAAAGAGGGAGACACAGTGTTGTCTGGGTCATGCATTGGCGCAAAACGCAGCATGTCGTAATTTGCGCACCGGTTGCCGTCTGGCGCGCCGATAGACGCTGATCGTGCCTGGCGTCAAACTAAAGAGAGCTCGCGTTTGCTAACGTAGCGTCGCCGTGCCAAGCGTGCGCGCGCATCAACGCTACATTGGAGTATATTGGGCCCTTCATGATGCGCTCGCGCCCTGTTTCTGAACTCCACATATACAAAAATTCATGTTATTTGACATCAATGAGTGACGAAATATATGACTTGTGCAACCATGATAATCCTGACACGCGTGTCATGTTAGAACATGACAACTTACCACGCTCGTAGCATGCTCGTGGCCATTTCGTTAGCTCCACTTATACAAAATTTTGTATCATGTGACATGAATAGATGACGACGGTAAACGAAACATGCAAACATAATAATTATGACAAGAATGTCATGTACGGCATCATCTACCTTAACTTCGTAACGTTGTGCTGATTTTAAAGTGGCATATTAACATTTCTCATTCGTGCTTCGCATACCATCAACTCCTTCTCTACGTGGGATTCGCCATTTGGTTTTGTTTGTTTGTTCACGTACAGGTGCATCAAAGCTGCTGTATTGTTACTCACTGTTACACTGCTACTTTTTTACCACTGACGCTGAAACTGCAGGAGTCCGAGGAACACCCACTATACAATAGCTGGCAGGCCCAGGATGATTCTGAAGAGCAACATAAACCCAATTGGATGACCTCGTTGATGGTGTCCGTGCTCGCTTTGGGGTTAACACTATTGTGCAGCGTTATCGCATTCGCCTTTGTACAGACCGCACCATCGTTCCGCAACAAAGCCACAACGGTAAGAACTGTGAGAGCGTGCGCTATGTCGAATGCTATCGTAATTATGAGCACGTGCAGTTTTCTGATTCCATTTCCCGATGTTCTTACACGGACATATACAGGGTAACTACATGCCGGAAACAAAAAAAGAAGTCAAATTTAAGGTTTCTTGCTTTTTTGTTGGATGGAATGTTTATTATAACTAGCAGACCATATTGGCAATAAAAAACGGTTAGTGTTTTGTGTCGTGATAATGAGGCAAATGTCACAAAGTAATTTGACCAAAAGATTAACTGCCGTCAAAAAAGACAAAACCTGCAACCTTCAAAGTAAACGTGCAATGCTCTAGGAATTGACTTATTGGCATCTACCGGTGCATTTAAAGCCATTCGTGCATTTAAACTGCAACAAGGACTGTAAACGTAGATCACTACTTTTCAATGCTTGTTTGCGTAACTCAGCAAGTGATCACTTTAAGAGGTGGCAGCTGACCACTGGCTAACGAAGCTCGGGTAATGCCAGGGGTAGGCTATACGACCCCGAAGCCACCGTTTGTGAATATGAGTGACACCATAGTGGAAAGCTTTGGAAATTTCGGCTTTCGGCAATGTTTTACGTTTTTTTTAAGAGGAACCTACACCATAGTATACAGACCTGAAGCATTTTTTACTTTATCGAAAATACGGCCACCGCGACCGCGGTCCCACAACCTGCGGGTCAGCAGTCGAATACGAGAACAAGCAACGCACTCATTCACAGCGAGGGTCTCATTCTGGCGTCGCTGACCCTGTCGAAATAGAACTTATATTTTGAACATGGATCAGTTGATAACTTCATTCTCTCATCTTGTAAAATATGTAAATAGAAAAAAACACGCGGCTCTCTCCAGAAAATCTGGGTGAAGCATGTGAGAGTGAGCATCACCGCTGTTTGTATTCGTGTTTCCGTAGCAATAAAGCATTTCGTTGAAAAGTTGTGCAGGTGCTGTGTCGGTCTTTTTTGTTCTGGTGTTACTCGCCGCAACGTATCGTTTGATGCCATGCAACAACGCTAGTTCGATCTCTGTCGTCATCTGCAGGCGGACACCAGGGCTTCTCACCCTCTCGTAAAAAGTGCGTCATCAAGGATAACAACATCTAAGCGGACTCCTCTACTTACAACCAACGCCTCAGCAAATGCTTTGTTAATGGCCGACGTTCCAGTCAGAGCGGAATGTCAAACGCCGTATTGCCATATGCTGTCAGGCGGGTTACGGATAAAGCTCGACTACAACGTGAACCCATGTACCGACTTCTATAAGTTCGTCTGCAATAGTTTCAGTGGCAAAGACGAGTTTGTACACGTAAGTGCGTATGCCGGTCATAAAAACTGTAGATAGCACCACCTTGGTTCCGCTCGTTTCTAAGATATTTTTTATAAGTAGTAAAGAAAGCCCTAACCGCAAAAATGTTTCATTGTCCTTGGAAATAATTGGCCATCGAACATTCATGTGATCATTCAACCATCACGGATCTAAAGACAAATAGTGTGAACAAGCTGATTAGCTCAATACGTTAACAGGAAGACCTTCCTTCGCACCTCGCTTTCTTATGTGCATCATGTTGGCGTCATAAGCAGGAAACATTCAAAATGAGAGTTCTCAAAAAAACAGCGCTTTTTGCTCTAGTCAGTTGGTGACTGACTTAAAAAATTGATTATTCCAGTTGGAATCGCAGTGTGTGAGAGAGCTGAACTGTGGCGTTTGAGTGAAAGACCTACAGTGTAAAAAAAGCAGCCATACTTAGTGTTAATATTGAAACTTTGTAGTTAAATGATTCAAGAAAGCCTACTTTACAAGAGAACCCCCATGTACTGAAAGCTGTTTTCAGTGACCAATGACAAAATCTGATTCATTAAATTTTGCCACTTTCGAAGTGTTTTTAAAATTTATTTACCTATAAATGCGACTATATCTGTCTATGTCTATCTTTATTTCTTTCTATTTTTTTCTATATACATATCACCTATGTATGGCGGCCCTCTTGGGGGTGTTGTATAGGGGACAATTGACAAACACCGATTTACGGAGGGGAGGGCATGAGCGTATGGGGAAGATTATGAACAGGTGAATAATATTAAGAATATTGTGACATGCTTATACCGTATATCATGAAACTGTTTACTTGAGTCAACTGTGGCACATACCTGTACACAACATCCCAAGGAGTTTGGCTATGAGACAAATATCATTGGCATATCCTATCAACTGAAAAGTGGCGGCAACAGACTCTTCAAGAATAATGACACCATCGCATTATGATAATTTTGTCGAGAAAAATGCGGAACACGCGTCGTTGCCGGCACGAATAAAAAAGGGATAAACAGGTTTAAAATGCATGGTAAGAACTGCAATTGATCCCAAGTATCCTGCGTGGCAGTCAACTGTTTTACCACAGAACTGCGCAAGTGATTCAAGCTGCTCACGAAATAGACCCTATGAAGTATTGTATCACGAAAACGTCGACTCTAGTTTCAGTCTTCATTGTCGGATTATTTATTTATGTAATAAACAATACTTAATCTCACCTATGACTCGCCAAACAATGATAGACTATTACTTGACCCCAAGGAAAACTGTTGAAAAACTACTTCGCATGCTATGCACATTTCACCCTAGCATGCTTCATATTTAGGTAAAACTGAAATCTGTGCGTTCTGGATTGAATACAAGCGTTACGTCGTACTATAGATATAGAGTTCCTCATTGGCGTCAGTGTGATCGACATGACGTCACAGCCTGTGAACAATAGCATAACTACAGGAGAAGTGCTACTTGGAGCTCTCCCGCTTCGCGTCCAAATTGTTTTCTCAAGCAAGCGTTTTTTCAAATAGTCCAAACCTTCAGGCAGTGACCTTCACCATATTGTCACGTAATTTCGACGGTGATGCACGTAGAATGCTAGCTAGAGCAGGTAAATTTTTATCTCACGAAGTTGTGCCTATACAAAGGTGAACTCAGTCTAGCAATACTGGTCGCATAGTGCTAGCAGCGGACATGGGCGCCATGCGTACACTATTCTGCTCGTTTGTGGAAAGCGTGTTCTTTTATACATGTCCTATTCAATCTCGCAGCGTCATGACTGGCTCTTGCGTTAGCTATTGTAAAAGTCCGTTACTGTTCCCCTCCTTGTAATCGTAACACACCAATCTGAAACAACCGTGAAACTTCCTAAACACTGTGGCCAGAACGGGCCCTGAGCTACGCTAAGACCTTACACTGGGAAAAACCAGTCAAACCTTGATAAATAAGTAAAATCACGTGGCGATTTCCCCTTGTTGCAGTTCATCATATAGTCCACCCACGGCGATGCTGGAAAATGCGATAATGCAAAAGTCATAAAAATGATGCAAATAATTTTGCGCACTTCTAGGCAGAGAATGACAAAACACTGGCGATGCAATGATAGCAAACAGCGAAATTATTACAATCAGTCGATTATTGAATTAGGGGGGTAACACTGGTAGCTCGCAAAATTCGTAGAATGGATTTCGCGTGCGTAAAATTCACTAAGTTTTTGAGTGTGCAGAGCAATTCATGTAGTGTGTCGCACATGTACAGTCTCCGTTGAAACAAATGATCAGAAATTATTGCGGCATAGGCGGTGAAATTGTGAACAGTGTCACTGTTGTTTCCGAGCATGCCGACCACGGGAGCATTGAGCACTGTCGATTTTCGCAACCGGAAACAACCGGTAAAAAACGAGACCTTGCAAAGCCCTTATTTCAGATGCTGACGCGTCAGACGTTGGTTCTAAATCCAGATAATACAACACAGATCCCTAACCAATCACCAACAACATAACCACGGTATCGAAACCAACCACGGCAACATATAATTGTGCTGTAAATAAACGTATCAGATGGTATGTAAAAGGTGGGTAATAGCATAGGTTTCTTAGCAAAGGGGACACTTCGGCAATCTAGGACGAATGCTCCGGCTGTTGCAATTTCACCACTTGGGCTACGAGTCACTAGTGCTTATTATTTTGTGTTCAGAGTGGAGACAGCTGGCGATAAGACGGGACACGAATTTTTACTAGCGATTAGACTGGACAATACTTATGTAGAGACGCCATTTCCAGCTTGCAAAAATTTCCACAGTTTCTCAGCCTTTGCCGAAATATTTTAGACAAAACGCTGTGCATAGAAGTCACACACCAGTAAATGGTGTTTACGATGTGCCATTTATTTTTGTAAATTTTAAATTTGCGTCCCTGCGGAAATATTACGAGATTTTCTAGGAAATGTTCTCGCTTCTCGGTACCGCCTATCCTTTGGATGTGGCGTGCAATGGCCTTCTTGCACTGTTTTAACAGATAGGCACCAATAAAAGAATGCTTTTATTTCCACTTCGATGACGCGCGAGACCTTGCAGGCGCTGCTTTTCGTCGCCACACTTGTAGCGGCATGTGTCATTCATGTCAACACGGAATACTGAGTCTGAAGCAAGTATTGCTGAGCCATTTAAGCATTTGAATTACCAGGAGGTGCCTAATGTCATCTACTGTTAACAGTATGTTCCACATGCGATTCTTTCATGTTTTTTCCTGTTACATCGTCTACTAATAGCTGCAGTCTATGACGGCTCACGAAGTAGAACTTTCGAATAATGGGACAAACATCTGTATGTTTCATCCAAGAGGAAACTCTTTCTTTTTACCGTCTTCTGTATTCGAATAGTAAGGTATTGGTTTTATCAATGTAAATACAACGGGGTTGGATTGTCATTGACAAAGACATTGCACTCACTCGTGAGAACATTCGTATAATCCACTTAAAAATATCTGTGGAGTTTAAATAAAACACTATATTTGTCTTTTTCACAGGTCAAGGAAAGCCTTCGGAGCACCACCCTGAAAGATCTGCAGAATACGGTAGTACCACCTTCCAACCAAAATGCTTGGGAAAAGGCAGCTGCGATGTACCAAGCCTGCGTATCTTTCGCATCTTCGTACATGCCTGAGGTAACCGTTCATTGTGTCTTTTATTAGAGGAGCTAAAACATTTTCTGCTGCCAGAATTATGTGAGGCGTGTATACAAACACGCTGTCAGTACTGTGATTTTGAAAATGGCGTTTATTCGTAGAGACTATAAAATACCCTACTAGTATCGCTATTTCTATCTCGCATTGTAGCTAGTGCAAGATAGGGCAAATTCAAGTAAGTAGAATTAGTACCTAACAAATCGGCCTAGTAAGAGTCCACCAATACACCTTCTTCCGGGTGCCATCACACATGAGCCGTTCTCTTAGCATGGAAGTCTCGAAACGTAGTGTTAGGTCTCTACACGTCTTTCGATCTTTATTGCTATTGTTCTGGCGATTCTAGCTGCCCCCGAAAACTCTGCAAAGCTCCTTGGCCTTACGAAAACGAAAAAGGTGATTAGAACATGCAGGCACACACAATTCCTCTCCGAGGGGATGAGTGTGTTGCGTGAAGCTTATCGATATCTCGTCCATCTGATGCGATACTCACTTATCTATCGTGAAATCAGGAGACTTTATTTCAGAATTTCCTATTACATTCGACAGGTATATGCATAAGCCCGTGGTAGCCTTTACATCAGGTCTGAATTTTGGTCACTTTATGGTCACATTGTGGTTGCATGGTGCACAGTGCTCAAGTCCTTGAAACGGAAGAATGATCCAGCCTTTGTGGAGTTTGACGCTTCATAAGACAGGTGCGACCACTTCCGAACAACATTAAAGTAGCCATCTTGAAAGGGCGGGGAAATATCTGTCAAATATGGTCACAGTCTCTAGTGCGGATGCAGCCGGCCCGCACCACGGGGATTGGTGCACGAAGCCCGTCATTGAACTGAACACTGAACTTGAACGGCTTACTTTCTGTGCGCAAGCATTATATTCGAAGCGGAGATCGCCATTGCTGTGGTCGCCACAGATACAAGGCTCCTGGTAACTATCACCGATCCTAAGGGTGCGTGCTGCAACGCTGAGCAATGGTATATTGCATGCCATGTTTTAGGATCCTCCACGCTCGCGAGTAAACATCGTATCCGATTCGCCGTATGGTAATGTGGGCTTCAAGTGAGTGGCGTTTGCAGGACAACGAGAAAGCCGCATTTTTCGCCCGTACAATCACTCACCGTGAATCACCGTATTCGTGTTAAGCTCGAAAACTCGCCAGGAAATGTGGAGGAGCACTGGCTTTTTCGCCTCTTCAGCAGTACTGTACTGCGCCTGATAGTACCGATGCATGTAAGGCCGGCCTCAGTGACTACGGGTTCGCACTGTGCTGAAAAATGGGCTGACATCGATCACATGGTATACGAATGCCCGTGCAGTTTTCCTATTTATCCTACTCCACTCAATAGAATTTGAAAGCGACCCTGCACGACTCCTCCAACCTGCAATCCCAAGAGGCTTTGAAAGTGGGCTACCGTAGGAGCTATATGTATCTGGGGCTTGAGTTTCTTCATAGTGGTTATAAAGGGTGGGTCTTTAGGATTCACCCCATGGAAAATACTTTAGGTAGCTGAACAAACGTTTTTTTAGCACCATCAACCTAACGAAAGAGACCAAATAACATAGCAAAGCAAAAAGATGTGATGAAAGACATAGCGCTCCTGCTAGCTTGATTTCGCCTAACGCTAGGGTGAAATTTATCATTTCTTCCCTGAAATGCACCTACTGACAATTTTGCCGATTAGGTTCGCACGCAATTTTATTTTCTCCTGAATTGAGAATTTTATTGTCAACAGTGCTCGAGATATCTACGGTCTTGTTACCACATACATAAATCTGTTAATCGGCGCTGTTACACTTGCTTACGTCTGGTGCAGATGGAACCGTTCGCTGTCCTTTATTTTTTTACCAAAAATGTGCTTTTTTAGGTTTTTTGTGCTCGAAGAAGAAGCTATTAGCATTGAGACAAATATCCACTTTCCTGCTGCTTGTCAGAGCTTCTACAACTCGTACATTGCGAAAATATGCATTCACAGCGTGAACATTCAAAGAAGCTTTACAATGAACACAAGAGTCACTCGTATATTACTGCCATCTCACGCAGCGTGTAAATAACATAATACAGAATCTATTCAAATTAAGGGCATATTACACAAATAGATTTATTTAGAAATGTGTCAGTTGCTACCCTAAAATCACTATTCGCAACATTTTTTCTTAGTAACATGATACACTTTACCGTAATACACGTCGGTGTGGTTCATTGAACTAGACGTTCTACTTTTTTATTCACAGAAAAAGAACCTAACAATTTTATTCATGTCTAGTGTTTCAAATTTGTTTTGTATTCTCTGCTGGCCATGTGCGAGAAAAAGGGGAATTGTGGATGAAATTAACTAGAATGGTCTCTTCGGGGTGCTAATACTATGCTCACACCTCAGACAGGTGAGCTGAGAAGGTGGATGATCTTGATGAACTTGGACCTCTACAACTACACGACATTGTCGAAAGTCGACTCAGTCGAGATGATGGTTCGAGGCTCTCTTGATCTCGGACTGTATGTTATGCTGTACATATCGTTTGGGCAGAGGACCTTCATAGGTGACAGGCGACACATGGAGGTGAGTGCAAGAATGGTAACTTAACGTGAAGCAGTTGTAACGAGACAAAATCAGAATGCGTGTGCAATTATGAGCAACGCTGGAACTATATTTGTAGACATATGTGCTAGTATTCCTTCAAATCAAACTTTCGTAGCTACGCATATGAGACATTGCTTTGTGTGTCTACTTATCCTAGTATATAGCAATGATGAAATTTCTAGATTGAAAAACCTGCCTTCCAGGCTACTTTTTGTAAAGGATAATTCAAGCTAGAGGAAGAAGATTAAGAATCGATGCTGAAGATTTGTCAAATAGCCTCTATAAAGTTGTAGAGAATAACCAGCAAAAGTTTACAGCAATGGGAACATGCAAGTCCGCGCCCATTCACAACGCCTTTAAGGGATGTACTACTGGCAATGTGTTGTGTTTGTGGCTACTAAGTAACGCTTGAGTAATTATGCCGGGAGGAAGAGAATGCCATTGTGAAGGCTGAGCACTCACGGTGCGCATGAGTGTTTAGAAACTTGAAAACAAAAATGATTCAGTTGCTCCGCTCACTGCAAAGTATATTTGTGCCGTTTAATCAAGGATTATATTATAACGAAGTCCATAAAAGGGACCAGGCTGACGTAAGGAAAGCGTACAACGCTTGAATTATTCAGCATTTATGAAGGTTAGCAGGGCCTTCTGAGAAATTTTGAATTATTGTGAAGAACCGTTGCTGATCCTGTGTCAGAAGGACCAGTTGGGGTTATTTGACGCCGGATATTCACTGGCATTCAAATTTACGTCTTCTTTAGTGTTATCACTGATTACATAGAAATGTTTTTCTGATGTTTCTCCTAGGCAACATTATGCAATATTCGCTGCAGCTGGCATACATCTAGGACGTAGGTTTACTCCTAAGTACAGAAAAAGTCTTGCTCTACATATTACGATATGTCTTGCGTTGGTGTTTTGTTCGCGTTAAAATTTATATTTATATCTTATCTTTTCAATATTCAACAATCTAACTCAGGTCCAGGACTACTGGTCAATTTTTGAGAACAGAAGGCAATAATTACGGATTTTACAGTACCGATAACCGTGCAGTAGTTGTTATACCAAGTGAAGAATGAAATCTAAATAAAAGGAATGTTATTTTAGCGCACAGTGCTTTTCCCGGTTGGGGGACTAAAATTGTTCTTAAGAATCTGCGTCTAGACAGCGCTGACCTTGTAAGATGTCTTTTAATTCATTTTTGACGACTTCCCTTCAAAAGTTGCGAAAAACCTTTTCAAGTAATAATTTGGCAACATTGCCTTCAAAGCTATTAAAGAATGAAGATATATTGATAACATGCTTGGAAAGCCGTCAACTATGGGTGAACAAAGCTCTTTAAAGAAGGTGGCCAGTCCAAAAATACGTGGGAGAGTCCTAACAGTAAGACAGGTTAATGTTGACAAGGAGATAGTACAAAAAGCAACACATATTCAATTCAGCTCTAGTAATGTACGCAATGTTAGTCTTAACTCGAAATAGAGGGAACGACAGATATTTATTACTTTGAGTGTGACTGTAAGGTAACACAGAACGAAGTGGGTCATGGTCAAGTTGTCTAACGTTGATGTATTTTTTTTTATTTCAACCCTTTTAACACTCGTTTTCTGGCATGTTCTACTAGACCATGCCGGAGAACGATTGTTAGAAGCATCAAAATTAAGGAGATTTCACGCCAAGAAATTATTTAGTGTAAATGCATGGATCAATACTACATACCAATATTACACGATGGCTCAATAATAGCTGCTAATAAGAGCTTGTACTTTAAAATTAAGTGCAATGGCAACATTGGTTAATGAGTTGAAAAGGTGGAGATTTTTTTGAAAAAAAAACTAAAACCAAAAGAAATCACAGAGGTGCCTAAATCAACTTTTTAGATAAAATTGTCTGAAATGTTAGAGCCATTGAAGAATATGACTACGGAATATACAGAACTGGAATTCTCATAAACGAGGAATGAAAGGAGTCTATTGGCTGCAGAATTGGTTGCACCAAAGATTTTGGCAGAATCCCAATTCTCATAGAAATGTATATTTCATGGTAATCTGAATGGTTCACGTAATCTCTAGTGCGACGCTTTAGTATCACCAACACAAATATCCATAAGGCCGAAGAGCCTCAATGGTTACCGCGATTTCGGCTGTGAAAAATGGCAGTAGAATGGTTGCTTTACTACTTCCATGTATGTATGTATGTATGTATGTATGTATGTATGTATGTATGTATGTATGTATGTATGTATGTATGTATGTGTGTATGTATGTATGTATGTATGTATTCTTACAAGGAAACCTACATTCGTAGATGTTTACGACGTTTACACGCGACGACAATGCCTGGCACACTGGCGGGCTGGGACCAGTCTCTATCCACTTCGTAGTCTTTTCTTTCAGGCAGGGACCCTCTACTGCTTTATGCCCCAATCCCACTACTGCCTTGTGGCACTACCCTGCGGCGTTAAAGCGCCGACCCGGTGCTTGTCACGAAAGGGGAGTGTTGGTTGACACATAAGGCTTCAGTATTACGACGTGCACAACAAAGGATGGTGGTGGCATTGAATGCGCTTCGTTGACGACTCGCTGTATCTCGTAGGTGAGGTTGGTGATCTTGCGTAGAACTTTGTATGGTCTGTCATAGCGAAATAAAAGTTTTATTGAGAGGCCGATCTGACGACATGGGGTCCACAAGAGTACGAGAGAACCTGGGGCATACGAAACTTCGCGGTGGTGACGATCGTATCGTTCTTTCTGAGAGGCTTGAGAAAGTATGAGTCGTTCTCGGGCAATTTGTCGTGCTGCGTCGGCTCGCTCTATGGCATCGCGGACGTATGTGACAAGGGAGTTCGAACCAGCGGGAAGGATTGTATCCAGAGGCAGAGAGGGTTCACGTCCATAAAGAAGGGAGAACGGGGAATAGCCTGCGGTGACATGTCTGGAGGAGTTGTAAGAGAAGGTGACGTAGGGTAGCGTTGCGTCCCAGTCACGGTGGTCTGGAGAAACATACATTGACAACATGTCGGTGATACTGCGATTCAGGCACTCTGTAAGTCCATTAGTTTGTGGATGGTATGCCGTTGTTAACTTGTGGTTCGTGGAACAGAAACGTACGAGGTCCTGGACGACGCGAGATAAAAAGTATAGGCCTTGGTCAGTAACGAGCTGTCGAGGAGCGCCGTTATGCAATATGATGTCATGCAGTAAAAAGTCGGTGACATCGGTAGCGCAGCTGGTTGGAAGAGCGCGGGTGATCGCGTAACGTTTCGCGTAATCGGTCGCCACGGCAACTCAATTGTTCCCGGATGCAAAAGTGGGAAATGGCCCGAGAAGGTCGAGCCCTACGCGGTAGATTGGTTCAGCAGGGATCTCAATAGGGTTAAGAAGGCCAGCTGGAAGTGATGTTGGTCGTTTTCGACGTTGACAAAGGTCGCAGCTGGCGACATACTTTTGCACAGAGCGATATAGGCGTGGCCAGAAAAAACGGCGCCGGACGCGATCATAAGTGCGGGTGACTGCCAAGTGACCAGCGGCAGGTTCATCGTGAAGCTGTCGAAGAACATTTGCACGCAAATGGGAAGGTGCAACGAGAAGGCGGTCAGGACCATTAGGGCGCATGTTGTGGCGGTAGAAAACACCTTCTTGAAGGAAATACAAGTTCAGAGAAGTGGGTGGAGTAGCGGAACTCAGGCTTTCTATGATGGGAAGTGAATCCGGGTCGCTGAGTTGCTCAGAAGTGATATCAAGAAAGTCTGATATTGATAAGACGCAAACCTCCGTAGCTCTCTCTGTGGTGTCTGGTGGATCGACTGGATACCGTGAAAGACAGTCGGCGTCTGGATGGAGGTGACAAGATTTATACACGACCGAGAAGGTGTATTCTTGGAGGCGGAGAGACCATCGACCGAGATGTCCCGTGGGGTCCTTGAGCGAAGAAAGCCAGCAGAGTGCATGATGATCAGTTACAACAGTAAAACTGCGACCGAACAGGTACGGGCGAAATTTGGCGACAGCCCAAACAAGAGCAAGACACTCTCTTTCTGTTATGGAATAGTTCCTCTCGGCAGGGGATAAAAGGCGACTGGCGTAGGCGATGACACAGTCACGTCCATGCTGACGCTGAGCTAAAACAGCACCAATTCCGTGGCCACTCGCGCCCGTACAAACTTCTGTCGGGGCGGTCTGATCGAAGTGGGCTAATATTGGCGTCGTCGTGAGGGCTGCAATGAGCGCCGAAAATGCAGCACTTTGAGGCGAATTCCAAGTAAATGGGACGTCTTTTTTAAGAAGCTCGGTGAGAGGACGCGCAATATCGGCGAAATTCCGGATGAAGCGGCGAAAATAGGAGCACAAACCAAAGAAGCTCCGGACATCCTTAGGAGAAGAGGGCACGGGAAATCGAGTCACTGCGCGAATTTGTCCGGATCGGGCTGTACCCCAGATGCGTTAACGAGGTGACCAAGTACAGTTATTTCACGACGGCCGAAACGGCATTTGGAGGAGTTCAGCTGGAGACCAGCGTCGCGGAATACTTGGTGAATACTGGACAGTCGCTCAAGATGGCTTGTGAACGTCGGTGAAAAAACAATTATATCATCTAAGTAGCATAAGCAAGTGGACCATTTGAAGCCGCGCAGAAGGGAATCTATCATGCGCTCAAAGGTGGCCCGCGCATTACAAAGCCCAAACGGCATTACTTTAAATTGGTATAACTCATCTAGGGTTACAAATGCTGTTTTTTCTCGGTCCCGTAGGTCAACAGCGATCTGACCATAACCAGATCGAAGGTCAATGAACGAGAAAAACTTTGCGCCATGAAGGCAGTCAAGGGCGTCATCTATTCTTGGTAAGAGGTAAACGTCCTTCTTAGTGACCTTCTTGAGATGTCTATAGTCGACGCAAAACCGTCATGTGTTGTCCTTCTTCTTGACAAGCACGACCGGGGATGCGAACGGACTAGATGAGTGTTCGACGACGCCTTTGGCGAGCATTTTCTCGACCTCTTTCTGGATGACAGAGCGTTCGGCAGCGGAGACGCGGTAAGGGCGGCGATGAATTGGGTTGGCATCGCCGGTGTTGATGTGATGCGTCACGACAGATGTATGGTCTAAAGGGCGGTTGTCAAGATCGATTATGTGCGCATAGGATGTCAACAGACGGTGGAGGTCTTGTGCTTCGGAGGGCGAAAGATCTGGCGCTATCATTTTGGCAATGTCAATGCTTGACAGGTTGGGCACAGTGAGCAAGTTGACGTGCGGAGTAGGTTGCTGAGCCGACAGTTCAGAAATATCACACCCTTGCAACGACGACATGACGCCTAGTTTAATACCAGCAGGCAGCACATGCGCGGAGAAACCAAAGTTCAATAGAGACAGATGGGTCTGGTTGTCGCGTACACTCACCACGGTGTGCGGGATAGCAATGGAGTGCTTTAGCACAACGTCGGTAATAGGTGAAACGACATATTCACCATCGAGCACAGGCGGATCCCACACGAGCTGCACTTAGGTCGCGGCTTGCGGTGGAAGATGCAGGAACTCGGTGGTACAAAGGCGACTTTGAGCATCACGGGGAACAGTGGCGTCAAAAGGCAGTTCCAACTGAAGAAGACCCGTCGAGCAGTCGATAAGGGCGGAGTGCGCAGAGAGAAAGTCGAGACCAAGAATCACGCCATGTGGGCACTGCTCAAGCACGGCGAACAATACGATGGTCTGGCGCCCAGCAATACACACGCGAGAGGCGCATATGCCGAGAACGGTAGATGCGCTCCCATCGTCAAGCATTACTTCACACTTAATAGGAGGCGTGATCACTTTTCGCAGTTTAGTACAGAGAGCGGCGCTCATGACTGAAATTTGTGCGCCAGTGCCTATGAGGGCTGTAACGGTAACGTCATCCACCAAAAGTTCCAAAATATTGCGGCGTGAAGGAATCGTGAACAGAGGATTTGCAGAACGGGTCGTTAATGCAGCGTCACCTCCGGGAGCTGCATGGTCTAGTTTCCCGAGATTGAGGTCTAGTTTCCCGAGATCCAGGTCCCCTGCCCAGGTCGGGCAGAAACCTGGATCGAGTAATCATCGGCAAGAGAGATCGGCCCCGCAGGGGCGCCTGCGCAAGTAGGCGTTTGGTGTGTAGCGACACCATGGACCCGAGCTAACGGGGGAGTTTTGACTCCCTCCCACGCCTAGCCGTGCGTGGCCTTGCCGTGTCCGGGGAAAAGGGGATCCTGGGGGTTGAGCCGACGCTGGGTGATTTTACCTTTAAGGCCCCCCGGCAGAGGCAACACACCCCTTTGGCCCCGGCTTCACGTAGACGGCACTCTGGGCTGACCCACCCAGGGAAAATTGGCAGTCGCCTTTTCCTATCTCTCTCTTCCTACATCTTCGTCTTTTTATTTTTTTAGCTGTCCTGTCTACTTCTCTCTTCTGCTTACTTCCAATTTTCTCGGCGGCAAGGGTTAACCCTGTGCAAATAGCCTACCTTGGCCTAGGCGCATTGGGTTATAGCAGGGTTGTACGGCTGACGTCTGCAAGGTTTCAGCATCCGCAAACTTGCAGCGTCCCCTCGTTGGGCTCCGTGGTGGGTGGCCGCCAATGCTGCTGAACAACATACAATTAGCATGCAGCAAGCATTCCCTTTACTCAGTGATCGTGCCTCCTCAAAGCGGGTACGCACCGAAGATATCAATTTTTTTTCATCTGGCCAAGACAAATGTTTCCTCATTTCCACGTTATACACTGCGAAAAAACTAACAAGCAAGCCAGAACTGCATCCCCCTTCGTAGTGGCTAGATGCTTAACCGAAACTCTCGGTGCCGGGTACAAGGTTACCAAAATGGCCAGCGGAGATCTACTCCTTTAGATACGTGACCAAGACCAATTCGATAAACTGAACACCCTCACAACGTTTGGAGACACACCCATCATTATTACGCCACACAGGTCCATGAACTCACCTCGCGGGGTCGTATCGGACGCAGATTGGCTTGACCTGACCGAAGCTGAACATCTGGAAGGATGGAAGAGCCAGAACGTGACAAACGTACAGCGTATTAAGATATGAAGAGATCAAAAAGAAATACTAACCAAACAATTAGTACTGACCTTTGCTTCGAGCGATTTGCCGGAAACCATACAGACTTGGTATACAAAGACATCCCTGAGGCCATATATTCCCAACCCCCGCCGTTGCTTCCAATGTCAGAGATGCGGCCACGGCTCTCAAACCTGTCGTGGCCGGAAAACTTGTGCTCTGTGTGGAGTCGTGGGCGATGCGTCCGACAACTGCGAAGCACCTGCACACTGTGTGAACTGTTGTGGTAATCATGGCGCGTACTCACGTTCCTGTTCTTTCTGGAAAAAAGAAAAAGAGATTATCACTTTAAATATAACAGAAAACATTACATTTAAAGAAGCAAGAAAAAGAGTCTCGCCATTTTATGGCCCCACATATGCTGATGCGGTGCGCCAGGGGGCAGTGCCACACCAGCCCTTGCCACTCCTTCAGCCTGCGCAGAGTGAGCCATTGGCTGTGGCGCCTGCCCCCAAGGCGGCAGTAGTTGAGTCTACTCCGCCTACTATTGAACAGAGACCAGAGACTCCAGGGTCCTCGGGTCTCAAGGCCTCACCTCGCCAGGTGAGGCCCAAACTTCGAAAAACCAGCTCGCATGAGCAGGCAATGAATACGGCGGCACCCCTGGGGCCAAAAGAACGGCGCGGCTCTCTGGAGCGCGCCAAGAGAACTAAAAAGCTCATAACAGGGCCTGATAATGGACCTGTTACTTGAGTTCGACCTTTCAACTTAAACAAGTCACTCCCTTAACGTACACACAGCACTACTTTACTTCCAATATGTAAAAACAAATTATACATTGAAACGTCGAAGGACTGCTTAAGAACCTCGACGACGTACAAGAGCTTTTATACAAACACTCACCTCAAGTGCTGTGTGTACAGGAAACACACCTCAAATCCTCAAATACAAATTTTTGCGTGCGTACGTCATATACCAAAAGGACCGAGATGATGCTGTGGCGTCATCCGGTGGCGTAGCCATTATTATTAACCAAGGAGTAGCATGTACACATTTACCACTCCAGATATCTCTTGAGGCGGTGGCTGTTCGAGCGGTACTTTTAAACAATTTCGTCACCATCTGCTCTTTGTATGTACCTCCCCACCACCGTCTTGAAAGACGTGAATTTCAGTCTTTAATAGACGAACTGCCTGAACCTTATTTGCTTCTTGGGGACCTAAATGCACATCGTGGACTGTGAGGCGATTCTCACTGTGATGCACGAGGTCGTCTCATTGAACACTTTCTCTTCTCTTCCGGTGCCTGTTTGTTGAATAGGAAAGAGCCAACATACTATAACGTTGCCAACAAATTTTACTCGTCTATCGACCTCAGCATCGTGTCACCTTCACTCCTACCCCTACTCAAATGAAAAATCATAAATAATCTATATGGAAGTGACCATTTCCCTGTAGTGTTGAGTTCACAAACAACATATGAATGTCCTCTACACGTTCCCAAATGGCTGATAAACAAAGCAGAGTGGGAACAGTTCCATAACACTACACGTTTGAGTTGGACAGACATATGTAGGTTAAACATAGATGAAGCTGTACAATACTTCACAGCTTTTCTAACTGACGCAGCAGCCAAGTGCATACCGCCAACATCTGGAATGCCCGGCCAACGACACGTCCCATGGTGTAACACAGAGTGTCGTAATGCGCGAAAGGAACAGAACAGGGCATGGAGGTTGCTTCGGAACTCACCAACAGCCGAAAATCTTGACACCTTCAAGAAAATAAAGTCTCAAGGCAGGAGAACCCGTCGGCAGGCCAGAAGAGAAAGTTGGCAAAACTTTTTGTCAGGGATCAATTCATACACACAGGAGGCTAAAGTCTGGAACATGGTCGGTAGGATAGCAGGAAAACAAGTACACACACTTCCACTCGTAAACACTCAGGGTGATACCTTGAAAGACCAGGCAAAGTTCCTCGGTGCACACTTTGAACGGGTATCCAGCTCGTCCCACATTACTGACACTTTCCAAAAATACAGAACAAGAATAGAAAAGCAGAAACTAGAACACAAATCCACTAGATACGAGGTATATAACCAAGCTTTCAGTCTAGCTGATCTCCGAACATCTCTACACTCCTGCAGTACTTCTGCCTCAGGTTCTGACCATGTGGTGTATGAAATGGTAAAAAGCCTACCAGCCGAAACACGAAAAACCTTACTCTGTTTGTACACTGCTATCTGGTTTTCTGGCACTATCCCTACCTCCTGGAAAGAGGCTAATATTATTCCCATTTTGAAAGAGGAAAAGGACCCTTCTTTAGCTTCAAGTTATAGGCCTATTGCACTTACAAGCTGCTTGTGCAAAGTCTTCGAAAAAATGATAAACTGCCGACTTGTACATATCTTTGAAACAAACAATTTGCTCGACCCATTTCAGTGCGGGTTTCGAGAAAGTAGATCCACCACAGACCACCTTGTTCGTATCGAGGCACAGATCAGAGACTCCTTCGTCCATAAACAATATTTTCTTTCTGTGTTCCTCGATATCGAAAAGGCTTATGATACAACATGGCGTTTTGGAATTCTAAGAGACCTGTCCCACCTTGGTGTGCGCGGAAGAATGTTTCATATAATCCAAAGTTACCTGTCAAACCGGACATTCCGTGTCCGTGTGGGCAGTGTTTTTTCCCAAACATTTGTCCAGGAAACAGGCGTGCTACAAGGTGGTGTGCTTAGTTGCACTCTTTTTATTATCAAAATGAATTCTTTGTACTTGTCCATCCCCCACAATATGTTCTATTGCACATATGTCGACGACGTTCAGCTTGGGTTCAAGTCATGCAACTTGGCATTGTGTGAACGGCAGATTCAGCTGGGTTTAAACAAGGTCTCCAAATGGGCAGATGAAAACGGATTTCGACTTGACCCACAAAAAAATACGTATGTCTTGTTCTCTCGAAAGAGAGGCATGCACTCGGAACCTGACATTCGACTAAACGGGCAACGTCTGTCCTTCAAAGCCGACCATAAATTCTTAGGCTCATTCTTGGACAACAAGTTGACCTTCGTACCGCCCATCAAGTATTTGAAAACAAAATGTTTAAAAGCCATGAATGTTATAAAAGTGTTGTCACGTACTACTTGGGGTAGTGACAGGCAATGCCTCATGAATCTGTATCGAAGTTTCATTCGCACCCGCTTAGATTGTGGGGCCGTTGTTTATCAGTCTGCGACTCAAAGTGCTTTCAGGATGCTGGACCCCGTGCACCATTTGGGCATCCGCCTTTCTACCGGTGCTTTTCGCAGTAGCCCCATAGAAAGCCTTTATGTTGAGTCAAATGAGTGGTCGCTTCATCTGCAGAGAACTTACATGTCCTTTGTTTATTTCCTTAAGGTGAAAGCGGATAAGAAGCACCCCTCATACTCTACTCTTAATGATTTGTCGAGCTCAATTCTGTTTCAAAACAGGCCTTCGATGAGGCAGCCCTTCGCAGTTCGCCTGAAAAGTTTAGCTGAGGAAACTGGAGTCTTACTTGAACACAGTTTAATGGCTCCTGTAGCATATCCGCCACCATGCCAATGGCAGACTATAGAGTGCGATGTGTCCTTTTTAGAAGTTACAAAACATGCGCCTATTGCCCATATCCGAACATACTTCCTGGAACTTCAACACAAATACACACGTCCTGGGTTCTTTACAGATGCCTCCAAGTCCAACTCCTCTGTGTCCTACGCTACTGTCGGCCCATCCTTTTCGGACGCTGGCCCTCTACATCCAGGCACAAGTATCTTCACAGCAGAAGCTTACGCGATACTTGTGGCAGCTAAACACATTAAACAATTACAAGTACAAAAAGCAGTAATTTATACAGACTCCCTCAGTGTGGTAACGGCTCTGCACAGTCTTAAAAACAAAAAAAAACCGGTCCTTGTCTCACTTTAGTTCATTTTGTGCACACTCTACACACTCAAACAACATGTTGTAGTGTGCTGGGTGCCAGGGCACCGTGAGATCGAAGGCAACGTGAGGGCGGATCAGCTCGCTGTATCCGTCCATAAAAGCACTGCCCCTACACCCATAATAATCCCGGCCCTTGATCTTAAGCCGTCTCTCAAACGAAACCTCAAGGACTACTGGCAGAGCAAGTGGGATACACACACACAAAACAAACTACATATTATTAAGCCACACCTTGGTCATTGGCTGCCAGTATCAAAATCGCGTCATACAGAGGTAATGCTAACGAGACTCAGGATAGGACACACATACACGACACACACATATCTTTTGTCTGGTGGCGATCCACCATTGTGTGACAGATGTGGTGAAGCATTCACAGTCCTTCACATGTTAATGCAGTACAAACTATTGGACACTATAAGAAAACAACACTTTCCATTACCCTACCGACAACTTATACCTTTACACCCTGCAATGTTCGTCGGTAGGGAACCGCTTTTTATTATAAATTATTGTTAGCGTTTTTAAAAGAAATTCATAGTTTTCATATCATATACCCCGGCATTCCGTAGCACGACCTCTCCTGAGAGGTTTCCGCTGTGGTGGCTACACAAGAAAGCACTTGCCTCACGGCCCTTGGACGCAAGGGTATGAACGAGTGAGGCACTTGTGCTAATGCCATACATATCCACCATCGTCTTTTATTATCACCAACTTTTGTCATTTATTCGCACCACACACACCTTTTACGGCATGGTAAGGATTTTAATACTTGTATGTTTTTACCCGCCTTACAGCGAGGAATTTTATGGCCCTAATACAAGTCAAGTCAAGTCAAGTCAAGTTTATTAAATAGTTCAGTTGAGTTACATGGTTAGCGTTATTACAGCAGGAGGTCCCAAAGTTTCAGAGAAACTGACAGGGGGACCTCCTATGGCTACATGGATGGGGTAATTACAAAAAATACAGCAATAGTATACGGTCTTGTGAGTAATAATGAATAATCTTGATTAACAATAAAAACACGATCAATACACAACATAATGGTAATACTCACTATTGAAAAATAACAAGGAAACAATCAAAAGCAAGTTAAGACAAAAAACAATATTAATGAACTCTACGTGACAAATGTAACACGTTTCATTATCAGTGTTATCAATTATACAATGGCAAATTGAAGTAGTAAAAAAGCACAGAACTGTGGAGAGCTATTAACAGTTAATTACACAAATCGGATGAGTTGATTAATTCCTGAACGTAATATTTCTTACTACGCGAAGTGAAAATATGGATGTTATGCGATGATTTCAATTCGAAAGGCAATGAATTCCAAATGGCTATGCTAGTAAATAAGGTTGAGAACTTGCCGTAGTTTGTCCTTACGGCCGGCAAAAGAAGATTATAGCACTGAGAAAACCTGGTGATGTTACCATTAGATAAGTGACGATGATCAATGCATGCAATAAAAATGTCATGCGTGATGAGTCTAAAGGCGACAATGGACATTCTATGACAAAATAATTGTCTCAATGGGAGTATGTTAAGCTGAGAAAACAACGAGCTGCAGGAGAAGTAAAATGGGCTGAAAGTCATTAATCTAACTGCTTGATTCTGAAGTCGCTGCAAACGTTCGATGTGCGTGAAATATGTGTTGGCCTAAGATGATACGCAATACGAAATATGGCTATGAATATAAGCAAAATACAAAGTACGTATGATGTGAGGCGGAAAATAAGTTCGTGTCTGGATCATAACGTGAATACCAAATGCAATCTTTTTAGCGAGTGATGCTGCATGTTTATGAAATTTTAGTTCGCTATCTAAGATGACGCCAAGAAACCGCGCTTCACTGGAAATGTTTATGACGGTATTACCAATGTGAAGGGAAGGTTGTATGTCAAGTGAAATGCGCGGGGAATGGAACAACATAAACACGGTTTTAGTAGCATTGATCTGAAGATAATTGGCCTGGCACCATAAA
This sequence comes from Rhipicephalus annulatus, assembly GCA_013436015.1. NCBI lineage: Eukaryota > Metazoa > Arthropoda > Arachnida > Ixodida > Ixodidae > Rhipicephalus > Rhipicephalus annulatus. Next base: position 384,189 of record WOVY01001732.1, on the reverse strand, counting down.
GTTATGTTATGTAAATCTGTGTTGAGGTCAGACTGGAGTGAAGAAACTGATTTAGATGACTGAAAGATGGTTGTGTCGTCAGCGTAAAGTATGCACTTGGTCCTTGTAAGAATTGTAGGTAGATCATTAATAAACATCAAAAATAAAAGTGGGCCTAAAATTGATCATTGTGGAACACCGACGTTAATTAACTTGGGCGTTGAAAGATGGCCATTAACATGAACCATTTGAGACCGGTTACTGAGGTAGCTCTTAATAAAACTTAGTGGCGGACCAGACATACCAAATGATTCGAGTTTAGCAAGTAGAACGTGATGATTTATAGTGTCAAAAGCCTTCGTCAAATCGATAAACACAGATCCCACAAGTAACCCTCTATCAATAGCTTGTTTAATTTCCTCCGTTAGGGTAATTAGTGCCAGCTCAGTTCAATATCCATGACGGAATCCGAATTGTTGTGGAGATAAAAGATTAAATTTTTTCAGATAACGCATTAATCTAATGTGGAATAACTTTTCAATTACCTTACCGAAGAAAGGCAGGATACAGATTGGCCTATAATTCTGTACAAAAGTCTTATCACCCTTCTTAAAAACTGGAACTATTTTACCAGCCTTAAGGCAGCTCGGAAACACACCCGCTGAAAACAGCTTGTTAATAATTACTGCCAAAGGTGGGGATATTAAGTTTGAAACTAGCTTTACTTTAAAAGGATCAATATTATCTAAACCAGCACTTGTGGTCTTTAGTGATGTGATGACCTGAAGGACTTCATCTGCAGACGTGGAATGAAGATAAAAAGAATGAGTACACCGTGGTATATTGCGTAAATGACCTGGTGATTGCTGCGTATGCGCAGATGCGCAGAAATGCTCACTGAACGTGGCGGCCACTCTTACAGGGTCGGTATACATTTCGTCGCCTTGCTTTATTTTTATTGTGGGATCTGAGCATTTTTTCATGTTCAAGAAATCTTTAATAATTTCCCAGCAGCGTCTCGTGTTACCCGTGTTTTTTACAATGAGATTCCGGTAGTAATTGCGCTTAGCACACCTAAGTAAGGAAGATAATGTTGCTGAGTATTTGTGAAAGCGGCATTTTAATGCGAGATTATAAGGCTGCGACTTTAGTTTCTTATGAAGGTTATTCTTTTTATTAATGGACTTCAACAACGAGTTGCTTATCCATGGATTTCTAGGGGAACGATACCACTTCGTGACAGTAGTGGAAGTGGTGGATGCATCTATACCTGAAGCTATTACTTCTGAGAAAGACTCAAAAGCCTTTTCTGCGCAGTCTAGATTAGTCACCGATGTCCAGTCTACTGTGCTAATTATTTGCACAAACTTGTCCGCGTCGAATCGGCGTTTCGTAGAGATGTTACTGGCCTTGGTATTTTCGGAGCCCAGAATGAAAAATACGGGATTATGGTCTGTAATGCTATGATCTATTACACCTGCTACGTGTTCAGTGGAAATGTTGGAGATAATATGATCTATTAGGGTATTCGAACCTAGTAAATCGTTTCTAGTTGGTGCTGAGATATGCGACGTAAAGCCATAGCAGTATAAACAGTTCATATATTCTAAGCACGATGCACTATCAGGATCAATAATGTTTATATTAAAATCAACACATAAGACAACGTTTTTGTTTTCCCTCACTAGGTTATCAAGAATGATGCTTAACTGATTACAAAAATCGGAATACGACGATGAAGGTGACCGATAAATGGAAGCTATAATAGTACTACGGCTATTCAATGGTATAACACTATGGTTGAATTCAAGCCAAACAGATTCACATAAAATATTATTAAAGATTATGTCACTACGGCGTGTGTAGGTTAAGGATGAGTTGACAAGTATGGCACTACCGCCACCACGACAGAGCTCCCGATTACAGTATTCGGAATAATAACCTGGCAATCCGTACAAGTTATCCTCATTACCAGATAACCAAGTTTCAGATAAACATATGACAGAGAATGAATGTTTAAGCAAGGAAATCAACGCAACAAGGTCATCCTGGTGCTTTCTAAGACTGCGAATGTTTAAGTGAAGTAGTGATAGGGATGGTGACTTCTCGAGTAGCAATTCTGATGTTTGCTGGCACGAGAACGCAGCCATGTTGATCTAAGGTCAGTTTAAAATTGGGACTGATAGGATAACTAGGAGAATACTCGGAGATCTTCTGCGCATGCAATTCGAAACACGCGACTGTCATCCGCCTTTCTGGCTTTGATTGTAAAATTGTCAGTCCAGAGATGCTTCCACTGATTGGCCTTCTTAAGCGCAAGTGCCTGTGCAAAGAGGCGCTTTCGCTCTGGTGTGAGATGGTCATTCACATACACAGGTTTAGGGCCTGTGCTCTGAGAAAACCCTATATCTGTGGTAGACAAGCGTGCCTTTCTTGCCTTTTTAGCGAATTCAGCCTTCTTATTTCTCGAACAGAATCGCGCAATAATGTTGCTTCCATTCTTTGCGGGCACCCGATGCGCGGCGTCTATGTCTGTATCGGCAATTGGACAACCAATCTTCTCACCGATAACCTGGACGACTGCCAAGCAGTCTTCGCCCTTACAGCCGCTAATCACAATCATCGTCTACATTCCTTGTCCCATGAACTGGCGCTCTTTGGCCATCAAATGGCCCTTGCGCCAAAATACACCATATATCATCGAGAGAGATCGGTGGCCTTGGGGTGATGGTGACCGGCTAAACCTTCGGCCCTGAACGTTAGTAGGAGCAGGCTGTGAATCGTACGGAGTAGAAAACCGGCGAGAATTGCCTTCAAAGCGACGCCATGTTCCAGTGTTTCAAGATGAATTGGATGTCCAACGATTGCGACAGTAGCGTGCAATGTGGCCGACGTGAGAGCAGTGAAAGCAGATCGGTCTATCATCCGACGTTCTCCAATCAGCAGGGTTCCGGTAGCGAGAAGGGTTGCGTGAAGGGTACACCGGAATCTGGTTAACAGAAGCTGAGCTATTGGTAGTGCGAACAGCGCAAACAGGTGTGATGCCGAAATTTGCTATTTCTTGGCGAACGACGGCTTGGATGAGGGAGACGGTGGATGCGTTGTTTTGAGGACCGTCGGAGGCAATGGCTGCAGCAGCCATTGCTTCGAGTTCGAGGCGAACGATACGAGTGACATTTTCGGACGATGCAGTTCGCGTTAACTTGGGGCTGTCTTCGCAGGTCGAAGTGGCTGCCGTATTAGGCAGACGCGCAAACTGGCGGGTCATGCGACGGTTCTTGGCGTGCTCGAAGCGCTGACATTCCTTCACAACCGCGTCGACGGTGGCGCAATCTTTAACGATCAACAGATTAAAGGCGTCATCGGCAATTCCCTTTATTATGTGAGCGATTTTGTCAGTTTCGCTCATGTTCTCATCCACCTTTCGACAGAGGCCCAATACGTCCTGTATGTAAGATACATACGATTCCGTCGATGTCTGCATGCGACATTCCAGGTCTTTCCTCGCGGCCTGCTGTCGCCCAAATGGCCTGCTGAACAACTCGACAAGCTTCAGTTTGCAAACGTTCCAGCTGGTCAACTCCGACTCATGCGTCTCATACCAGGTGAGCGCCGTATCCCGAAAGTAAAATACAACGTTGGCCAGCATCAACGTGGGGTCCCATCTATAGTATTCGCTCACGCGCTCGTACATTGCGACCCAATCTTCAACATTCACCTTGTCCTTGCCTGTGCCCGAGAAGGTTCGGGGGTCTCGTGGAGGCAGGAGAATAAAAGGAGGCTGCCGCTGCTGCTTCGGCTGCTGCTGCGGCTGCTGTTGCTCTTGTGGGTGGGCCTGTTGAGCCATTGCAGAAAAATGAATGTGGCAACCACTTACGAAGTTCCGTGTTGGTCTGCCGGGAAAGCCAGGTAGGCGATCCCAGCACCTCCACCAATAATCTTACAAGGAAACGTATATTTGTAGATGTTTACGACGTTTACACGCGACGACAATGCCTGGCACACTGGCGGACTGGGACCAGTCTCTATGCACTTCGTAGACTTTTCTTTCAGGCAGGGACGCTCTACCGCTTTATGCCCCAATCCCACTACTGCCTTGTGGCAGTATGTATGTATGTATGTATGTATGTATGTATGTATGTATGTATGTATGTATGTAGGTAGGTAGGTAGGTATGTATGTAGGTATGTATGTATGTATGAATATATGTATGTATGTATGTATGTACGTATGTATGTATGTATGTGGCTAGCATCTACTACATATTAATATTCTGCTAGCCCACGCCAGTTCGGAATGTCTTCTGCGCACTCCCATTCGCTATTGTTTATTTTCTGGCTTTCAGAACAAGGTTTACTGTGTACGCAGCATTTAATTGTGCGCCATTTGTTACTTCAGACACTGATAGCATCAATCGCAATGCCTTTTTGTCTACTGGGCAACGCGTAAAACTTACAGCCTTCTCAATGGTAATGAGACTAACACCGACAGGAGTAATATTTTACTTTATGATTACTGCTTTAAGCATTGAGATTCTAATCATTGCTGATTTGCTTGTGTTTTTCTCCGTCAGTTACGGCGATTGCATTTTCAAAGCAAGTGTACCTATGCTCACGTCATTTTTGTTGTTAGCATCGCTGACGTTATTGTTATCATGTTCACTGGTAGATGGGCTTTAGCAAAGAACAAGACGAGTGGCTGCAAAACAGAGACGATAAAGGATTCCTGCAGAACATGGGCGACTACTCATTACTCTTCCTTATGTATGGTGTAAGAAGAGGGGATGACTACGACCTCGCTGCGATGATGGTCAGATACGAACAAAAACGTGAGATAAATTGTCTACTTCATTTAGTTCTACTAAACTCGATAAATACACAATGGTCTTTTCATGAAGCTACTGTATCACTAATGAGTTTTTTTTCATTCAAGGTGGAAAACTTGTATTGCACATGTTTTAGACGTTATTATGGTAACAGACAGCTGCTTTAGCATGAAAACGCTAAAACTTTCTGTCCAACTTTACAAACTAGGCACTGTTAGTTACCACAAATAAAAATCAAATAAATTGTGCTAAATTGACATTTCGCGAGTACCAAATTTTAGGTAATAATGATATGTTTTCACCCTATTGCCAGACCAAATCATTAGTTTCTGTATTTGGTGGTATCACAAGTACTTTTGTAGCAGTTATTAATTTTTTAATGCGCCATTCACTTTTGCTATTCAGGTAGCAAATTGAGCATTGGTTATGTAGTAAGGAGCAACGACTACTGCTGCACACACAGGTGCACAGCCTTGCGCAAAGGAGCACGAGCTGCCTAGCGTACTTGCACCCCCACGATTCTTCGAGCTATCATTTCGATGAGAAAAACGTTTTTTTTAGGTTACACTTACGATAATCTTCTACAGATGGGAATCATCATTGTAGGTAGTATTCAGGAATTCTTCCTGTGCCGCTCAGCTCCACAAACAAAAGAAATATTGAAGACGCCAACTACATGCCATTGAATGCTTCAAACTTCATGACGTCAATTGTTTTGGGGTACGGCGGCTAAGTATTTTAGGTGCAAAATCCATTCTTATCTAACGCAAGCAACTTTAGGCGTATCTATCTATCTATCTATCTATCTATCTATCTATCTATCTAGCTATCCATGCCCGACCTTCTATTCTCGTGCCATTTCACTTTGCGTTGATACCTACAAACACCGGTATTGCACAACATGGCCATATTGAAATCACGAATATCAAAGCCACAAACTAAAGCTCAGGATATACTTGGAATGCTCTATAGTGCACTGCCATTGTGCTTTCTCGGCCGTTTTGTTAGCTTGCTATATGCGACATCGCTGTGTCAGGACGTGAGTATAAGACGAACTTAACTAAAACTGTTAGCAAAACTTGTGACAAGCTCATCAAGTATACATCGCGATTCGTATAGTAGAAGAGATGACAGAATATGCATGAAACTTACGAGAACGTACGTTTAATTAGCATAGTATACTCCAGAATTCACAAGCTTGCATGCATGCATGGGAAACATGCGATACTGAAATGTCTACGCCATAAATGGTTCGATTTCTTTTATAGCCAAGAATGCGTCTTACCCAGCTCCTCACTGACTTCTACATTGTACATTGTTTTGCCACAGTGCGTAGAATCTGTGGGAATATTTTTTGTTGTCAACGTGTAAAGTAGGCGCGGTACGTATTGAGCATGCACTTAACATTTCAATGCACGTATACAACAGAACCAATGACGATGATACTTAAGGGGCGACGCTCCGACGTTCATTCCCTCGTAAGCATAACTTCTGTGGTATATACATTAAAAAAAATAATCGAAGCACAAATGAAGGCAACTTCTTTATTTAACAGAATTAGCACATACTTTAACCAGCCAGACCGTCATGCAGTCTAGTCGAATTCACTGGCCGAAACGTCCGATTGGGAATCATTGTCGTGGCCACCGTCACTGCCCTCCCAATGCACGTCGTCCTCGGTTCCATCAAGCTCATTCGAATGCCCCGTTGTTTTGGAGCCTCTCTTGACTCTACAGGGAGAAACCAGGTCCCATGAAATTGTGATAGTGGAGGACCAAAGCTTTCACATATAGTTGAAAAGGTCTTCTTCAACAGCAGGAAACTTGCATTAGCAAGCACACACTCTTCCGCTTTCTCCCGCACTGAATGTCACAAGTTGAAGAACTTCGCGCTAACGTTCATGCTGGCGGCATGGTTCCCGCTTTCTTTGAGGAACTTGATAAGAGATAGCTTGAATTTCACTCTATATATATTCATTGTATCCCATCACATGGGAAAAAAACCTGTTGTGTGATGGACGAATGGCGAAACTTCTGATATAAATCAAGCGGGCATTGTAGTGTGAATGCAGAAAACAAGGGGTACAGTTGACCTAACAGGCCCTCACACGCCTCTGATGCAGGAATCGTTTGTACAATGCAGCAAGCGTGTATTCCGGGAAGTGTATTTCAAAGTGTATTCCAGGCTGCGGCGAAGGCGTAGTGGTTAGAGCATCCTCCTCGCGTGCAAAAGGTCCGTGGTTCAAATCCCGGTGCCGCGCAGTTCCCAGCCGGATTAAAGAAAATCCGCGTGTTGATGGAACTGCATCAAGAGGCCTGGGGTGCGGCCTCACCGGCAACCACCGCCGGAAACTCACTCCCTCACCAGAGAAGGATTGGCCACGCTGGTGCAGTATTTGGCCACTACCTCCCACATGCATACGTCAAATAACTCACGGCCCTCAGTCCCCAGCAGCTGCGAAGAGACTGACCACGGCAGCTGTCAGATCTGCAACGCAGCAGAGGGTGCTAAGAATCTCTGGATCCAGACAGGCCGCCATTAGAACCTGAACTTGGCAACGTTTAACGCTAGAACATTATCTAGTGAGGGAGGTCTAGCTGTACTATTCGAGGAGCTAGAGGGTGTTAAATGGTATATAATAGGGCTCAGTGAGGTTAGGAGGACAGATCTGGCATATACGGTGCTGCAGAATGGGCACGTCCTTTGCTATCGGGGCTTGGGAGGCAGAAGAAAACTGGGAGTGGGGTTCCTAATTCACAGAAACATAGCTGGCAACAGAGAGGAATACTATAGCATTAATGAAAGGGTGGTAGGTATCGTAATTAAACTGAATAAAAGATACAAGATGAAGGTAGTACATGTTTACGCGCCTACATCCCGCCATGATGACGATTCAGTTGAAAGCTTCTATGAAGACGTGGAATCGGCAATGAGTAAGGTAAAAACACAGTATACTATAGTGATGGGCGACTTTAATGCAATAGTAGGGAAGAATAAGGCTGGTGACCAAGCAGTAGGAGATTATGGCATCGGTGCTAGAAACGCCAGAGGAGAGCTACTAGTAGAATTCGCAGAACGCAATAATTTTCGGATTTTGAATACCTTCTACCGCAAACGAGAAAACCGCAAGTGGACATGGAGGAGCCCTATTGGCGAAAATAAGAACAAAATAGACTTTATGATGAGTGCACACCCAGGACTCGTGCAGAATGTGGAAGTGGCTTGCAGGGTACAATGCAATGACCATAAAATGGTACGGTCTCGAATGCGCCTAGACTTGAAGAAGGAACAACAGAAACTGATACGCAAGAAGCCAATCAGTGAGCTAGCCCTGAGAGGGAAAGTACGGGAATTCAGATTGTCGCTGCAGAACAGTTACTCGGCTCTTAATGAGGAAACCAACCTTAGCGTAGATACAATGAATAATAATCTGACGAGTATCATTACGGAGTGTGCAGTGGAAGTTCGAGGCAAGGCAGTTAGACAGGACACTGGCAAGCTTTCCCAGGAAACGAAGAACCTAATTAAAAGCGTCAAATCATGAAAGTGTCAAGTACAACAGACAAAAAAGAACTGGCAGAGGTTTCGAAGTTGAATAATAGACGTAAGGTATGCGATGTAAGGAGGTATAACATGGAGAGAATTGAACACGCTCAGAAAAACGGAGGAAGCGTCAAAGCAGTGAAGAGGAAACTTGGGATAGGCAGAAGTCGGGTGTATGCACTAAGGGACAAAGAAGGCAAAATAACTACCAATATAGATAGGATTGTTAAAATAGCGGAGGAGTTTTACAGAGATCTGTACAATAGCCGAGACAACCACCACTTTAATACGAGAACAACTAGCAGTAATCCAGATCATACCTCACCAGTAATGATGAAAGAAGTCAGAAAAGCTTTGGAGAGCATGCAAAGAGGCAAAGCTGCTGGTGAGGATAAGGTAACATCAGATCTGCTGAAAGATGGAGGGCAGATTGTGTTAGAAAAACTAGCCACCCTGTTTACGAGGTGTCTCCTGATGGGAAGAGTACCAGAGTCTTCAAAGAACGCTAACATCATCTTGATACATAAGAAAGGAGATGGCAAGGACTTCAAGAATTACAGGCCGATCAGCTTGCTCTCTGTAGTATACAAGCTATTTACAAAGGTAATTGCTAACAGAGTAAAGAAAACATTAGAATTCAATCAACCAAAAGAACAAACAGGATTTCGAACAAGCTACTCAACAATTGACCACATCCATACTATCAATCAGGTAATAGAAAAATGCTCAGAGTATAACCAATCACTATACATAGCCTTCGTAGATAACAAGAAGGCATTTGATTCAGTAGAAATATCAGCCGTTATGCAGACACTGCGGAATCAGGGCGTAGATGAAGTATATATAAACATTCTGGAAGAAATCTACAGGGGATCAACTGCTACCATAGTGCTTCTTAAAGAAAGCAACAGAATACCAATCAAGAAGGGTGTAAAGCAGGGGGACACAATCTCCCCAATGCTATCTCCCCGCGTGCTTACAGGAAGTTTTCAGAAGCCTAGAATGGGAACAGTTAGGGATAAGAGTAAATGGAGTATACCTTAGTAACCTGCGCTTTGCCGATGACATTGCATTGCTGAGTAACTCAGGGGACGAATTCCAACTCATAATTAAGGAGTTAGACAAGGAGAGCAGAAAGCTGGGTCTTAAAATATTCTTCAGAAAACGAAAGTAATGTGGAACAACCTCGGAAAGGAGCAGCGCTTCGAGCTAGGTAATACTGCACTTGAAGTTGTAAAAGACTATGTCTACTTGGGGCAGGTAATAACTGCAGAGCTGAACCGCCAGATCAAAGTAACTAGAAGAATAAGAATGGGGTGTAGCACATTCGTCAAGCACTCCCAAATTAGGACAAGTAGATTGCCACTATCCCTCAAGAGGAAGGTATATAACAGCTTTATCTTGCCGGTACTTAGCTACGGAGCAGAAACCTGGAGACTTACAAAGAGGGTTCAGCTTAAATTGAGGACGACGCAGCGACCAATGGAAAGAAAAATGGTAGGTCTAACCTTAAGAGACAAGAAGAGAGCAGAGTGGATTAGTGGACAAACGGGGGTTAAGGATATCATAGTTGAAATAAAGAAGAGGAAATGGACATGGGCCGGGCATGTAGCGTGTAGACAAGATAATCGCTGGTCATTAAGGGTAACTAACTGTATTTCCAGAAAAGGGAAGTGGCTTATGGGGAGACAGAAGGTTAGGTGGGCAGATGAGATTAAGAAGTTTGCGGGTATATATTGGCAGCAGCAAGCACAGGACCGGGTTAACTGTCGGAACATGAGAGAGGGCTTTGTCCTGCAATGGACTAGCCAGGCTGATGATGATGATGATGATGATGATGATAGTACTAGTAGCCATTTATCTTTAGTCTTAAGAATTGCTCATTAGATTGCGTGTGTATATGTCCTTTGAAATATTATCGCTAGATGGCGTTAGTGAATTTCGTATAGCTGACAAATAAAGCTAATAGATGGCGCTGTTATAAAAAATTCACAAAATATCAACGGAGTGAATTATGATGAGTGGGACGACACTTCTGGCCGTCTACCTGTCTGTCACACTGTATGTCACACAGACAGACAGACAGACAGACAGACAAACAGACAGACAAACAGACAGACAGACAGACAGACAGGCAGGTGGGCAGCCAGGCAGGCAGGCAGGCAGGCAGGCAGGCAGGCGGGCAGGCAGGCGAGCGGGCAAGCGGGCGGGCGGGCGGGCAGGCAGGCAGGCAGGCAGGCAGCCAGGCAGCCAGGCTGACAGACAGCCAGGCAGCCAACCAGACAGACAGACAGACAGACAGACAGACAGACAGAGAGACAGACAGACCGACAGACAGACATACAGACAGGCAGACAGACAGACAGACGGAGGCTTCGCCCCACTCATTATCATTCACTCCGTGGATATGCTGTGATTTTCATTACTGTTTTATAGATTTCAACCAACTAGTTTGATTTTTATATTATTGTATTTCAATCATTCTGCAGTTTTGGACGTCGTAAGAAGAGTACGTTCCAATCCAGACAATCCACGGTTCATGTTCATCCATGAGCTCGGAAATAGGACAGATCCATACGTTTATTCAGGTAGGCGTGATTTTTACTCAAGTTAATATGCAGATTGCACAGGTTCAACGAAGGTAATAACGAATGCTAAACAAAGTTTAGTGAATATAAAATGAAGGTTGGTAGGCATGGTATCAGCGGTCAGTAGAGCGTTTCAGTCTGCACAGTATTTGAAAAAGCATAGCGTATAACTAAATAACGCGGGCGGAAACTGGCGGTTGGACAAGCGCTACCGGCTGTCGAGGGTTAGGAAAAAATAGAAAACGCATAATGTACACCCTTCATGATTTGTGAAGTTGCCATTCTCGCACACTAAGCCTACGAAGTCGGTTATTTGTGTGTTCCTCTGAAAAAAACAACACCAAACCGGAACAAAAATTTTTGTAAAAAGTAGCACATGAATCTATCTAAATAATAGCACTAGCTGGAAGCTTAAGAGCTACAGAGTGCACAACGACCTCTTTATATATCCGAGGTGGCTGATAACTGATTCTGGCTCTGCAGCCAAGAATAGGTGCTCGAAGATTGCGTAACCTTGGCTATGCTGCACGGAACTCGATAAAGACTGCAAGGTGGAGCAGTAATTTTTTGACGCAAGCATGAATATCTTCAGGTTTTGACGGTCTGAAAACTGACGAATAGAGACTGTGGGTACACATATTTAAACTGAATTTAATTAGATAGCTTCTTGAAATATTTTCTAGGCAATATAATCGGAAGAATGAGAATCTAGTTTGGCATCGCGCTGACATAGGAGATTTTTTGACAAATTAGATAGGCAGCTGTTCCGTAGAGCCGGTCTGCCACACATAGCCAAGTATGTGACTATGTGTTGACCGCGCATACTATTAGGTATGCGCGGTCAACAAAAGAAGCCAGTGTAGCACTATTCAAAGGTTACTCACTCTCTGTATTATTTTATTTCTGACCAGATAATTGGGTGTCCTATTTTTACAAGTACACAAACGGCACCTATGGGCACTTCGACTTGGTTCAGCACCAACCTCATACCACCGCAATATTATTGGCCCTGTTCAAGAGTCAGTATGTGGGCATAAAAGGTTTGCGATACTTGGTCGCCTGGAGCATCTATCGACAGCTGGCCGAGTTCACGGAGCCATATTTATTTCGAGGAGATAGAACTGCCAGTGACGCTTGCTACACCCATGTTGAGACACCGATGCACTTGGCGATCATCTCGAAGTACTTTAATGACGGTGCGTATACTTTTCCGAAGCTATTGTGATGTGTCAATTGCTTATCGATTCAAGACATGATGAATGTTTTCTTCTTTGGCCGCATTCACCTTTGCATTTGTCCACGCTCTAACGAAAAAATTCGGAAGCTCTGAGGCATAGTGTACAGTTCATCGTATTTATTATGAGAAAAAGCCCTGTGACATCACAATTTGCGTCAGGAACTATATTGTCACGACGTCAAAACAGAGGTCTCGCCGCAGAGATTGAGACACCAGAAGGAGGTCGAGCTTTTTTAATTAGAACGCGCAAGCGAGTTCTTCTTTTTCGTCCATTTCGTAGTCCTTCGTGACACATGCACAACTGTCATCGTCTTTCTTGAGCAAGCACGTGAGATTTGCCTCCCTCCGAAAGAAGCATCGTCCCAATGCGCAACTTAGGTGCTTTACCAGGCGTATGAAGTGGTCGTACGAAAAGTGTAATCGGGAGCTAATTAACAGGATAAATACGGTTTCATACGCACGACGTGCACGACTTCGGGCAAATGCTTTTCGGGCAAATGCTTCGGGTAAATGCTAAGCTAATGCTTTTGGCGCTTAGAACTACAATCAATGTCGAGAACAACTTCGTAGTTTACGTCGTTCAAGCATCGCGTGACGCTGTATGGACCAAAGTGTCTTCTTAGCAGTTTCTCAGACAGTGCACGTTGACGTATCGGAATCCAGACCCACACTTTGTCGCCTGGTGTGTAGCTAATAAACTGGTGTCGGGTGTCGTAGCGTTGTGCATCTTAATGCTGCTGATGACAGATGCGCACGCGCGCGAGCTGTCTGGCTTGTTCGGCACGCTGAGTGAATTTTTCGGCGTCTACATGAATGTCGTCACACTCATGCGGCAACATGGCGTCCAATGTTGTCGTGACTTCACGACCATAGATCAGACTGAACGGTGTCATTCCAGTGGTTACTTGTCGAGCGGTGTTATAAGCGAAGGTCACGTACGGCAATATCTGATCCCAGTTTTTATGTTACGTGTCAACGTACATACTTATCATGTGTGTGAGGGTCCTATTGAGGCGCTTCTTCAGTCTGTTTGTCTGCGGATGGTTTGTCTGCGGATGGTGAGCTGTACCGCTGAGTCAGAGAGCCGACTCCAAAAGCTCTGCGGTGAAGGCAGGTCCTCTGTCTGTGATCACTGTTGTCGGAGCGCCATGCCGAAGGACGATGTTTTCGATAAAGAATTGAGCGGCTTCTGCTGCTGTGCCGCGCTGCATAGCTTTAGTCTCCGCATAACGAGTAAGGTAATCAGTGACCACAATAATCCATCTGTTCCCTGTTGTGGAAGTTGGAAAGGGACCCAGGAAATCTATTCCAATCTGGGTGAACGGCTTCTCTGGTGCTTCGACTGGATGTAAGAGACCGGCTGGCTTGCTTGGAGGCGCTTTGCGTGTTTGGCAGTCGGTGCAAGTTTGCACGTGATGGTTAACAGCAGCAGGTAACTTTGGCTAGTAGTACTTGCATCAAAGTCGGCACAATGTTCGGGTGTAGCCTAGATGACCAGAAGTTGCTTCATCATGACACGCTTCCATAATTTTCTTTCGAAGAGAGGCAGGCACGACGAGCAAGTGCGGGTTACCGGTTAGTGAGAAGTGTTTTTCATAGAGAACATCGTTTTGCAAGCAAAAAGATGGCAGTCCTCTAGCAAATACCCACGGCACATCTTTACGTCGTCCTTCTAAATATTGAATGAGTGGTAACAGCTCAGGATCTATGCGCTGCTCTCGTGCAATAGTGGCCGTATTGACAACTCCCAAGAATGCCGCGTCGATGTTTTGGTCATCAGGAGCGACAGTTTCCACTGGCGACCATGAGAGACAGTCGGCGTCGGTATTCCTCTTCCCAGATTTATAGACAATTGTCATGTCGAACTCTTGAAGCCTTAGGCTCCAGTGCGCCAAACGACCAGATGGATCTTTAAGGTTAGTGAGCCAGCACAAAGAGTGGTGGTCGCTAACAACCTTTAAGAAGCGGCCGTACAAATACGGACGAAATTTGATGACTGCGCACACCACGGCGAGACACTCTTTCTCGGTGGTCGAGAAGTTCTCTTCTGTGCGAGAGAGAGTTCTGCTGGCGTAGGCTATCACTCTTTCACAGCCGTCTTGTCACTGTACAAGAACGGCACCTAGACCTACATTGCTGGCGTCATTGTGAAGTACTGTAGGGGCGTCCTGGTCGAAGTGCGCCAGGACTCGAGGTGTTAGCAGGCGTTATCGTAGCTCATTGAATGCTATTTGCTCCTGTTCACCCCAAAAGAAGGGGACGTCCTCACCTGTGAGTTGTGGCAATGGCGCCACAATAGACGAAAAGTCCTCGATAAATCGCCGGTAATAAGCACACAACCCTAAGAAGCGTCTCACCTCCTTTTTGTCACGGGGTGCAGGAAATTGTGCTACGGCGTCGATTTTGGCCCGGTCAGGTCGAACATCCTCGTGACTGACGACGTGGCCTGGGAAGCAGAGTTCGTGGAAACCAAAATGACATTTTTAGATGCGGAAGCATCTTATACTCGCGCCTTGTAGTGCGCCGTCCGCGCCGTCCGCGCCGCCCGCACCGCTTCTCGAACATTCGACAGCTGACGCGCGCGCATGCGCCGTCGCGCCGTCGCCCACCATCTGTGCCACGCGCGCTTCTCCTTCGAGAACATTCGACAGCTGACAGCGCATGCGCCGTCGCGCCGTCGCCATCTGTGCCGCGCGCGCGCTTCTCCTTCGAGAACATTCAACAGCTGACAGTGCATGCGCCGTCGCGCTGTATATATACTCAAGGTCGGCGCTCGCTCGCTCAGTTGCCGCTCGTCGGTTGGTTTGTACGGCGCGTCGACGTCCAAGGTCGCGGTGAAATGAATTCCAACGAATCCACAAACACAATGATCGACGTCCCTTCGACCAGCGCCGTCCTTTCGCATACGTGTGTACGTGTTCACTCATTTAACACCCCCTCCTACAACCACGTTAA
Organism: Rhipicephalus annulatus; assembly: GCA_013436015.1. Lineage (NCBI taxonomy): Eukaryota > Metazoa > Arthropoda > Arachnida > Ixodida > Ixodidae > Rhipicephalus > Rhipicephalus annulatus. The sequence goes on along the minus strand of WOVY01001732.1, from coordinate 369,062 downwards.
CCAATTTAGCCATCGACCCAAGTAAGTCGCAATTTAACACCCCATTTCACAACCACGTTAACCAATTTAGCCATCGACCCAAGTAAGTCGCACTTTAACACCCCGTTAACCAAATATATGCTCCGCATCCTCCTCAGTGTTCCCCCGAGGGAAGCTGCGGGCAATTTTTTTTCTGGTTTTAAAGTCAGGCCGGCCGGGCGTATGACTTAGAGTACGGTAAATAAATGGCTGAGATGTTCCTAGAGTGATGCGGAGAATACAAAAACATCGTCCAGATAGACCAAGCATGTTTGCCACTTCAGGCCCGATAGTACGGTGTCTATGAGATGCTGAAAAGTGGGTGGCGCCGAGCACAGCCCATAAGAAAGCACCTTAAACTCGTAAAGACCATCAGGCGTCACAAAGGCCGTTTTTTCAGGATCTCTCTCGTCGACTTCTATCTGCTAGTAGCCGCTGCGGAGGTCTACTGAAGAGAAGTAGCGCGCATGACATAGCCGATCGAGTTAATCGTCTATGCGGGGCAGTGGATAGACGTCTTTCTTCGTGACTTGGTTCCACTTGCGATAATCAATACAGAAACGCATGCTGCCGCCTTTCTTCTTGACCAAAACCACGGGGGACGCCCAAGGACTTTTCAAAGGTTGTATGACGTCATCCACGAGCATCTTCTGTACTTGCTTCTGAATCTCCTCGCGTTCTTTCAGAGCCACACGGTAGGGGTTCTGCCGAATCGGTCATGTGTTATCTTCAGTAATGATGCGGTGCTTGGTCAATGATGTCCGCTGGACCTTTGACGTATGTGAAAAGCCGTCTTCTAAAAGCCGTCTTCTAAGTCCAAGCAGGCGCTTCCTATCCGAGGGCGGTAGCGTGAAGCAGATTTCCACCAACAAAGTTGTCGAGGCAGGGACTGTCGCGTCCTCTGGTTGCAAAGCACAGCAATCCCGTGCTTGGTGTATATCGTCGAAGTAGGCAATTGCGGTACCCTTCTGGATTTTGACGGCGCTCGTTGCTGATGTTTTTGAGGAGCACTTCTGCCTGTCCACCAGTAAGCGTTAGGATGCCTCTCGCGATGGAAATGCTTTGCGTGAGCAAAAGAGCGACAATGTGCTCTACTATCACATCTTTATAGGAAGGGCACCCGCTGGACACAGACACAAGGCAGCAGGGTCTCGGTTGAAGCGTCACATCGTGACGCAAACGGCCGCGTAGTTCTATCGCAAACGGCCGCGTAGTTCGTCGCTGCTGTCGTCGACACACGGATATGCGCAAAACGTCACCATACGTTGAGGGGTGTATTATAACAGCGCCATAATCTCGAAGAAAATCCATGCCCAAAATTAGCTCTTTACAGCAGTCTGGCAACAGGACAAAAGTGGCCACGAAGCTAGAATCCCCAATGCGAAGTCGACTGGTGCATTTACCCGTGGGAGTCATCAGCTGACCACCAGCACTCCTTATGTGCGGCCCTGGCCACGGTCTTTTGACATTTCCAAGGCAGTCGGCAAGTTCTTGTCGCATAATTGAGAAGTCGGCGCCAGTGTTGACCAGTGCTGTAACGTGATGCCCCTCAATGAAAACGCCAAGATCAGCACGTACAACTTCGCCGGCATTAGTATTCGTCGTCGTATTCGTCGGGGTTGTCGTCGTATCTTTTTGCGATGATAGGGGAACTTTTCGAAGTCTCGACGATTGGCAACCTTGCCCCCGGAGGTCGCAGCAGTTAGTTTCTCCGGTGAGGGCTAGGCGAACGGCCTCTGGTGGCGTCCGTGTAGCTCTGAGGAAAGTCACGGTGATGTACAGGAGATGGAGATCGCCAGCGACGCGGTGTAGTTGGTTGGCCAGTCGACAGTTGATCGACATCGTGGGCACGACGGTCTTCAGAGCGGAAAGATGCGGGACGAGAAAAGTTCCTGAACCCGGAATCGCTATGACGACAAAAGCAAGCAAAGCGACCTGACTCTCCGTAGCGGAAGCAAATAGGTCGACGGTCGGGCATGCGCCACAATTTCGGCGAATTTGTAGTCGTCTCATGAAATCCCGTTTCCACCAAGGTACGGCAGCGGGTCGTGGCTGGAAGGGTGTCGCCACAAATGATGGTGGAGGACAACGGACCGCATCAGCGTAGGTCGCTGGATGTGGCTCAGTATTTGGCGCGGTTGGTGTAACGGCTTGCCTCAACTCCTGGCGGACGATTTCGGCAACAGATGCGACGGCCGGTTGGGTAGGACGGACGGAGAGGGCCCGAAGTTGCTCACGCAATATTTTTCTAATCATTTGTCGCAAGAAACTTTCACATACGGCAGTGTTCTCAGCTGCAACACTTACTGCCGTGTGGTTCGGCAGGCGGTCAAAGTGTCGGTATTGTTCTCGCAGTGCGTGCTCGATGACAGTCGCCTCTCTTATGAATTCATGTACTGTTGTAGGTGGATTTCGTTCATTCTATGGCTGTGATGGTCTCAGACATTGTTTTCTAAAATTAGCTAGAGGGGGCTCTGGTGCTGCGATCGTTCAGAGACTATGGGAACGATGGGTAGTACACGGATTTACCGATTTGTCTAGTCTTCATACTTCCATGTGGCGAATCGTACCTATGGCCTCGTTTAATGCTGTTTTTCGGTTTAGTTTCAAATGAAATAATGAACTCTTTTGAACTTCGTTATCCTAATAGAAAAGGTAAGCTTGAAGAAATAAGGTGGTGAAGCGTGAGCGCTGAACTCTTGCTATTTTTGTGCCGTGAGAAAACAGCTTAAAGCCACACGAATACACACGGAGCCAGATGCAGACCAAAAGTACGAAGATTAGACAAATACGTGTATTACCCATCATTTCCATGCTCACTGAAGTGCCGTGCGTTGCAGCTCCCATAGACGCTAGAGCCTGAGTTACCTCTAGTGTATATTAGGAAACTTCATGATCTCAAGTAGCTGCCAGGGTGCTCTATAGCTGGTCTATGTCAACAGACTCCGGCTGCTTTGGTCACGAGTCACGTCGGACACTACAGAACTCGCGTTTTCTTCCGTAGCGTCGCTGTTCTCAGCCCATGCAGTAGAGTTTTCCAGTGTGACTGCCGCGCCAGAACGTTATGCCTAACGGAAAAAAGCGCAATAATAGGCTGAGGTCAGTCAGAGACGTGAAGCCCACGTTTCTCTGCCCGCGTGAGTGAGTGAACTGCATGCCCCTGACAGACAATGTCAGCGAACATAGAGTTTCATACAATATTACCTAGAGAAGAATCTGGCGCTTCGATCTTGTAATCTCATGGGAATTGTTGGAAGTACAGGCTTCGGATTGAATTGTGTTAACCAGTGAACTGTCTACGGATCTTTTTTTGTAGTTTCAGTTCTGTTCTTTGGATAAAGTGGTAGTGGGGTGGGTGCGAAGAACTGAAGCTGTGCCTTTGTTGTTCAAAGAAGGTGAAAACTGCTACGCCTCTGAACCTAACGCAACGCTTGAGCTGTATAAGTCGTGTTTGACAGTTTCAGCGATGCGTCGTCAACTCACCGCTGCGCATAGATGTAGCGTCCCATGCTAGGGCAGAGTGTTACGCCGAGATAACGTTTGTGCTTAGTGCTTCTTGCCAAAACTCGTTGAAATCAACTGAAAAATGACGGCGAGTTAGAGTAGACGCACCGCCACGCTCTTCTGACTCGACTTCACAACAAAACCAGAGGTGCGTTGGGGGCAGACCACTTGAACCTGGAATCGCAGCAGACAAAATGTTTAGTGTTCCTTACAAATACTTGGCTGTTATTTTTATAATAGATATTACGTACATTGGAGGAGAAACCAAGTATGTTTGTTTTTAAATGTTGTAAAAATGAATTCATTGCATCTTGATGCCAAATCCAGAACGCAATGGCAAAGTAATGCATACCCTGGTCAAGATTTTGTCGAACTTTGTTGAAATTTGTCGAGGTTTAACTTCTACCGCCTTGTCACAAGAACCGTTTGCGTACAAAAAATGAAGCAAGTTTTAATTTATTATAGTTTAATAAATATTTCTTTCACATGCGGAAAAGAAGCGTCACGAGTCTCCAGAATGAGATTCATTCAAAGCAGATCCGAAGCCTTCACTTCCCATCATTCCCATTCGGATACAAGCGCCGCTGAAGAAGCCTGCGTAGACACGAGCGCAAAATTCCACTGTAGCTATTATTGGTTGAGACTCTATGTCAGCAAACTTATTATAGGCTAGTGCTAGCAACGCACTACCCTCTGGTCAGCGAACGGTTCTTCGTAATTCACTATAGCTCAGGCCGTCCAATGTTGCAAGACGCGTGCATCGCGTTTGATATCCCTGATGCACTGCCCAGTGCACAGTGGCGCTACGTCTAGTGTCGTAAAGCAAGATGTCGTTCGCTCAACGTACTTTGATGAAACTATAATGTTTTTTGCTATCTGGCCATGCGTATTTTTGTGACATCCTTTTTGTGACAAAACTACATTGTTATAATGTTGGTGAGCAGCGCCGCAACACACCTTATTGATAACAATAAGGAAACCTTAACGTGATTTCAAGGTGTGTGGACGTGACACTTGGTCGTCACGTATGAACTGTGCACTTTCATCTATGCTCACTTTTTTTAAATCTCTTGATTGGACAAGTGGTGTTCTGTGTCGGTAAGTTCCTTATGCAAGAAGGTCTTGTAGTGCGGATTTTATATTGGTTATAAAAATGCATCTTTGAGTGCTGCGAGGCTGCCACGGAGACCGAGTCATGGCAGTTCCCTAGACGACGGAATGCAGATATAACTGACAATGTGGCAGGAGCAACAGCGTATGGCTACAATGTTTTTATTATTGAGACTATCTTGGTTCGTGCTGCCTGAATGTCATTATCAGAGTACGTAGCACAAATTTCCCGATAAACAACCCTGATATGTTTCTTTATGTATGGAACAGTGGGGTCCCTGGTCTTGGAGCGGCGTACGAAGATCATGGTATCCCACATCCTCGATATTTTCAAGCAAGTAATAGCGAACTCCTCATGGGTTGGCCGGGAACCTTTTGAAGCCATAAGGGCAAAGCTGGATGACATAGTGGTAAACGTGGGAGATCCAGGAGACCGACTAGACAGCGAGTTCATCGAGAGGTTTTTCGGTGGGTATTCAAAAGATTCCGCACTCCTGAATGCGAAACGAAAGACGAGAGCAACGAGAGTTTGTAGGTTGCTTCTTCCAAGTAGTGAGTAGTTTCAATTAGGCAGCTTCATTTACCAAAGTGCGAAATATGCAAGAAGATACTGGGTGCAGTTGCACGCGAAAAAGGCATTTTCGTTCATAACTCTGAAAGCAAGGAGTAATGGTAACCAGGTGAGAGCAGACTATACTTCTGATGATCAGCTTAGCTCGGCAATATGATAACGCTGAGGTCGTGGTATCGCATTCGCAGAATGCTTTCTATACTGCGTTTGCATGTGAATATAATCAGTATCGGCATACTGTGCTTGCTTAGGTGGCAAAATTAACGAGGCGGCGTCCAGCATCAGCGCGACCATTTTCGCGTCCCATGGGGTGACAGCATTTCCCTCCCATACTGCACGCGTGGCTACTTTACAAGCGTTCTGTAATATGCTCACATTCCTTTGCAACTTCTGACTGCTTTTTCAAAACTTGAAAGGCTTTGGTTACCTTTTAGAAAGGGAAAATTGAATAAAGGCAAGCTTCTGTACAGGACACAAATTGTACGTAATGGTAAAGAACTTGCATCTGCGAACGGAAGTGTATAGGCAGGTAGGTGTGTGTACTAAACACACCGCAGCTCCATCGTGGACTATGAAATCGACAGTGAAAGGTGCTTTTAATCAATGGTATTATTTTATTTTATTCTGTCTCCTTTTAAAGCTCTCTATAAAGAGATGCGCCAATGACGCGACGTGCGACTGCAGAAAAGGCAAGTGCGCTGCGCCAGAGGCCGTGCACCTGCAGAAGTTCGAAAGTAAATTAAAACAAGTAATACTGAAGTCACATCAGAATCATGTGCGAGGCAGTCGGAACTATCATAAAACAATATTACTCCACAAAACAATATTACTGTACAAAAATATTTAAGCAGGACGTTTCTTGTTATTTAAATCTAACGAAAATAACATACAACCATGCATAGCGCGAAACATGCACACCAGCTTGCAAGATATAAACTAGGAAGCCAATGCATCGTGAACGAAACCGATATACATTGTTGTCAAGCCTAAAGAACGCGGGAAACGCATGTACATATTACCGTACTCCTCAGCGTTTATATGAGCGAGCTATACCAACCTTATGTTAGGATAAGGAAAAATTGTTAAGCGGTATGCAAGGTATTAGGGTGCGTCGATGCGCGCGACCCCACTCAAGGGTGCTGCCACCTTTGGTACTGCTCACTCCGTCAGTGCAGTGCCTGCAGCGATTTCGCCAAGCTCTAGAGCTCACGTTCCGGCTTTTTAGGGGCGAAGCTCCTTATAGTTCCTACTACTTATAGCTCCTACTACTTCCTTATAGCTCCTACTACTACTACTACTACTATAGCGGCACCTGTTCGTCCCTCGTAGTCGTAGTAGTAGTCTTAGTGTGTAACCAGTCTTACATTTTGACCTCCCAGGTGGTGCCAGAAAGAGAATTCTTCTCTGCGTTGTTGAACAATAAAAATTCGCAACGTGCGCGTTAACTAAAAGCCGAATCCTCCTGTGTCTCATTCCTCTTGAGCGGCCTTTGGCATGTACATTGAGCAATATCTGACAGGAAGGGTTGCTACGTTATACTCGCTGGGCATAATCTTCTTGGTTTTAGACAGGTTTAGCGAGCGTTGGGCCGCAGTGCCATGAATACAGTGAACTAGTACACACCATGAACTCGATGCGCTTAAAGGTGTGAAGTAGACACGAAGCGCAAGCCGTAAGAAAGTGTGCGTGTGCCACCTCTCGTTTAGTCCTTGGAATGTCCGCTGGATGGCGGTGCATATGCGGAATATATGATGAAAAGATGCGAGATGGTGGTACTCGGAGTGTTGAATAGATGGACGAACGGACACACAGACAGATGCATGGACGGAGTCACGGATGGCTGCACCCACGGATAGACGCATGGACGGACGCAGGTGTGGATGCATCGACGAACGGATGCATCGACAAAAAGATGGAAGCGTGGACGCACAAACAGACGCACGCACAGACAGGCGAATGGACGCACGGACGATCACACAGACGGACGCATGAACGGACGGAAGCAAGAACGAATGAACGGACAGATCCTTCGCCCCACTCTCCATCATTCACCCCGTGGACTTGCTGCCATTTTTTCTGTATATTTGGCCTGAATGTTGAGTTTCTTAGTGCTACAATCATTTCCTTTGGGTTAGGGGCAACTACGCGTCAGAGCAAAACCTGTTTGCAGCGGGAACAATAAGGGCGGCCGCCGCACATGTATTCACTCCGAGCCGAGGAGTGGGCAACGAGGCAGTGTTCAAGTATGTAGAAATGCACTGGCATTTCCAACGATATTCAAGTGTAGGTTCTGCGACTTTCTGTCGGTGCACACTCTGTTCTATCAACGGTGTTGGTAAAATACCATAAAAATTTTAACTATATCTACGTGGAACCTAATCAGCGCGAAAACAAGTACATCTGTCCAGGCTATAATTACTGGGTATATAGCATTTAAGGCAGCTCTAAATCAATGTTTCACTCCAAGGGCGCCTTCCCTATGATGAGAAAAACATAACAGCTTGCGCTGAATAAAAAAAAGCAAAAGTTTTACTTGTCACAGCGAATGTTGGCGTCTCTAGCAAGCAGTAAAACTTCGTTGCAGGTGAATGACTGTAAGCACTGCGTTAATCTTCAACACAAGAAACCTCGCAGCTGCGAACCTCAGCCGTGAAACAACTGCTAAAGAATAAATGTTAAAAGAACTGGCATCACATCCACGGGGTGAATGATAGAGAGTGGGGCGAAGCATCCGTACGTCTATCGTTCTTGCTTCCTTCCGTCCATAAGTTCGTCCGTGTGACTGTCCATGCGTCCTTCCGCCTGTCCGTGCGTGCGTCTGTTCATGCGCCCACACGTCCATCCGTGCGTTCACCCCCGTGTTCGTTCAAGCATTCACCCCGGCGTCCCTCTATGCGTCCATTCGTCCATGCAGCCATCCGTGCGTCCGTCCTTGCATCTCTCTGTGTGTCCGTTCGTTCATCTAGTCGACACTTCAAGTACCACCATCTCGTATCTTTTCATCATATATGCATCCGTCTGTGTGACCGTCCATGCTTCCATCCGTCCGTCCGTGCGTGCGTATGTTCGGCACGTCTATTCATGCGTCCATCCCTGCGTTCATCCATGCATCTGCCCCACCATCTGTCCAAGCGTCCATCCGTCCGTGCAGCGATTTGTGCGTCCGTCCATGCTTCTGTCTGTGTGTCCGTTCGTCCATCTAGTCAACACTCCAAGTACTACCATCTCGCATCTTCCCATGATATATTCCGCATATAGAAGCACCGCCACCCAGCTGAAATTCTAAGGAGTAAACGAGAGATGGCACACGCACACTTTCTTACGGCTTCCGCTTCTTGTTTACTTCCCACCTTTAATCACCACGAATTCATGGTATATACTAGTTAACTGTATTCATGGCCCTGCTGCCCAACGCTCGCTACACCTTTCTAAAACCAAGGAAGTTACACCCAGCGAGGATAGCGTAGCAACCCTTTCTTGTCAGATAGTGCTCAATGTACATGCCAATGGCTGCTAATTGGGACTGAGAAACAGGAGAATTCGGCTTTAATTTAACGCGCACGCTCCGAATTTTTTATTGATCAACAACGCACAGGAAAAATCTCCCACCGGCACCACCTTGCAGATCAAATCGTAAGACTGGTTACGCACTCCGACTATGACGAGGGACGAACAGGTGCCGTTTTTAGGAGCGTCGCCCCTAGAACTGCTAAAGTACACGAAAGAGCCCGCACGGATGCTGCCACCAGCCGCGGCGTTCATAGGCTCATAGCACCCCACGGACGCGCACTGTCTCGAGGGGTGCTCCCTTCAGGGGAGAATAAGAAGCTTGGTGTGTTCATACTTCGGAGCTAACAGCGTATTAGCCCACAGTAACGAAGCGGACATTCAGTTTTTTTGCCTTTACAATGTTTTACTCAACATTTGCTTAGCAACTTCGTTTTCTTCGCTTAAGCTCTATTTCACCCAAAGTTACAATTTTAAAGCGTGTGTGGGTGCGATTGCCAATACTTATAGGAGTTTGAAAGTTTCATGAAAATACAGTCAAGTGTGAACACACCGACCAACTAAGGTGCAACACAATGCACTCGTGTAGTTTCTCAGACATTTTCTCTACTGCCGAGCTATATTACATTCGTTGTGCCGTTACGCTTTCACATAAATATTGATCATCATGAATCAAACATGCCTTTATCATGTGTATTGGAAAGTGACGCCGTTGGAAACCCTTACTGACCGCTGCTGCTTTTTACTCGCTCCACAAATGTGAGTGCGTGGCGTGAATTATCCCGCAGTCACAATTTTTCTGGTGCCGGATGCATTAAATTAGTTGGGCGACAGCTAGATTTTCGGCAAGACACCTTACCTTGAATAAATACATCCACTCACGATGAATTGCTGGACATTACATTTTCGAAAAGAGCGTCTTGACAACCCTTACTACGACATCTTTGAGTGGATAATTGCCACTTTTTATATAAATATATCTACTCTGAATAAATGTGTATATACGCTGTTTTTTCTGCGTATGCTATGTTGAAGCAGACTGCATTTGCCATAATGGCGCTGTTTATTCTCCTATAGGTCATTTAGAGGTGGGCTATTTCGGTTGTGTTGTCACCGAATATAGTGTCATCTAAAAGAGCCAACCATGAGTTACAGAATCACTGGTACAATTAAACAGCTATGGCTATGTCATATTTCAAAACATCGCAAATAACGACAGCAGAGCAAAATGCGCGGGAAAGCCATACAAAAACAACATCCACTTCAGAGGAAACTTACTCAAGACAAGTCACAGGTTCATGCCTTTTATAGAAACCACCATTAGTGAAAATTCATCTTCTTCTTCGATTCGGCTTTGTGGCTACAGCAAGACAGCCGCGCCGGCCTTTCTCCATTTGTACAAGCGTCTTGTGCAGTGGTGCTTTTCAGAGACAAGAAAATGCAATTGCGCCTATAATTATCCCCAATGTTCGCAGGCAGTGTGGTCGACTGTTATTGCCATAAATTTTCTTAGCACAAAGGAAGCTTAATTTAATGCTCGTACTGAATGTTTATGTTGTTGTTACGACATCTTTTTATATTTTTATCTGCCATTATTGTCCCTATACTAAACCCTAAGGGAGAGTTCGTTTTTTTATTTTACCTGTTACGTAGTAGGCGAACGAAATTTGAGCGAAACCTGATTGTTTATTGCCTGCCGCAGCACCGTTGGGCGATGTACCAGTCACCGGTCTTTTTCGTTCGTGGATAAAAGCATCGTCGGTAACCGCCCACTACGCTTGGAGTGACCAGAAGACTCCGCTCTACGACGAGGCAGATATCACGGCTCGTTACTTTCACAACTACAATATAGTGACAGTACCATCAGCCTTAATACACTGGCCGTTCATATTCCCTGACGGGCCCATAGCAATGAACTATGGTGGACTTGGAATGGTGAGTGTACACTCTTTCTTGACAGAATCACTGAGTAATACTCTTGTTTGACTTTCACTCATATTTAATGAAACACTGCCAAGTTCCTGAGCACCCAATAAGTCTTCTGAAAAATAAAAATCTGTGGCTCTGGTTCAATTTCACACTCATGTCAGATACATGCCACTTCAAAGTGTAAGCTTTTATGATGAAACTAAAAGAATTCCAATAATAATGAACGTTCATACTTGAGTTTACAGAGATTTCGTTACAAAATTGGATCATCACGTCAGTTCGGAGCGAAGACTTCCCTTGCGTGTTTTTGTCAGTGTTGCCCCTGCGATGCCTTTCAGCAGAACACCAACGAATGCGACTTGCATGTGCTTCTACCAGAGCCTCACATCGAAGACTTGTGCCACCTACAGGTTTCTTCGTTCACTCTCAAGTGTCGAGGTTGCTTCACATCAGGAGAATTCAATCGCGTGGATGGTCGACAACCCCACAGAGTATCTGTACAGCACGCATAAGTTGCAAGGACTTGGACCAGCAAAAGCAAGTCCGCCATACATCTTGTGAATTGCAGCCTGCGACAACGACATTTACGTTCATATAACGTAAAATGGGCACCAGGCATTTATGCCGACATACAGGGAAACAATAACGTTCTGTAATGCTAGAATAGGGCTCTCTATAGTGAAATTTAAAAGAGAAACCATACCGCTCCAACAAAGAAACTACTCAACCTATCATGAAAAACCATGAAATGCACTGGCCATCAATCAATCAACCACTGCCATGATGAACAACGCCAATGGTAAGTAGTCGATGTTGATCTCACTAAAGAGTTTGTTATCTAATGTGTAATGTGTTGTTAGTTTATTTAGAAAGAAAAGCTGTATTTGAAGCATTTCAGAAGGCAGGCGCCTTATTCAGTATGATGCATTGTATGACAAGCATTGTTGAGATTTTCGTGATTAGCGTTAAAATTTTTTTCTAGGCTTTCTGGGCCAGTAGTTCTGCGATAGAGCACCTGAAATATGCAAGTAAGAAGAAGGTACCTTACTCGGGACTCATCTTGAAGTATCGAAAAGAATAGAAGCAAATTGTTGAGGCAAACGCTTGCGTACAGAGCATGAGCCAAGGGGAGCAGCTGAGGTGAACGCTGTCAAATCTTAAAAGGACAAAAAGATACTACGTTTAGAGGCACCCGCAACATTATCAAGGGCTGAGCGACTTTACTAGAAAAGAATTGTGACGTAAACGAAAGCGGTTACTTGATCCGACAGTTTTTTTTAACTCCGCTAAAATAGTGCCGCGATAGCTTTCCATCTTTATCGCTTTATCTTTGACGCGTGTATCGGCACTACATCATCAACGCGTCAGTGATTAACTTATGATAGTACCTCGTCTTAATAAAAACACCCCTCGCTGATAAAGTGAGCGCATCAGTTGGGACCGGTGTAGTATTTTTGCTTTCAGCACTGCTGTTCTGTTGTGTCCCTAGGGCGCAGGTGAGCCTATTGAAACGGAGTTGTTGCGGCTTGCCCCGCATGCAACCTTGCACGTATTTTCATCGCTGCGTCTGTGGGACAACTGGTGGAACTGCCGGGTATGCACCAGGTTCCTGGTGCTACTGCTGCATGAAACAGCGAGACCTCCCAAATCACCAAGTGACTCGAAGTAGCTGCCACCTACAAGGGTTGCCACCAGAACTCGGAACACTACCTGAGCACACTCGACAGAAAATAGAACCCTCGACGTTAATCATGAACCAACCAACTAGCCGCACCCACCGCTGTCGCATTGCAGCAGCCGCGAGTGCCTCCAAATTTCTACGCTTCGCTTGTAAAAAAATGCGGAAGATTGGCTCACCCAGTTCCCTCGGGTGGCTTCTCTAAACAGTGGGGATAATGAAATGAAGCAGCGTCATGTTTTCTTTGCCCTCGACAGCCTTTCTATACCATAATTAAAACATGGTTTAAAACCACGAGGTCTTTTTCACTACGTGGACAGTGTTCTAGACTCATCCTCTAAGTATGTTCACCAACATTAACCGCAAGGAGACGGCTGAAATCATGCTACCTTTAATTTGGGTGTACGTTAAAGAACCCCAGGTGGTTGAAATTTTCAGTCCTCCACTACGGCGTCACTCATAAACATGTGGCGGTTTTAAGACGTTAAACCCTGCACATCAAATCTTGCGCAATCATACTACTTTCGAGGAGCCAAATGCCTAGCGAAGCTGTGTACGTCGAGGAAATGAAGCCCCTCATGCGGCATGTGGATAGCGGAAGAAAAACGGGTAGGGCTTCTATTGCGGTGCGTGCGAGAGTTCCTTTTCGCTGGCTTAGTATGCAAACCACCAAAAGCTGTCACCTAGTTCACGCAAGAGGCATCAACCAAAGGAAATACCTGATACGCCCGGAACCGCCAGTACAACCGTACAACGTCCATAGCTTTTGTAGACCCCCAAGCGATGTTTTAAAACAAGAGAAACGCGGAAAATCATACGAGAAGTCGTGTGCGAAGAGCTGCGGCTACTGACTCCTTCATCCTCCCAGCCTGCGGAGGCGTCACCGACAAATATGATACGTGAAGGAGTTCTTTGGGGGCTTATCGGCCGGTGACTCAAAGTGAATGAAACCACGCTATTAGTTGCGGAGCGGCAGCACGCAGACCAGGAGATTTCGTCAACACGCGCCATGAGCATTACGAACGACGCCAGCGGTCACAGTCACCAGTCTACTGCCACGCTTTTTTGGAAGTTTTACGAAGAACCCCCGTCCAACAGCGTCCAATGTGCTTTCACTGAGCGTAGGCTGGTCACTTCCTTAGGATATGCCCCACCATGGTGGTATAGTTGCCAAGGTACTCGGCTGCTAACTAACAGGTTGTGGTATCGAATACAGCTGTGGCGGCTGAATTTTTCAATGAAGGCGAAAATGTAATAGGCCCATGCGCTCTGATTTGGGTGCACTTTAAAGAACCCCCGATGGTGCGACACTTCCGGAGCCCTCCACTACAGCGTTTCTCATATTAATATGGTGTTTTGGGGAAGTTAAAACACAGATATCAATGAAAATCCTCCAGTTTTGCCCGTACCGACGCATGGGGCTTCGCGGTTTGGCGCTTAACGCCCCGCGAGCACGACCCGGAGAGCGCCACCGCTAAGTTGCGTCGTGCTACTACTTGCAACGTGCTGAGTACTCGCCCTCCAGTCCATCACAATCACCATCACTGTCGTACAGCTATTTTTTATCGCCGGGCCGTAGCTATGCGGAAGCAGCGCAAGAAAAGTTCCCTAGCCCTCATTGGGGAAACTGAATAAAGCGGCCTTTAGAGGCAAGGTTCCTTACCGGCAGACGGATGAGGAGCCTCCACTGACCACAGCTCACGACGATGGTGTCCCGATGGAGACACCAGGGCTGCTACGACGACAGCTAGCAATGAGCTCGACGACACACCCCGACCAAACTTGAAGCACTTGCACCAGGCGTGTCCGACACAAGATTGACGTCCAGCTCCAGAACTAGAATGTCTGATCTTGGCGTACTTACAGACGACCGTAGTTTGACAGCTTCTAATGGAGTGGAAGCTATCTTTTCTGCAACAACCGGTGCCTTCACAGAGCAACTAGAGAAAGTAACGACAAAATAGGGTTTTCCCGCGATTCGCATTGCCGGCAGACGTTTTGTGTGGGCAGCGGGACAGTGTAGAACACGAATGACTGTCAGCGGTCGTGCTTACCCAGTATGCTTCATTTTCCTGTGGCAATGTTTTCGCGATATCGTATTGGGCATGGATTCCCTTACCGAACATAGAACAATCATCGACATTCGTTCAAGACACATCTCTCTTTCTATGAAACAATCTGTATAGTCGAAGACAACTCTAGGGGACCATGTCATCGTCAGTGTTCTAGATGAATAGGTCATACTTCCGAGGTCCAGCGTCCAAATACATTTAGGTGCAGGTAACACAGACGATATTGAAAGCGTGATTGAGGGTAACACACCGTTCCTCTCTGACCGATAACTTGGCGACACCAGAGGCATCGCCTAATTGAAGAATGGACAAACCGGCTAAATAGTGGATACTTGCGCTGGTTGGTACTGCATTTTTGAAAGAAACATACTGTCTTAGTTCGCAAGGAGCGTTTCAGAAGGAATATAGAGCAGAGAGATAGGACAGAACACACACTTACAACCTATTTTGCACAGATGGCGGGAATATATATCCATTCAAGAGGGTTAGGAGATCACACACAGAAGAAAGGACAAATAATGCCGCATACAACAGACCACCTTTTTCTGGTCTTCAAACGGCAATTTAACTAAAATGATACTTGTATTCATTATCAAACAGATTGAGTGACAGAGCACTTGCACACTCAGTTCCTTCTTTACGAATCGAAAAAGCTTCAAGCCCAAACATACCCTTTTGTCCCTATATCTTGTCATTACCTCTCATTCATCAAACTTCAGGGTGCTCGTGCAATTCTAAGAGAGACATGCAATGTGGGTGCCCACGGATCCGCGCATCGAATGTGCGTGTGCCCTAAAGCGATTGCTCAGACAACACCCCGTCTGACCGATGTATTATCGACCGCATGATAAATAAATCAGGTACACAACGCCTATAATATTTTCTAAAAACGTCTTTGCGTGCTTCCTCTTGCAACCAACACTTAAATATCCCTCGTAGTTAACTCTTTTACAAAGGGAGCTCAGCTTGTTTTTGACATGAGGACAACCTTTACCCAAGTTTTTCTCAACAATTATTTCAGGCATTGCGAAACTTTGTGCACCTAATGATTGGCAGACAATTTCGGCTTTGTCTCGTCCGGAGATGCGTGCCGTGCATTCTTGCCCTGCTTCAAGGCATTTAGAAGTCATTCTGCTATGTCTGAGAGCAGGTGATCAGGAAATAGTGGTTTCCTAAGTCTGTTAATTCGGTTGCCAGAACTGCTCTGAACCTGGTGATGACAAGACCTTGAAAATGATGCCATTATACACGATTTGGCAATTTCTTGCTTAACTAGCTTGGAGTGTGCAGAAATAAAGGGTAACAGGGCTTTCTTGGAGTGGTGAGTGTATGGCCAGCACACGAGTTCTGGCAGAAAGATAAGCTCTAGGTCTAAAAATCTAAGTCTGTTATTGTCAGGCAACTTCATCGTCAGCTGCAGATTAGTCACGTTCTCAGAAAAAAATGCTGAAACTTTTGTCGACATGCTGCGTTGCTTCACACCTTTCTGCACTAGAAAAGGATAAAATTCATTAACATAGCAGAATACCTTAACGGTATGTGCCTCAGCAAGCCTCACTTGTATGCGTTCGTCATAACGAGCTAATGAAATATCACTGAGGACTGGAGCAAAACATGACCCAATACACACGACCAGTCATTGAATGTACCATTTGTCGTTTCTCGTAACGAATGATGACTGCAAATAAAAGTTCAGAAGTTTAAGACAGCTGTCCATTTCGGTTCCTTGCCCAGCAGCGGTGGTCTAGTGGCTGAGGTACTCGGCTGCCGACCCGCAGGTCGTGGAATGAAATTGACGCCTCGGCAACTGCATTTCCGATGGGGGCGGTAATTTTGTAGGCCCCTGTACTCAGATTTGAGTGCACGTTAAAGAACCCCAGGTAGTCGAAATTTCCGGAGCCCTAACGACAGCGTCCCTCATATATGGTGATTTTGGGACGTTAAACCTCACATATCAATAAATTATGTCGGTTCCACAATCCCTACAAAAAACATTCTCACCATAGCGCTGGATGCATTCTTTCACCACCTCGCACAAAATGACCTTAGGTAGTAAATTAAATAGGTCCTTAACGTCCACGGAGAAAGCACAAGCACTTTGAGGACACCTATCACGTAGAAAGTCTGAGACATCCTGGGGTTCTCTTATGACGAATGGTTCTTACATGGTCAAGGCTGTAAAATGTATTTGTTGATAACTCCAGAGAAGTTTTACCAGGAGTCACACTGTGATACGCTGATGCCAAAGGGACATATTTTCTTGTAGGTCTTGTCTGTAAAGAGTACAGAGAGGCTTGCAACTTTGCACGTCCTCACTGCTAGGGAAAATGTAGTGAGCTCGTTATCTCAAACAGCTTCTTAGCTTCTCGCTTCACTGTTGTCAGAGCTACATTCGGCACTTCTCAGAAGTTTCCTGATAAGGCTGCTACCACCTTTTTTCAGAGTGGTTTGAGAATCATGACAAATCCTGGTTCCTTGTGAGACTGGAGTAACTTGATGTCGCTTTTTTTAAGCAGACACAACTTGCCAAATTTTCAAAGTTGTTTCTGTCATGGGTTCCTTGGGCAAACGCTTGACTGCCTGTTAAATGCAGCTCTCAAATTCACAAATTCATCAGCTTTTGGTCTGCCCGAAGCTTGGCTGACGCGACTAATTCAGTTTTATCAAGTCTCGGAGGGACGCTGTATTTTGGACGGAGTTCTGAAAGGCACTACATGTCATTGGAACTCCTTTCGTTGCCAAGAAAGACGACTTTCTGTCCCTAAAGGGGTATTTTCGGTTTTTTCATTGGAAGTCAAACTACCGAGGACCACCGAGGAACTCAGCAGTTTGCGGGGCATCCTGCCGATGATGCTGGAACACTTCCTTCGTTTTCTTGAAGGGACCCTGCTTCAAGTTAATGGCTAGAAGACAATCGATAAAGAAATTTACCAGGCTTCAAACCTCTCCTTTTAGCATCTTGCACATTATTTTCTTGTGGCCCAAAAGAGTTTCCAGTCCACCCAAGAGGCCAGAATCTTCCTGTTCTGGGTAAGCATTTTTCACGGAAAAAAGGCAAAGCCTGGTATTGCACGTTGCATCCACGATCAAACTTATGCACGCCTGTCTCGAACAGGCTTGGAAGGGAAGGGAAGGAACCCAATGTACTTGAATTATACTGCAAAAGAGTGTGGCTACTTGGGCTGGTTTGTACTGCATTTCTGAAAAAAAATATAATGTATAGCGCACAGGGACTCTTTCAGAAGGAAGATAGCGCAGAGATCTAGGACAGAGCACACACTAACAACCAATTTTATTGCACAAATGGCGGAAATATATATACAGTTCTGAGGGCGAGCAGATCACACCCAGAAGAAAACACAAATGATGGCGCATGCACTGGATTACCTTATTTCAATCTTAAACTGGCAACTTGACTGAAAAGATACTTTTATTCATTATCCAAATCATTGACTGACGGAGACTACACACCCAGTTTCTGCTTTGCGCATCGAAAAAGCTTCATATATTTCGCGTGCACTCTTGTCCTCATGTCTTGCCATTACTTGGCATTAACGAAACTTCGGGGGCACCCACAATTTGTGCCGAGAGTCACTAAGGGGCTGCCCACTGATTCGCGCATCAGATTTGCGTGCTCCCTAAGGTGATCTTTCACACAGCGTCCCGTCACACTGGTGTAGTATCGACCAAATGATAAATAATGCAGGTACACAACGCCTACGACACATTCAACAAACATCTTTGCCTGTTTTTATTGCACCCAACACTTGAAGATCGTTCGTAGTTAAATATTTTACAAAGAGAGCTTAGCTTGTTTTTGGCATGAAGACAACCTTTACCCCAGTTTTTTCAATGATTCTTTTTAAGCAGTCCGAAACTTTGTGCAAATAAACAATGGCAGACACTTTCGGCTTTGGCTAGTTCACAGACGCGTGCCGTGCATTCTTGCCCTGCTTCAATGCAATCAAAAGTGATTCTGCTATGCCCGTTAGCAGGTGGTCAGGAAAGAATGCTTTCTTAAGTCTGTTAACATAGTTGCCAAAACCGCTCTGTACCTGGTAATGTCAAGACCTTGACAATGATGCCATCATACATGCATTGGCAGTTCGTTGCTTAAGAACCATGGAGTGTGAAGAAATAATGGGTAACAGGGCTTTCTTGAAGCGGCGTGCGCATGACCAGCACACGTGTTCTGGCATAAACATGAGCTCTAGGTCTAAAAATTCAAGTCTGTTAATATCAGAGAACTCCGTCGTCAGTTGCAGATTAGCCATGTTCTCAAAAAACTTGCTGAAATCTCATCGACATCTGCCTCGTGTCACACTTTTCTGCACTCTAAAAGACTAAAATCATTAAAGTTGCGGAACACCTTAATGGTATGTGCCTCAGCGAGCCTCGCTTGTAAGCGTTTGCCATAACGAGCTAATAAATGGTCGACTGGAGCTATACAAGATCCAATACACACGACCTGTATTTGAATGTACAATTTGTCGTTTCTCGTGATGAACGTCGACTGCAAATAAAAGTTAAATGTTCAAGGAAGCTATCTATGTCGGCTCCACAAAGTTTACTAAAAACATGCTCACCATAGCACTGCATGCACTTTTTCACCTCCTCGCACAAAATGTCCTGAGGTAGGAACTAAAATATGTCCTTAACGTCCATGGAAAAAGCACAAGTACTTTGGGGACACCTATCACGTAAAAAGTTTGAAACGTCTTGGGGTTTTCTTACGGTCAACGGATGCCCATTGGTCAGCACTGTATTATCATTTGTAGATACTATCCAACAAGTTTTTGCCAGGAGTCACGCTTCGATACGATGACCTGAAAAGGACAATGTTTCTTGTGGGTCTGGGCAGTGTAGAGCACGGAGAGACTTGTACCTAGGCACGTTCTCGCCGGCAGGGCAAATTCAGTGAGCCCAGCTATTTCAAACAGCTTCTCAGCTTCTCACTTCACTTTTGCTGGAGCTACTTTCTGCAGTTCTCTGAAATTGCCTGATAAGGCTGGTACCACTTTTTCTTCATAGAGTTGTTCATAGAGTACGTCGGGCTCTTTTCTCTTCCCTGCCTGTTCGAGACAGGTGTGCATAACTTTGATTGTTATTGCAAGGTGCAAAGCCAGGCCTTAGGCATTTCCCTGAAGAATTCCTACTTATCTTCAAAAGTTTCACGTCTTTTAGGAGGACCGGAACATTCCTGGGGCCACAAAAAATGATGTGCAATATGCTAAAAGGAGAGTCTTGGAGACAGGTGAGTTTCTTCACCGATTGTCTTCTTGCCATTAATCTGGAGCAGGGCCCCTTTAACAAAGCGAAGGACATGTTCTGGCAGAATCTGCGAGAGGCCTCCAAGCTGCTGAGTTTGGTGGTCCTTGGTGATTAGGCTGCCAAAGAAAAAACCAAAATCAGCCGTTTTGGGAAAGAAAGTGGTCGTTCTTGGCAACGAAATAATTTCCAATGACAACCAAGTTAACTGCATAAGAAAGCTTTTTTTCCTGATCACCTGCTCTTGGGCATAGCAGCATCACTTTTGAATGCATTGAAGCAGAGCAAGAATGCACGGCACGCATCTCCGGACGCGCCAAAGCCGAAAGTGTCTGCCATTCCTTGTGTGCGCAAACTTTCACACTACTTAAAAAGACTCGTTGAAGAAACTTAAATAAAGGCTTCTTCCCGCCAAAAACAAGATGAGCCCCCTTTTGTAAAAGATTTAACTGCGAAGGATCTTTAAGTGTTAGGTGCAATGAAAGCACGCAAAGACGTTCGTTGAAGGTATTTTAGGTGATGTGTATCAGATTTATTTATCATGTGGTCCATACTACACCAGTTAGAAGGGGCGCTGTCCTAACCATCACCTTAGGGAGCTCGAAAATATGGTTGTCGGATATGGGGCTGCCATTTGGCAAGTCACTGTGCGAATCGTGGGTGCACTCTGAAGTTCGAATAATTCCAAGTAATGGCAAGATGTTAGGAGAAGCGGGCACATGAAATATATGAAGCTTTTTTGATTGACAAAGCAAAACCAATTGCGTAAGGGCTCCGTCAGTCAGTCGTTTGGATAATAAATACAAGTATCTTTCCAGTTAAGTTGCCAGTTCAATATTGCAATAAGGTGGTTTGGTGCATGCACTATTATTTGTACTTTTTACTCTGTGTGATCTCCTTGCCCTCTTAACTGTATATATATTCCCGCCATCTGCGCAACAAAATTGGTTGTAAGTGTGCGCTCTGCCCTATCTCTCTACCCTATCTTCTTTCTGAAACGTTCCCGGTGCACTAGGGAAGTATATTTCTTCAAAAAAAGAGAAACCGACGTGCTCGTTCGAAACTGCCAGCAAGGCACTCCGACACCTAAATAAAGACGCCTTGAATTGTTTTTTAGACGAAATAGGCGACATTTCAGACACGTTCGCCTTCTCTGACCAGTTCATTGAAGACTTGTCCAAGCAATCGACTAAGGTTGCACGGCGGGCTTGTTGGTTTTTCATGTTGTTCGAGGTATAGCGCATTTAGGACGGGACAGAGAAGAAAACACAGAAGAAAACACAGCGCCGTGTATGTGTTCTGTGTTTTCTTCTCTGTCCCGTCCTGGATGCGCTATACCTCGAACAACAAGTCCATGCAAAACCAGGCGGCTGTATTTGACATCAACGCTGACATTTCTTGTGACAGGCTAACTCGGACCCGCATTTTCCTAAAAACGTTCGGCGGCTGTTTTTCAACCACGTCAAGGTGACACAGGCACACTTTGCAAAGCCAAGCGTAGGATCGTAACCAGTGAGCACGCCCGCCCTCTCCGCCAAAGCCCGTACTGTGTGTGGCCGCGAGAAGTGAAGCCATTCGCAATCAATTGGACAAAGCCGGCGAAAGTGGAAGCTTGTTTTAACTAAATGCAGGACAATTTACGGCACGTAATCACGTGACTGTCAAGTAATGGACATTACTAACAGTTTACCTTCTGTTTTTTTAGTTATCATAGATAAGCAGATCTTTATATTACTCTGAAAAAAGTAGGATTGCTCTTTCATCTACTATTAAGCGCTTCTTAATGAGTATGTACGTGCATTTGTATTTCACCATTTCCAGTTTCTACTTCTGCTCTTTAACTGTACTCCACTGTGTTTCAAGTATATGGTTCGAATAACGCGTTCTATGCTCTACCACTGTTCAATTCATAGTTGCATATACTGTGTGCTCCTTACAGATTTTTATTTTGAGTTGCCTACAGCAATGTTTTTATTTGTGCTGCATTTCGTGTATTCGCTTATTTAACTGCTGTACTTGTTTTCTTCACGTGCTGGGCTATGGGCCTAGTCAGAAAACAGTTACGTCTGCTTTCTTTTGCCTGATCTCGGTGGCATGCAACTGTAACATGCCAGAATAAAATGTAATATTAGAAATGGTTCGCGATGACACCATTCAGCCTTCGAAAAGCCTTTAGGCAGCACTAGTCGTCATCGTGTAGAAAAAAGATGGATGCCTTTGGCTGTTCGCTGAATATCACAGGCTGAACAAGATAACGAAGAATAATGTCAACCCGCTCCCAAGGACAGAGGACGCCCTAGGCCGAGTCTGCCTTGACAAGTAATTCTCGTGCATGAAACTCGAAAGCGGGTATTGACACACTGAAATCAATAAAACGTAAAAAGACAGAACGGCTTTCATTACCCAAGGCGGGTTATTCGAGGTTAGGTCACGCCATTTGGCCTTTGTTCCACATCGGCAAAGTTTCACCGAGTGATGAACACGATGTTGGCAGGCCTGAAATGGCAAACCTCCCTTGTGTATCCTGACCACGTTGTAGTTTTGTGGCAACATTTGATGAACATCTGCGCAGACTGAAGGTTGTACTTTGTGCCATCCAGTCTTCATGTCTCACCCAAAATGTCGAGAAGAGCCGTTTCGCATACCAGGAGCTGTTATTTTTTGGCCAAATCATCGTCACTGGCGGTGTACGACTTGATCTCCAGAAGACTACAGCTATAAAGCATTTTCCGTGCCCAACTTACAAAATAGGCATATGAAGTTTTCATTGCTTGTGCGCTTACAACAAAGGGTTTGTGAGAAACTTTTCATGCATTAGTGACGCTTTGACCAAGCTGACAAAGGCTGGTGCATATTCTCAATTGGAAGCGCCGCAAGGAGAAGCCTTTAAAGAACTCCAGCGCCGTGTACAGTCCCCTCCCATCCTTTCACACATTGATGACAGTGACCAAACAGAAATTCATACCAGCGCAGGCAATATGGTCATAAATGCGGTCCTCGGTAAGAGATACGACGCGTTTGAGAAAGTGATCACATATGTTAGTTGTTCACTATAAAATTTGGAGATCAATTATTCAACTACTGAGGAGGAATGCCTAACAATCATCTAGGCGATGCCTTAGTTCCGACCACATATCTACGGCTGGCCGTTCAAGGTTGTGAGCGGCCATCACGCCCACTGCTGCCTTGCCATTTTGAAAGACCTCTCTGGCCACCTCGCTCGATGTCGCTCTATGGTGTCTTCGTATCTAGAAATTCGATGTCACCGTAACATACAAACTGTGAGAAACCATTCGGACGCACCCTGCTTGCCGAGGGCCCCTGTCGATGACCTCCGAAGAATTATGACGACAATGACAGATTCCGCAGGCCTACAGGCAGCAGCGCATTTGCGCCACACCACTTGCACTCTGAGCTAAAGCATTTTCATAAATACCCGGAAGGCAGAACTTCATCCCCTACTGCGCCTGTTTAGCAGGGACTCTCGTCCTTTAGTCTACACAAGGGCATCTTCATAAAGAAGAACTTGGCGCCTAACAAGACTTCTTATCTCTTTGTCGTTCTCAGAAACCTTCGAGAACAGGTACTACGGGCTTCCCACGTTGAGCGGATAGCCGGGCACCCTATATATTCGCACACTCTTTTTCGAATAAAAAAGAAATTCTACTGGCCTCGACTACCTGCGGAGGTTGTAGTGGTACGTAAAGACCTGCCGTGAATGCCAAAGCAGGAACAAGCGCCCGAACAGAGCAGCTGGATTGCTGAACCTCAAGCTAACCCAAATCGAGCCTTTCGAACGGATTCAAATGGACCTTCTGGGCCCCTTTCCGACCCTAAGTTCGGGCATTAGAATGGCCATCGTAGACAGTGACAACGTTATCTGTTAGGCCTAAGCAAAACTAAGCAAAATCCCTACCGAACAAAAGGCACAGGAGGTTGCAAAGTTATTTTTTAATTGCATCTTGTTACTACATGGAGCACCCGAGGTTTTTATCGAGGCCCAAAGAACAGCGTTCACAGGGGAGCTGCTGCTAGCTAATCAACACCACAATCAAACCAGCCTTCGGAGCCCCGCCGTGGTGGTACGTCTATTGGCTATGGTACTCAGCTGCTGACCTGCACGTCACGTGATCGAATTCCGGCTGTGGTGGCTGCATTTTCAATTTAGCCGAAAACGCTGAGGCTTGTGTGCTCAGTTTTATGTGCTTGTTAAAGAACCCCAGGCGGTCTAATTTTACGGAGCCCTCCACTACGATGGCTCTCATAAACATATCGTGGCTTTCGGACTTTTAACGCCGCTTATCTAACCACCCTCCCGAAGACGACTGCATATCATCTAGGAGAAACGGCCTCGAGGAACGACATAGGTAACGATCGCTGGCCTGCTCGCCATGTATGCCAATGCAAAACACTAGAACTGGGACAGCCTCCTTCCATACGCCGTATTTGCCTACTACGTTGCAACAAAAAAGGCTTCGGGGACGACACCCTTTATCCTCGTCTATGGCAGGGAGGCAGCAACAACGTTAGTTACTTTGCTTTAGGAATTCATAGAAGAAAACTACGACATCACCGCATACCTTCAACGCACAAAAAAGTCACAGCTTTGCTACAAAGGCGAAGCAACGAACGCGATAGCAACAATTTGAAAGGTCACGCGCAGAATGGAAAGCAGATTAAAACAGGCCCAGCGTTTCTAGCGCACTAATTACGCACGAAACGTACTCAGAGGTACGGCTGCACGCGATTAGGCATCTCATTTGTTACTTCGCTGAGTCTGAAAAGCGCGTGCTTTTACGAACGGGGAGTGCATTGATTGCAGTAACCTTTATGCGCCTGGTAACTAAAGCAGAGACGTTCACGTAAAGCCCGAGGCCAGCCAAGGCGTACGACCTTTTCCTCTTCACCAACGCTAGATAAGGGCGCGCGAAGAAGCGTCGCTCTTCTTCTCTAAGTCGGACAAAGTACGCGTAGAAGATCTGAGTGGACGCCACTGCGCGATATGGCGAAAGGCGCTCATTGATTCATATTTCTGGTAATGCCAACAACACAGCAGTGGTAAACGGCAGATAGAAATAGCTTGAGGCTTGAACGGTGAAGAATGTTCTAAGGCGTGGCTGAGTGGTTAACGGCTTGCTTTCACGTTCGATTTCGCGCCGTAGTGCTTTTTTCTGGATTTTTTTCTTTCTTGCGATTTCATATATATATATATATATATATATATATATATCATTTACAGCGGCAAAATCGAGATGGGAGTGTCCGTATAATTGCTATTGTACTAAAAGCATGACAGCTTGCACGCCTGTGGAATAAGGAGCAACAGTGCACCTAAGCTTGGCGTTATAATTTGTTCCGCCACTACGCGTAATAACAAACTGGTGAACGTGTGTGGATATAGACGCATACTCGCCACCGAGGACTCAGCAAAAAAATGTTGTACCGCTAATTTGGACCTTACAAGTTCATAGGTCTTGTTAGTGAACTGGATTATGAAGTTGCCCCTGATGGAACTGCACCGCAAAGGCGTCGCACTCGCCCAGAACATGCGCATGTCGTGCGCCTGATACACTATTACACGCGACAGAATGTCTTACTGTTTACCATGTCAATTGTGAACTTTGATTTTAATTTAGTTTTTATGCGTTTTCATATCGGACGCCGTTCTTGATTTTAAACGCGAATTCTTTTTTGAGCATTCTGTAAACGCCTATTTAGGAATGCAGTAATGCCACTGTAAATTTCCATCTTTATCGCTGTACTTCAACACGTGTATCGACACTGCATCATGAATGATCAACTTATGGTGGATCTGCGTCTCACTTATGACGCGCCTCACCGATAAAGCGGGGGCACCAGTTGAAACCGGGGTATAGTTTTTCCACCATTGGTACTGCTGTTCTGCTGTGTCTTTCGGGCGTAGGTCAGCCTACTGAAATAAATAGTTGTTTTGGCTTGCCCCGCATCCTGCCTTGCACGTCCCTTCAGTGCTTGCTACGACTGTGTGTCAATATTTGGGCCCCCTAGTCCTTCAAACCTTGTATTCAATAAAGCTGCTTTTTTTCTACTATAGAATGATGTCACTTCAAGCGGCTACTTTGGTACCTTTAGGTAATTTTGCTGTTCTCCAGGTGGTAGTTTCAATCAACACGTGTAGGGCTACTATGTCATTCTGCCATTTTTCTGAAACTCGAAGCGGAGTTTTCTCGAAACAATATGCACCTTTCTGCCTAATGACGTGATGTGGGAAAATTAGCGGAAACGTGAAATGAACAAAATCCTGTGCCACACGAACTGACGTCAGCACTTACACCAAGTAAGCTGCGTTTAACGAGCGGACCTCTGCCGAGAGCTCTCTGTCAAGCACCGACGATGGTAATGTGCTTCATTTCACCAATGCACACACTCCAGTATTGTTCATTTCAATTAATCTGATAGACTATATATAGTCAATAACGCACATTTCGCTTTTGGCAAACGGGCGAAACCCTAATCGTTCACAAGACATCAGCTGCGCGCGAAAGTTGGCTCCAAGTATTCCCGAATCTTCGGAGTTAGAACTTCCAGCTACGCTTTTTGCCGGGTTGTTAAGATGCACCGATGTGTCCTACATTGAACTCTTGTGATGTAACTTTCGATGGTTCGAAACGTTCATAATCGAAACTTACAACAAAGCTTCCGGAGTAAAAGCGGAGGCTCGACAGTTGCATCAAAAGCATGTGCCGAGATTTTTATATATCGCAAGAAGGGTTTTCATATACCCTCGAATATGTCGTGCAAGAAATATTAGGGTTATCGTACCTCTCTGCACATATGTAAATACAACGAACACGTAAGTACAACGAACACGTAAATTGGCGCCATCAAATTTTGACTAGCTTACGCTTGAACCAATGGTATGATTGATTTTACACTTCTTTTCATCTTCGTAGCGTATGCAACGCACATATCATTGCCCGTTCTTCATGATGGTCTACTAGCTCTAAGGCGAAAGCTGCCTCTTTCCGAGAAAGACAGCCTAATCGTAATTGAATTTTTGATTTTTTCTAACTACAAAGTGGTGATCTAAGCGTGTTTCTTCAACAAAATATTGCAAATAGATTCAAAATTAGTCCACATGTTCTGAAAACTGCTTATCTTACTTCACCGGCGTGACTTGACCATAAACTCTTGGTCTGACGGACTTTTCGTTGCAGGTAGTCGGGCATGAGTTTATGCACTCTTTGGGCGTACTAGTTATTCAGCGTGAAACATGGGCCACGAAAGATTTTCTTGGAAATTACACTGAAAGAGTGCTCTGCCTGCGGAGGTCCCATCAGTCTATCGTGAGTAGACATATATTTCACCACACAGTACTGCTTCTCGCAAACACATGCGATATATATATATATATATATATATATATATATATATATATATATCCTCTTCGAATTCTGTTTTTGTTTTTTGTGCTTTTTTTTCGGAAGGGAAATTCTTCTTGTTGCTTGAGGCCCCTCCTTGTCATTTTTGCAACCACTGTTATTAGTTTCGATGTTATAACTTGCCTTGTATTGTTATTAGTTATTAGTTGCTCTGTATTATGGCAGAAGTATGGTCCACAAGCATACTTTCTCTGTACCCCCCTTACCCTATGCTCCGTAATGGAGCCAGTAAGGTAATTTTAAATAAATACAAAAATCAATCAATCAATACACACACACACACACACACACACACATATATATATATATATATATATATATATATATATATATATATATATATATATATATATATATATATATATATATATATATATATAATTATATATATATGTCGGCGACAGTGGCTTCAGCGACAGTGGTTAACTGTCGCCGACGCGTCGTGAGTTATGTGGGTGGTGATACGGTTTCCTCCCAGCAGTTCAGTCCCTTAAGAGAGGGCGATCAGGAAATGATAAAACGCAGCCTATAAAATGCTTCAGTAATTTACCTCAGTGTATTTTGAAAAGTTTCCGCTACAGGCTTTTTGTCAGAAGCATCGCTGTGAACTTACAATCACCGCAGTTGAAGGCTAATTACCAAGGGGTTGCTTAAAAAATATAGAGCCTAATTATGCTCCTTCAAGCTAAAATGAACACACACACACACACACACACACACACACACACATATATATATATAAATATGTATATATATATATATGGGAAAGAAGTGTATACCTAAGGGCTCGTTTTTCTGTGTTTTAACACAATATTAAATGAGATATAACAGACAGTAATGCCAAGGAATGTACAGGGGAAGTTATTAAAACCAATGGAATGTAAATAGGAAGAAAGAAAAGTGGATGAAAAAATTACCAACTGTGAGCAGGAATCGAACCTACGACCTTCGAATTACGCGTTCGATTGAACGCGTAATTGGTAATTTTTTCATCCACTTTTCTTTCTTCTTATTTACATTCCATTGTTTTTAATAACTTCCCCTGTACATTCCTTGGCATTACTGTATGTTATATCTCATATATATATATATATATATATATATATATATATACTGCTAACAGACAATAATGCCAAGAAATGTATACGGGAAGTTATTAGACCTAACTGAGATGTATATGATAATAAGAAGAACGGTTGAAAAGATAACTTCCGTAAGCAGGATCCGAACCTACGACCTTCGAAATGAAGGGGTGCGTCATCTGCGTGAAGCGAATGGGCGGTTTTGGTATTATGTAGGACGCGTTGCCGGCAGCAGATAAGCGTGTAAGCCGTTGAAAGAAAGTCCCATCTTCTTGTTATCTGTTTAGTGCACGAACTAATCACTGCAAATTGCACATGATGGGGAAGTCCATCAATGTAGACTCGAACAGTGCACATGGCAGAAGGTCGGATGGCGTCCCTTAGAGCACCGAAAACGTAAGTCCATGGGTCCATCGTAGGGCGTAGTAACTTTGTGGAGACGCGCATAGAAATCTCTGTGAATGACTGAGAAACTAGCACAACTGTCAATAATGCTTTTACTTCTATGCCTTTAACCGAAACAGATATCATATTATCAGGATGTTCTGGAGAAATTTTTTTTCACTTCGCTAATGTAGCTTTTCCCCCGGAAGCTGTGTAATTTAGTTTTCCGACGACGGTCGGCGAACTGAGAGGCTGGTCGAAGTGGCGATGTAGAGCGACGGAGAGGAGACGGCAAGCGATGTCTGGCACCACGGTAGCGAGGAGCCATTTCAGGAATTGCTGATGGCGAGGAAGAGCGACCGTGAAGCGCGGCGTAAGGATGGTGCTGGAAAGTGGTTGCTGTGGCATAGTCATCCCCTTCTTAAGTGTCAAACCCACGACGCTTGTCTCGCTGACGCTTGCGACAGACACGTGCGATGTGTCAAAGACATCCGCAATTGTAGCATGTAGGTCTCCTCGGGCGCCATGTTTGATAGTAGGGTTGCGTGTTTGAGCTGGGGACTACGGAAGCCTGGAGTTCTGGCGCTGTTCGTGCAGAGTAAAGCTGGGTTTGCGCGCTGGGCGCCAGGTACAACCAATGGGCTGCCGTCGTCGTCGGTGGTATCGGTGGAACAAAGGCTGGAGTAACTGCGGCGACTTGCGCGTGAGCCAGTGGGGCTTTAGGGACGTGAGGCTCTTTGCACACATTACCAGGTATAGCCGCTAACTCCTCCTTGCCGACGTCCCCGTCCCGTAACATCGTACTGGAGGTGTCAGAAGGAAACTGACCCGCTAAAAACTGAGTGACTGCAGTTCTTTTTGCATCATAGTGCGGATCATGACTCGTAACGAGGGCTCGTAAGTAGGGTTGACAGGGATAGCTGCAGGAGAGTTGTACAGATGCAGCCGTGCGTATTCGAGCTCGTCCAGGCACCGGCACATAGCTACAATGTCAGCAACGATGCTTAGGCTCTTCACGACCAAAGACTTCAAGGCAACAGGACCCATGCCTTTAAGCATAATGGCGCACTTGCTTTGTCTAGCGTGGCGAAGACTTAGTTTTTCAACCGCAAGATTGACATGCCCAACTGGAACTTGTTCGAGGAACATCTGCGACATGTCTTCACTACTCCGGCAGTTCGAGCTAGTCTGGCGAAGAAAACAGTTGATGGTCGCATACAAGAACTAGGCGAGCCTTATTACTGAAAGAGACAAAGTGCGCCATCTGCTCAAAGGCATAGGGCCTGTTGCTTTCAATGCTTTGGTCGTAAAGGACCCAAGCACCGTATTGTCCCAAACACTCAACCATACTATATATATATATATCTATATATATATATATATATATATTTACCAGAAAGAAGTTGATACTTAAGAGCCAGTTTTTCCGTGCTTTGACACAATATAACATTTAGATCACAATTGAGCTTCACAATTCGTTGATAACATCTTCATTATTGTACTTTGGTGGCAGATACATATAGGCTACCGGGTGTTTTACTCACTTCGTAATGACATGCGTCTGCCTTGTGCCCTGTCTGACCACATTAAAAAGAAAACCTGGTAGGTCCCACGTACACTGAGAGTCGAATATATGCGAAGCACTAATGAAAAATGTTGATATGTCACTTTAAAATCAGTAGAACGTTACGAGGTGGAGCTGAGTGATACCATACATGGCTTCCGTGTCGTCATTATCATATTTAAATGTGTCGTTTACCTTCGTCCTCTATTCACGTCACGTGATACCAAACTTAGTATATGGGCAACTCGCGAAACTCCCGCGAGCATGCTTTGAGCAGCGTATGTTGTCATGTTCTTACATGACACACCTGTCAGGATTATCATGTTTGCACCAGTCATGCATTTGTCATTCATTGATATCATGTAACACAAAATTTGGTATATGTGGAGCTAGCAAAACAGGCGCGATCACATCATGAAGAGCCCAATATACTCCAATGTTGCGTTTACGTGTGCGCAGGCTGGGCACAGCGACGAAACGTTTGCAAAACGCGAGCACTCTAGTCTGACACCAGGCGCGACCAGCGTCCGTCAGCGCAGCTCAAGAGTGACTGGCGCGAAATACAACATGCTGCATGCGTGATGGAGGGACGCCAGACGCGCCAAAACACGCACGCGTCAAAGCAAGGGAGCACGGCGCGCCCCGGCGAGTATATAGTAGGACCGGCGCCTGGCGTGGCAAGGCCGCCACGACGCGACCAAATGAACGCCGGTGAGCACGCGCACCGCGTCACGTCGAACTGTATTGGCGCCTTGACCGTGGCATGTAATCATGTTCTAACATGACACGCGTTTCATGGTTATCATGTTTGCACTAGCCACATACCTTGGCCATCTATTGACGTCACGTAATACAAAATTCGGCATATGTGAAGCTAGCGAAATGGCCGTGAGCGCATCATGAGTGTGACATGTAGTCTTGTTGTTACTTGACATGCATGTCGGGATTATCATGTTTGGATGTGTGATTTACCATTGCCGTCCATTCGCGCCACGTAATACCGAGTTTGGTACATGTGAAGCTAGAAACGGCCGCAAGCACATTATGAGCGCGGCATGTAGTCATGTCATTACATGACACGCATTTCATGTTCATCATGTTTGCACCAGTATCACAACTTTTTCATCCATTCACGTCTCGTAATACCTAACTTGGTGTAAGCAAAGCTAGCGAAATGGCCGCCTGCGCATCATGAGCGTGGCATGTAGTCATGTTGTCACATGACACGCATATTATGATTTTCATGTTAGGGTTTGTCACTTGTGTTCACCATGCAATCATGCCATACCATACCGATTTTGTCACATGCCATGTGAACGAATCTACCTCAAGAGCTGTAGGACCTTGAAATGTTAATCAAGACATTCATGACAAGCATATCACTATTTTCATGGCATGACTAGCCAAATATATTTTTCATACAGTCGTGTTATGTCATACCAAGTTTGCTATCGATACCATTATCTAAACGGCCAGGAGAGATGAAAGTCGTAGGCGGCCAGATAGATAGATAAATAGATAGATAGATAGATAGATAGATAGATAGATGATAGATAGATAGATAGATAGACAGATAGATACGCTCAAAGTCACCGAAGTTCGCTAAAAAATGCTTCGCACTTAAAACGTTTCTTTACACTGGGACGCATAAAGTGGATTCGGCAACTGATACCGTGATGACCCACTAGGTTACAAAGAAGGCATCGCGTAATACTCTCCGGCGCATGCTTTTAAATGCGAAGCATTTCATGGCCAACTTCGGTGGCATCGCGTAATACTCTCCGGCGCATGGTTTTAAATGCGAAGCATTTCATGGCCAACTTCGGTGACTTTGAGCGCATCTATCTATGTAGCCGCCTACGACTTTAAGCTCTCCTGACCGTTTCGATAATGATAATGATAGCAAATTTGGTATGGCATAACATCACTGTATGAAAAACCTACCTGAATAGTCGTGACATGAAAATCATGATATGTATGCTATGAATTTAATGATTTACCTTTTATGGTCCTGCAGCTCTTGCAGTGGTTTTGTTCGCATGTCATGTTGCAAAACTGGTACGGTATGACATGATTGCATGGCGAACACAAGTGACAGACCATAACATGAAAATCATGGCATGCGTGTCATGTAAAGACATGACTACATGCCATGCTCATGATGCGCACGCGGCCGTTTCGCTAGCGTCACACGCGCCGCCATGGTGGTCTAGTAGCAAAGGTACTCGGCTGCTGACCCGCAGGTCACGGCTTCGGATCCCAGCTGTGGCGGCTGCATTTCCGATGGAGGTGGAAATGTTGTAGGCCCATGTGCTCAGATTTTCGCACACGTTAAAAAACCCCAGGTGTTCGAAATTTCCGGAGCCCTCCAATACGGCGTCTCTCACATACAAATGGTGGTTTTGGTACGTTAAACCCTACATATCAATAAATCAATCGCTAGCGTCACGTATACCGAATTCGGTATTACGGTACGTGAATGGAGGATGAAATCGTGTGAGTGGTGTAAACATGATAATCATTAAATGCGTGTCATCTAACTGCACGACTACATGCGACACTCATGATGCTAAGGCGGCCGTTTTGCTACCTTCACTTATACCAAACTTGGTATAACGGCACATTAATGGATGACGAAGGTATGATACTGTTGCAAACGTGTTAAACATGAGATGCGTGTCATGTAACAACATGACTACATGCTACGCTCGTGTTGTACTCGCGGCCATTTCGCTAGCTAAACATGTACCAAACTCGGTATCACGCGACGCGAACGGACGACAGAGGTGAATAACACATCCAAGCGTGATAATAACGACAATCGTGTCATGTAACAACATGACTACGTGCCGCACTGATGATGTTCGCGCAACCGTTTCGCTAGGTTCACATATGCAACTTTGGTATTACGTAACGCCAGTGGATGACGAGGCAATGTGACTGGTGCAAGCATATTAATCATGAGAGAACAAGTCATGTCATGTGAGAACAAGACTACATGCCACAGTCAAGGTCTCCAATACGTTTCAACAAGACACGGTGCGGTAGCTCACCGGCGTTCATTCTGTGGCTGCACGTCGGCGTTGCCACGCCAGGCACCGGTCCTCCACATACTCGCAGGCACACGCTGCGCTGCGTTGCTTAGACGCATGCGCATTCCAGCACGCCCGGTGTCCCTCGGTCGAGAAAAGAGGGAGACACAGTTTTGTCTGGGTGAAGCATCGGCGCGAATTTCGCGCCGGTTGTTGTCGGGCCGCGCCGATGGACGCTGGTTGCGTCGGGCGTCAGAGTGCTCACGTTTTGCTAACGTAGTGTCGCTGTGCCCAGCGTGCGCGCGCGTCAACGCTACTATGGAGTATAATGGGCCTTTTATGATGCACTTGCGGCCCTTTTGCTAGCTCCACATATATCAAACGTTGCGTTACGTGACGTCAATGAATGATGAAATATATTACTAGCGCAAACATGATAATCCTGACACGCCTGTCATGTAACAACATGAAAACATACCACTCTCTTAGCATGCTCACGGAAATTTATTAAATTTGGTATCACGTGACGTGAATAGATGACGAAGGCAAACGACACAGCCAAACATGATAATCATGACACGGAAGTCATGTAAAGCGTCATTAACCTCCACATCGTAGCGTTGTGCTGATTCTAAAGTGACATATCAATCTTTCTTATTCGTGCTTCGCATATCATCGATTCCTACCGTACGTGGGATCTGCCAACTTTTTAAAATGCAAAGCATTCCTTAGCGTACTTCGGTGCCTTTGAGAGTATCTATCTATCTATCTATCTATCTATCTATCTATCTATCTATCTATCTATCTAGCCAGCTACGACTTGTAGCTCTCCTGGCTGTTTCGTCAACGGTATCAATACCACATTTGGTATGGCATAACATGACTGTATGAAAAACGCTTTGACTAGTCATAACATGAAAATCTTGAGAAGTATGTCATGAATGTCATGATTGACATTTCATGGTCCCGCAGCCCTTACGGTGGTTTCGTTCACATGGCATGTTGCAAACCTGGTACAGTATGACATGATTGCTTTGCGAACGCAATCATGCCATACCAAATGACCCCAACATGAAAATCCTGACATGCGTGTCATTGAAGAACATGACTGCTTTACGGGACGTGAATAGATAACGAAGGTATGATACTGGTGCAAACATGATAAACGTGGCATGCGTGTCCCGTAACAACATGACTACATGCCACACTGATGATGCACTCGCGGTCGATTCACTAGCTTTAGCAATGCCAAATTTGGTATGACGAGACGCCAATGGATAACGAAGGTATGTGACTGGTGCAAACGATATAATCATAAGATTCATGTGGTTTGAGAACATGGCCACGTGCCACAGCCAAGGCGTCAATGCATTTCAACGTGACGCGGTGCGCGTGCTCGTCGTCGTTCGTTTCGTTGCGTCACGCCGGCAGTGCCACGCCAGGCACCGGTCCAGCCATACACTCGCAGCTACGCGCCGCGCTGCATTGCTTTGACGGATGCGTGTTTCAGCGCGTCCGGCGTTCCTCTGTCACAAAAATAGGGAGACGCAGTGTTTTCTGGGTTGAATCTTGATCTTGAACAAATTCGCGCCACCTTGTGCTTGAGAGAATCGATTGACCAATTCAAGCATATATTCAAGCGACGTACCTCTCTTATTATTCATTTACAGCGACAAGCTCGGGTGCAAAGCTATGATATGTATATTTATTTATTTATTTATTTATTTACAGGTACCTTAAAGACCCCAATGAGTGGGGTTTTACATGAGGGGTGTTGAAGCACGAAAATTACACAACTGAACAACAAACACAAAAAAGGATTATATCTCGATTAAGGACCTCTCTAATCTAACCACCCTGTTGTGCTGTCTCTGAATGCTCGATCCATCTGTCAAAATAACGGCTAAGTAGCGTGGCATACTGTGTAACTGCCACACCATCAGCTAGTTTTCCCGTCTGAAATTTGTCTCGGACGCCTTCCACAGAAAATATATCGCTTCAGTAAAGCAGCTTTTACTTTTGCATAGTTAGCTGCATCGGTAGGCGTGGACCTTTTGTACACACTAAGCGCTTCGCCCCTCAAACAAGTACTCAAAGCAGTTGCCCATTAATACACCGGCTAAATCTGGCTTCTTGAAATCGTCTCAAATCTGTGAAAGTACGCATCAAGGTCATCCTTCCTCTCCGCAAGCGCTACGAGCAGTTTGCTTAGAGTTAAACGAAAGCAATTATCTTCTCTTTTGATGCTTTCAAGTCTCGCACGAACGGGAGTTTCACTTGGCTACTGCAAATGGAGCCGTTCAAGTTCTCTCTTGTGCTTCCGCTGCTTTTCTCTCTCAGCCATCTCCGCCTGCATCTGCCTGTCTTGCGCAGCTCTTTCCGCCTTCAAATGTCACTCTTTCGCCTCTCTTTCATCTTTCCTTCTCTCAGGTGCCAATTTTTCTGTCTCAAGTTAGGTTGCTTTTTCCGCTTAAGCCCTTTCAACCGCCACCCTTACTATTTCGAGCTCAACCGCCTTTTCTGGTTTGGCCCTATCTTTTATTCTTTTTCCATCTGCAATAACCACTATATCGGCGCCATAAAGACTTATCTTCTCACTGAGGGCTACTTATTTCTCATCATTCATGGTGTCTCTTAAATAAAAAGCTTGCTGCGTGCATAAAATATCCGCCTAACTGTGGCTATCTAAAACTCTCCACACACTCGTTAGCGTGAGTGCCTTGTAACGCATACACTCGTTCC
The DNA here is from genome assembly GCA_013436015.1 of Rhipicephalus annulatus. NCBI lineage: Eukaryota > Metazoa > Arthropoda > Arachnida > Ixodida > Ixodidae > Rhipicephalus > Rhipicephalus annulatus. The sequence goes on along the minus strand of WOVY01001732.1, from coordinate 333,180 downwards.
CATAGCACTTGCAAACGACTCGAGGCTCTTTCTCCTTACTTTGGACATACAGTGCACCAAAACTTTTCTGTAGCAGATGTCAGAGTAATTGTCGTTTGTCCTTTTATTTGGGGAGACAATCAACGAGAATAATGAAAAGGCTGGCGTATCGCCATAAAAATCACACCAGTAAAGCACAAACAATTTAAAATTGATCACTTTTAGTGTGCCAGCGAACGCCGGCAATGGGCCAAAGAACGAGGCAGAGCCGAGTGTTGATAACGAAAACAAAAAATATATACGCAAATTATGTAGAACGGTCAACACACAAACATACACACTTGGCACTTATTCAGTACGATACACCACTCACAAGATTCGCCGATTAATTCTAATCAGCGGGCTCAAACAACAACACAACAAGATGCAGACAAAACAATGAACAGAAACTACAACATGCGCTAGAATCCAATCTTAGGCACCAACTAAGACTCGTGCACTAAAAAGTTAGTAAAACTCATTCGAACCAAAGTTCTTGGAACAAACAACATTCTTTTAAAGTCCATCGCCGGTTGTCGTCCTCCTTCGTCCGGGTTTCTCCTCCAGAAAACTCTCGCGTCGTCAAAAGTCTGCACTACCATAACCAAATTTCTTCGCCGGTAAAACGACGGCCTCTAACGCTTTGCGGCTGCAAAACACGCCTTCTCCCACACGCGGTAAACACACACTTTGCTCCTGCTTGTAAGACAAGGCTTCCCCCATAGGTGGAGAACACTCTTCGTCTCTGCTTGGTCAGTGCTGAACAAGTCTTCGCCTGACAGCGGAGAACTCTCTTCATCTCCTCATGCGACTACCTCTGATGCTGACCTATAAGGCCTAGCCGCTGGATTCTCGAAATTTCAAGGCATTTTGTCGGCGCGCAAGGCTGTCAAGGCTATAGAAAGTGTGGGACATCTCTCATAACGTAGTGGAACTGGGCAGCATCACGCCCGTTTCCTTCAAAATGTTTCCAGAGGTCACTCGGCGATAGATGCGAGGACGTTGGTCCACATTGCGGCAGTGTTTTCGAGGAGAGAAGTGCGCACGTGGCGTCCTTTGATGCTAATTCTTTTTGCGGGCTTTTTTCGCGTCTGTCTGGTGCCTCGATTTGTCGCAGCAGTTATAATTTGGAGGCGTGAGCTTTGTATAGCGCTCGTTTGTGGTTCCCAGGCCCAACTGCGGATAAGGTCTTCGAGGCAAGAGACCTAGACGCAGAAGATCGGGTGTCCATGGACTTGCCCTTTCTCCGAGATCGAGCTCACAAGGCGCTGCTCCCCCCTGGTGCAGGTGTTCCCGGTGCCCGCTCCATGGACAGCTTCCCAGAATGCCCTGTGTCAATCATCGTCACAAGCTGCGCCGTGTACTCCTACGTGAAGGCATCCGACTTGACGTCGATTCTGGTTAAGCTATTCCACTTGACAAAGTTCAAGACCGTCTACAACCCAGAGCAGCCGGTGAGCCGGCATCCAAGCTGGTCAGTGCCAAGATGCTTGGTTGCGTCGACTTGCCGCGTCGCGACGTATGTTCCTTTACTACCCACTGAAGATGAAGCACAAGTCAACTGGCCAACTCGGCTCGATTGCACCTCACAAACACCAGCAAGAGCTACCACCATTTCAACATCAGCAATGCCGCAAGAGCACAACTTGGCTCGCAAGTCGGTGCATGAAGTCTGCAAGCAATGTCTCTGATGTCTAGCGAGGTAGCTAGTCAGATTTTCACTCGCCCTGGAGAGGGCTGGCGTCCCCGTTCATTGTGGGCAGTCGCAGTACTGAGATCTACATTTTCTGCATTGTCATCGAAGCTGCGAAGAGGTAGTCGTCATGATGGCCTGCAACCAATGCGACCACTCTGCATCAGGCAGTATCAATCGCTGTGTTCTTATTGTGGACGTGAATATATTGGCAGCGCGGACAAAACCTGCAACCACCGCCTCTACACAGCCAGTGTCGTCCACCAGAGTATATGAAAGTTGAACACGATAGCTCGAGGTTTAAACCTGACTGACCCCAACGGCTCTCTCAGGGCCACCTTCCAGGCATGATTTCGGCAGCTACGCGCGCTCGCAGTCATGGCCGAGAATAATCATAAAGAATGGCAACGAAGCTTGGGATTTCGCGCTCGTCCAGCAAAATGAGGACAAAGGCAAAGATAGATTAACACTTTTAGACCTGTAGACGATTTTCTCATTGTGGAAATGATGAAGAAATAAACATGGGCCTTGCATGTAGCACGTAGGCAGGATAACCACTGGTCATTAGGTGTAACTGACTGTATTTCTATAAATGGCGATGCACAAAGAGAGGACAGAAAGTTAGGTGGGCCAATGAGAATAAAACGTTCGCAGGTGTAAGGTGGCATAGGAAAGCACAAGACCGGGTTTATTGGCGGATCACGCGAGAAATATCTGCTCTGCTGTTGGCGTGGTCAGGCTGATAATGATTGTCGCCACTCTTCTATGTCACGCGCCTCGTGCATCTTCTTTACTCATCACAGGCCATGATGATGTTGAGGCAGTTTATTACATGCCGTAGATTCAAGTTGGAAAATCATTTACATGATATTGGAATGAATTCATCAATGCTCCAGATTCTTTATGCTTTTGGAGCCTCTACTTCTGGGTTCGCCAGTGTAAACGTTTGCCTGGCTGTGTGTAATTACCTGATTGATACCAAAGGACCAACAAAGTGATCGGTATCACCATCCTTCATTGTCAACATATGAAGAGCTTGTTTTTATTTATTCCTTTGTTCATTTTAAGTCACCTTTTTTGGTCTCAGTTGTTATCAATTTCAAATAAAAATCTTTACATTTGGTAAATTTTAGTGAGCATAAAAAGTTTGCCCTAAAATTTGTAAGTTTAATTTTATAACCTTCATCACTCTGAAATAGAATAAAATTGGATTAGACTAGTCAACTGTTGTCTAATCCCCCACAGTGAGTAGGAGCCACGAGAGGAGGTCTACAAGGACAACAACAGCAGCAAGCACTCAGCAACGGGGCTGTCTCTTGTGTCTCTTTCTTCCCGACAACATATCAATATTCATTTGCAGTGTGAAAGCACTGCAATTGAATAATGAGTACATAAACAATGCTTCGGTGTAAGTGTGATGCTGACAGCGGTAACGAAAAGAATTACGAATTTTGAGTCAATGACATAGCGAATGAAAGACGCACTATATGAAGAGACAGTGGTAGCTAGGGGCAATGAAGCTTGTAAGACGAGTCACACGGTAATATTAAAGAGTACTCGATTACACGAACACTACAACCACCCACGAGCCGCAAATTTCCTAACTTTACCTCAATAGGCAGAGGGTGCTCTTTGAAAAGCATCTCTCAGCGTGAGCCCCTTTACTTGAGCAAATCAATTCACCAGCTTGCTGTATGATCCTAGTTTTTTTACTGAAAGTTTCAGTTACGTAAACCATGCAATTCAGATAATGGCCTTCATTTTCAGCTGTCTTTAAGCCGCCTGCAGGAGACGATTGACGAGATACTGGATTCGGAAAACTTGGCTGACTTGGTAGGAACCAGTCTTGCGTACACGGCCTTTACTTCGCTGGACCCAAAAGACGTTGGTTATACTCTACCAGGTCTCGACATGACATCGGAGCAGCTGTTCTTTGTCCTCAACTGCGTAAAATGGTGTACCACGTTCACCACATATCCAAAGAGATACGCCCCATACCGCTCACGATGCAACGTCCCTCTCATGAACATGGACGAATTCGCGAGCGCCTTTGGCTGCTCACAAGGTGCACCGATGAACCCGCTCGGGAAGTGCTATTTTTGGTAGTAAAGACAGTAGCGCCCTGTCTTTCTTTATCCACATTTTGATCATGTTCATCCCCTTTTGCCTTTTCTCCCTAGTCATCTAACATCCTAAATTAAGATGTAATAAAGATGAATTGCTATATGTAGACAGATTGACCCATTTTGAGGAGACCTATTTCGCAGAAAATTTTATGTGACAATAAGTATTCGGAATTTCCTGTTGTGATATTACACTACATTCGAGTTCTCATGTACCAAACACACAGAGAGAAAAGTTCCTTCGATAAATTGTATACTTCAACATAATGCCATTGTTAGTTGCCTATTTGTCGGTAAGAATTTCGGTATGCAGGTTGGCTTTATAGAAATACACGGGGATATTATATATGTATTTTGTTTTATTTGAATACAGTTTGTAATTACGGATGTTCTGGGTGCGAGTGTTTGGAAAGTCGGCTTGTGCGCGACAAAATTGCGAAGTAAATGCAAACAGTTTGCAAACAGTTCATCAGTAACTTCGTATGCAGCCTCGCGTAAACGTAAGGTGACGGAAACTTTCAGCACTCCTTGGCCGTTGTCTCGGTCTTGTTTTTCACACCATGATCAGAGTGTTTCTTGAGTTGCTGTACGCAGCGGCGATGTCAGACTTCTTTTAGCGCTACAGCGTCAACTAGATTATCTCGCAGAAAGTTCGATCTCGGTGTCAGCAGTGGAGGTGACGGCGTCTCTTGCTGTGAACAAAAACGTCGTTGAACATGAATGAAACTTTCAGCTAGATGGAGATAAAGTAGGGTTATTCGAATATTCCGTGTTTTGAATTTCAATCGAATTCGAACGATCAACTTCACTTCCACATAGCGAGTATTCAATGTTCGGAATACTTTGACTGGCAGCTTGGAACGCACACATTTTTAGTGCGAAGTGCTCTTACGATGATGTAGAAGTGCTGCGTTAAAACAATATTTGTTCCAACACTGCAATTTCAATGGGAATTGAAGAACTGTTTTTTTCTCTTCAGAAAAGTGAAGTTCTTTTGGCTGCACGTTAACAAAATGAGCGAGCAGCGTGCAAAAAAGTTGTTCTGTTGAACTAATATCGTTCTACTTGAGAAACACGATGGTTTCCTTGTACAGCTAGCTTTATGTGCAAAAGAAGGGATAAGAATAAGCTAAAGAGTGGTTACAACGCTTTGTCAGTTATTTTTACCACACTGCAGAAGGTTTAACACCCTAAAGGGTGTAAAACAAGAGTACGCAATAAAATCACCCTTGTGAACACCCTTTTACACTAATTTCAAAATTTCAGGTGTTCGGGAATAAAACGCCCTTCACACACCCCACATACACCCTTATATTTGGGGTGTTAGAAACAAGGTTACAATTGATTGATTGATATCTGGTGTTTAACGCCCCAAAACCACGATATGACTATTAGAGATGCCGAAGTGGAGGGCTCCGGAAATTTCAACCACCTGAGATTCTTCAACGTTCACATGAATCTGAGTGGAGGGGCCTACAAGGCTACCAATGCATGGCTTTTTGGGCAGATATGCTTATATTGTTAGTATACAATAACATTCTTGGTATCAGCAAGGCTCCCACAACTAGCTGCTTCCTGGTCTTGTACTGAATTGAAGCAGAAGGTAATGTAACTCAACGCAGTTTTCATTGATAAAGCACAGAAACTACTAGAAGACGAAAGATGCAACGGGAGCACTGCTTTTCCAATAGAGTAAGGGCCAATGCTCTTGTATCTGTTCCTTTCATCTGTGTCATTAGCGTGATTAGTCAACACTCTAAGAGTGAACTAATTTGCCTGAACAAGGTAATGTTGCGCACATTGGCGTAACCATGCCTGGAACACTCCCCCCTCCCCTCGTCCCCCATAAGTTCGATGCTTTTAAAGCTAGAGGTAACACTACCACCACCTGCAAATTAAACCATCTGCACAAATGTTTAGCCATAACTACGACATCAATGGGCCATGAGGTCCCTTGAAACCAACACGAACGTGATTTATTTTTAGCTGGCACGTTTCATTTAATTACTGTAGTGATCGTTTCTCTTCAAGTGTCGTTAAAAGTGTGTCATGGAAATTAGAAATAGGACACAGACCTTACAGAAAAATGCAGAATAAAGCCATTTCGGTGACGTTCATACAGCCTTGCTGACAATGACGGGAGCCTTGTTGACCAAATTTCGAACAAGGAGAGCCGAAACGCATTCTCCAGTTGTAGATGTAGATGTAGATCCTGAGCTCGTGCCTCACACCCACCCTGTTGATCAGCCCAAAATTGGGTAGCTTACGAAAAAACACGAGTGTATAAAATAAATACTGCGAAAAGAAAATTAAGAAAAGTTTTGTTTTTCAATTAGTTTTGAGAAAATATTTGATGAAATTGTTTCTACTAAATAAGCGATAAATAATTGATATCAAAGAAAATTTTTCAATAGCCTACATAGGTTTACTGAGAACCTTTTGGTATTGCGGTTATTAAGTAAATCTTTTAGACTGTGCAATGAAATTTTGCACGGCCGCGCACTCTTTCCCGTTGCTGTGCCCTAGGGTATGTGCACATAAGAATAGTAAAGTTGACGTTGTCAAGGATAAGCCAAAGTTTCGTAATGGTATTTCTAGTGATACCTTTCGTAATGCTGAAAACGTTCTACAAGAGATAAAGAAGTGCTCCACAGTTTCCTGTTCTCCGCAAAAAGAACAATGTGAAGAGGGATTCAAGCCTGCTCCAAAGAAACATTAAAGGATGAGTACGGTGGCGTAATCGAGTGAATAAAACTTTCAGGCATCAGTTATAATATGAAGTTTTCCAGGGCGTCATTAGATGGTTAAAATCCAGAGATTTTTTTATAGATGGCGTAGAGAACTCTCGCATGATCCTTTGCCTCTGAATTCCAGAAGCTACTATAAAGGCTGTTGTAGGGGTAATATTGATAGCTGGTCCGTCTAATGCCGCGTTCGCTAGTGCATCAGCTGTTTCATTTAGAGTTATGCCTCTATGCTCCAGCACCCATACTAATCGCACCTGGGTTAAGTAAGTCGGTACTAAGGAGTTCAATTCGTATAATGCTTTTGAATCACCGGATGCCAGGAGCGCACTGCTGACCGACAAGGAGTCTGTTATTGTAACGGCGGAATTCATTATAGTTGGCAGTTTTAGAAGGGCCAATGCTATGGCTAAGAATTCTGCAATAAAGATTGGTGTGAAATCTGCAATTTAGAGGGAAAAGAACAAGTCTAGAACAGGGCAGAATATACCGATGCCACTCTTTTTATCTCGCTATGAAGCGTCCATCGCATTGATGACATGTGCTTGCATACCTAGCATGTAGTGCTGTAAAGTAGCTCTTAACAATTTACTCGGCAGGTGTTTAGCACTAATAGAGAAAATGTCATCAAAGTATATTTGGAGAGAACTTGTCGAGCTAGAATTTGACAGGACCTTCGTAATATGCGCAGTCAGTGAGTCGAGAAGAGACTGCACAAACTTTTCTTGAGGTGTGTGATATTGATGCCATTGACAGTTTAAAAATAAACCACGTTGCCCATTAAAAACTGTTTCTTCACGTCTCAAAGAAAATTCAAATGCCCTTAAGTAGGTTTACAGTCAATATTTAGAATCTAGTAAGGAGTGCGGGAATTCTAGCTTCTATATATAAAGCGTTATTCGGTACAAATTTAGGTAGCCCTAATCACGTGGGCAGTGCCTGTTTATCCAGAAAAACAAGGGTACATAGCTCATAGACAGGTGCCCCGGAGTACAAGACACATCCATATTCTGGAGTCGGCCTCACATGCATGCGGTATATTGATAATAACGTGGCTAGGCGCATTCCTAGTCGCCTGTTGCTTATCCTTCGTAATAAGCCAACTGCCCGAACACCATTTGTCGTAAAATATTTCATGTGGTTTCGCCATACTAGAAGGCTGTCGTATATCACTCCTAGATATTTGATGATTTGAACCTGTAGAATGGTAGCAGGTTTGTATAAGAGAGATATGTATACTGGGTCTTTTATCGGAAATACTAATAATGCAGACTTGTTCACGTTTAGGGATAGATGAATAACCTCAAGCCAGTAGTCTATTTCAGTTAAGTACATTTGGAGGTTTTGATAGTGAGCGTGAATGTCATGAGTGGACAAAAAGAACGCGATATCGTCAGCATATACATACGTCTGAACATTCTCATTGGAATGAATTGAGCTTAATAAAATATTGAGTAGTACCAGAGAAATAACAGCGCCCAGTGGTACACTTTTTTTCGTGTTTACAAGTAGTTGACGAAACACCATCTTGCGAACAGCAAAATGTTCTATTTCCTAAAAATTTCGTTATCTACGCTTCTAAATAATCCGACAAATTAATTTCTCTCGGACGACTGACTAGTACACAATATTCGACGCTATCATACACTTTTGTTATGTCCCGGGTAACTAGAGCTGCGCACTGCCCTTGACGCCACGCCAGATATATGCGACTCTCTAGGTCGATATGCGCTTGCCATATGGAACATCCCTGCCTGAAGCCAATTTGTCATGGGCGAATAACCCTTTCTCCATCAACAAATTTGATTATGTGAACATACACTGCTCTCGCTATTACTTTCACAAAATTGGTCGTTTGTGTAGTTGGCCTGATATTGTCTAAAACGTAACCTTCACTTGGTTTTTTTTGGAATATGCATGACTTTGGCAATTTTTCATTCAGAAGGAATCCAAGCTTCTCTTATCGAATACTTCATTGCAATAAGTACATCCTCCCGTGACTCATTGAATAAAATTTTAGCATTGCTGAAGCGACTTCATCCTGGCCTGGAGCCGCCATCGGATGTTTTCTCATAATCTCTGCCACTTCCTCTATCAATACTTTGGTGAAACTGTCACTTGATCGTGAGATTACTTGAGGGGGATGAACATTAGTCGAGAATAGTTTTTTCCCGAACCTTCAGCTATGCTTCCCTATGACTGCTTCAATTCATGAAGGGATAAAACTATAGATTCAGGATTTACTGCTTAAGTAATTGATTTCCTATGTCACAGACATCCAAATAGAGCTTTTTTTATATTACTTCGAAAGAAATTCAAAATGCTTTTCATCATGCTCTGCGTTTGCTTTAGCCACCATTCGTTTAAAGTACCTGCAACGAATTGAAGATCTGACCAGTTTTTTATACAACGATTGTGTATTACCTTCTTCCAGATAGCATTTCTACGCCTGAAACCCGAGTAAAGTTATCATTCTACCACCGCGATACAGGTTTTTATTCAACTGATTGAACCTCATATTCCGCTTCACTACGCTACTCCTGTATTACTGAACGAATGTTCAATGCTTTTTGCTTTACCGTTGCTTCATACAGACTCCATGAATCCTCACAAGGTCTTTTTAAAAATACTGTAATTCATGCACGTATGTTTTCTTGTAGGAACAGTTATTAGTAGGCACCCAATGTCGAATGTAACTAAAATGTTACCGTTATTAGTCGCAGTGTCAACAGTCGGCCAAGGTTAAATGTCAATGCCTGATCCCGAAAAAGGTAATTCTAAAGATGACGATGACATCCCTTTGATAAAAGTGGGGATAACTGAGTTTTTACAATTGAGACTATTACCCTGCGACCAGTCCCATAATCTAGTACCGCACGAGTCTGTCCTTAAGCCCCAAGTTATGAGATAGGAGTTGAAACCTCCCGCCAACAGGACATTAATACCGCTAATAAAATTTACACTCAGTCAAGGGTTTGCGTCACGAACTGACGGATAATATATATTTCCTATGTGAAATGTTGTACATGAAGAAGGACTGAAAGAAATTACTAAGATTTCCTACTCTGACGACAGAAGCTGGAGCGTTATTTTTTTGATTTCAGCAAAATCTGGTAGAGAGTAAAGTAAGTAACCACACACTCTTGAGAATTGATCTAAACGAAATAATCTATATTTTTAATGGAAATACTAATCTCGAACTAAGGAAGTTTCTTGTAGCAATAATATATCCGTTTTTTTTTCAACAATGAGACAAGATAAATCTGTGGAAGCTGTAAAAATAGAACGAGAAGTCCACTGTAAGAGTTTTAACGGCTCAATGGCGTTCCGGCAAAAGTTGCTATGACTGACTCGGTGGCTACTTTTACCTTGTCTACTACTCAGAATGCTGCTAGAGCCGTTGTGTAGAAAGAGATCCAGGGGAATGTCATCTGATCGAAAAGAGGCAGTCCATGCCGTACTGCCTTGCCCAGGAGAATTTCTGGACATTGCTGTGATTCCTTGATCCCTGAAAGTAAACTAACAAGAAATAACAGATACAAATGAACTCAAAGATATCAAGCCACCCTATCCTCAACGATCAAAACCACCAGAACGAAGAATGAAAGCTGTTTTCAACGTCTCTCTCTTTCTCTATCTGTTTTTTGTGGATCCTTTTTTAATTCATGTTACTTCCCCCAGTAGACTATGTCTACTTAGGACAGGTGATAACCGCAGAGCCAAACCACGAGGTTGAAGTAACTAGAAGAATAAAAATGGAGTGGAGTACATTTGGCAAGTACTCTCAAATTACGACAGGTAGATTTCCCTATCCCTAAAGAGGAAGGTTTATAACAGCTGTATCTTGACGGTACTCAGCTACGGAACAGGAACCTGGAGACTTGCAAACAGAATTCAGCGCAAATTGAGGACGCCGCAGCAAGCAATGGAAAGAAAAAATGGTTGGTGTAGCCTTAAAAGACAAGAAGAGAGCAGAGTGGATTAGGGAACAAACGGGGGTTAAGAATATTATAGTTGAAATGAAGAAGAGGAATTCGACATGGGCCGGGCTTGTAGCGCGTACACAGGATAAGCGCTGGTCATTAAGAGTAACTAACTGGATTCCCAAAGAAGGCGAGTGGGTTAGGGGAGACAGAAGGTGAGGTTGGCAGATGAGATTAAGAAGTTTGTGGGTATAAATAGCAGCAACAAGCACAGGACCGGGTTAACTGGCGGAACTTGGGTGAGGCCTTTGTTCTGCAGTTGACGTAGTCAAGCTCATGATGATGATGATGATGATGACGATGACTTCCCCAGCAACCGTGCATCGGTCAAAGCCTTGACTTTGTAGGTAGGGAGAAATCAACAGTGACGAAATAATTTCAGCTGTGGTCTTGCTTCAAAGACTTGAAGCTAAATACAAATATATTGTCGCGACGTAAGGACAGAAGTAGTATTTTACAGGTTGAGAATGTAGCAGCAGGCTTGTAAACGAATCGGAATTTATTTTACTTATCAAAAATATTTGTTCTGTTTCAAGGAAATGATCGAGAAGTGTGATTGTGGGCAAGTGTTTTTGTTTGTTTGTTTGGATTGTTCGGAGTACAAAGCAGAGTGAGCATGCGCGGCCGTGGTTTAGGAAAGAATTTGAACTGATTTTTGCGGTGCCTTTTGTTGGTAGCCGTGTTTGACAGGGGCCACTCGTGATGAACGTCAATATTAGTTTACTAATTATACTTGTGTGGGGACGGTGCCTGTTAGCTCTAAGCATCAACCGTTTCTAAGACGTATATGCTTGGGCCTGTTGGTAGTTCATTCGCTCTCTCTTTTTTTATTGCAGAAAAAAACCGTGAACTGAAAACAAGGGGAGGTATTTATGTCGTTATTTTCAGTCCTCTTTCGCTCTTTGCTCTAATACTACCGTAATAATACGCGTTGATGCATCAGCTGATAGCACAGCATATTGCTTCGCGTTAGATGCACCTCACGAAGTTTGCCTACTTGATAATACATTCAATTTCGCTAAAGTTGTCTTCACCGGTATTTTATTTCACCCGCAACGTAGCGTGACACGGCCAGCAGCCGTACCAGTGTAGCGGATTGAGCACTGAAGCTGGACTTGTGTTTGAACGGACCTTTCCTCTGTTTGTGTGGTCCAATCGCCTACTTGAACAGTTCAAACGCTTGTTTGGGCATAACTACTAACGTTCGAGCCCATTTTATTTTATTCCACTTGTTTTCTTCATGTGTAACTTTCATATTATTCGTGTTAATCAGAATGTTATTAAGAAACGCCTTGCTTTGCGTTTAACTTCGCTAAGTACTTCAGATGTTAAAGGCGTAGTCGCTACGTGAAGAATAACATTAGTTTTTGTTGCACGAAAAACACTCATGTTATACATACTGCACGGTCTCTAAGCAAGTGTTATAGCCACAATGTGAGACTTGGGAGCATATTTATCTGGGAACACAACAGACACAGCCACTGAACAGCCTACGTTGTATCCGTAAGGAGCTATGCTTTCTGAGCCTGCTAGAATGATTGAAACAAATGGCAATAATTTAGCAGTATGTCATGCTCACTGATTGAATGTAACAGAGTCACTTAATTCCAAGTTTTCCAGCCAATTTGGCGGTATGGCAAATGTGTCTGAAAAGAAAATTGTGCTGATTTGTTGCACAGAAAACAGTAAACTGCTAGAATAGCTCGAAAAAAAAAAATTGGACACGTGGTTGCATTTTAAGCTTCCCAGACTGTTGTCTGAGTGTTGCTTGTGAAAAAACAAAACATTTCAGAAGTACCGCTTCTTCTTTCAATATCAAGTTTGATTCATGTTAAGCAAAAAGGCTTATGTAAGGTGTTTGAAACTCAATAATATAATTACAATTTGTCGGCCACATACGTCTCCAAGAATTCAGCCAAAATGTGTTATGTTTGCATTTTCTCATTGCGATACGGCACTTTGTATGTATATCTGAACTGTGACTACTTACTTCACAGAAAATTTTGATGAAAAATGATGTTTAGACATTTCAAGCTGTTAACCTCTACGAGAAAAGATCACTCCTTTCACAGAATTGTAATTTTTGTTCATATTGGGACGCAATTTGCACCATGTGGTAGTCCAATAAAGATCACCTTTTACCTAAATGCAAAGCAAATAACCAGTTTATTGTATGTGACAAGTTTCATCATTACAATTGCTATTTTAAGGATTAAAATATTTTTGAATTTTCCCATGAACGGCAATAGGGAACTTCGAAGCGTCGTCTGCTGTATCACCAAATGGCGAATGGGGAACTTCAAGAATTATTTAGGGGCAAAGCTCTTGAGGTCGTGGGTCGTTCAGTCTTCTGTAGTCGTACTAGTAGTACGTAGCCACTTCATGAGTTACACAATAGATGGTGATAGTGGTTTTCACAGCATATACAAAAACAAACATATAATTAGCGCGGCGAATTGTTTATGCGTGCATTTGCGCTTTCGTCCGTCCGTCCGTGCGTCTGTCCGTCAGGGCTTCTGTCTGCCCGTATGACTGTGAGTCTGTCTGTCTTTCTGTCCGTCCATTTTTGCGTCAGACTGTCTGTCCATCCGTTTGTGCGTGCGGACTGATAGACGCTCCACCCCACTCGTCATTGTTCAGTCCGTGGTTATGCTGTGATCTTTTTCTCAAAACATAAATTGCTATGACCAATTTCGCACATGACACAAACTGTCTATTTCCTTTCCATTTTGGGCACAAAGGTTAATTTATTTCGACCACCACATGATGCAAGTTACGTCTCATTATAAACAAAACAACTATTTTGTCACATTTGCGATTTCTACTCGTGAAGTTTGACAGCTTGAGAGGTCTAAAAGATTTTTCTCTCAAAATATGCCTTATGTATATTAGGTGTGCACTCCTCAGATATTCATTCAAAGTGCAGTATTGATATAGAAAACTGCAGATACAACAGATATTGGCTAAATTATTTGAGGCGTATGCGCTCGAATATGGGCAATAATATTACGGAGTTTCAAACACTTTGCACGATCCCTTTAGTTAATTTGTAGACCAAATTTGGCACGGAAAAAAAGTTACTTATAAGTATTTTTTTACAAACACCCAGATGACAATCCGGGAAGTTCTGGAGGCCGCCACGTGACTGAAAATTCACTTGTCTGCGAAATACTCTAGCGGTAAACTTTTCAATGCAGTAAATCAGCGCGATTTTTTCGAATACATTTGAGATGGTCAACCAAATAGCTGGGACGTCTGACGTGGAAGGACCCAATAGCCAATTATTCCATTATATGATTGTGTCAATGTGAGCCGGTTCAAGAAAAGTAGTATCATTCGCGTTTTAACACGTACCTACACACATTTCATTTTACAAGTTACCTGCACTGCATACCTCCTCAATATGCATACCGTCATGTATGTTAAGTGACATTGTGCGTTTGTTCAATACAGATAAAATAAGTATATGTTGTTGCGCGTTGTACTGCATTCCTTTATTAAACTAATCGGATGAGTACCATGGTACATCTGCAGAAATATACATGTAGCTGTGTTAATGCACACTTAAGCATGGAAGTTGACATTCACTTAGATTGGTCAGTGCATGCAGCTAATGGAACATTATGAACTTGGAGCTGCACCTTTTTACTAGCGTGCGCGAGCAAGCTAAGAGGGTAAAAAAAGGTTCATATCTACGGCATGAAAGTTATACTGATTCTACCACAGTGCGCTTTTTATGGCGTTTATTCCTCAGCATACGTTGTCATGCATTTCTCACTGCAGTGTAGCCCGATGCCACTGAATATGCTTGCTATGCACTCAAAATATACTTACACGTAAGAAGGGAGTTATTTATGCAGGGTGCATACTGTATGTTGCACTCTTTGTGAAACTTAGGTCATTGTTTCTTGTGTACTGCAGGACTGAAATAAAGGTTTTTCATTCCATTCCATTCCAGTCCTTGTGTATTTATTCTAGGCTTCCGGTATTGAGATTCCTGTACAGCAAAACACAGCATGGCCCCACTTCTCTCGAAGGCACCAGTCATCTCAGCAGCTAAAGATGATTGTGCAAACAGCAGTGACGAGCTGTGGTTTTGCATTCAAAAGTATACCAACACTGACATTACAATAATTCAAACCCAATTACACTACCTTGTCGATAGTTCTCATTCCTAATGTCGAAAATTATACTCATTCCTAATGTCGAAATTATAGTTGTTTGCCCGACTTGCGCAAATGTTTTTGAAAGTTGTGGAGATTTAATTTATTGAAAAGAATGAATTTCTAGTATAGAGAGAAAACGAAAGTGGCCACGTGAGATATTTCAAAGCTTTGCAGAATGCCGTCACAGACCTGTGTGTCAGACTTCTTGCCGTTTTTCTATAAATGAAGCCACATGTGAACGTAAGGGTTTCATTGTTGTTTGTTTCGTGGTTATGTTCAATTGAACCTTACGCTACAGCTTACTGCTTACACTACTGTGGTGTGGTGCGTGCATGTGTGTGTGTGTATATGTGCTTGCAGCGTCCTACTTTGTCCTTTTTTGGCCCAGTCTACCAACACATACATACACTGGTGTTACGCAGCTTGTTCAAGACCACGTCACCTTATTTTATCAACTGCATGGATGCAGGTATAATAAGTGCAGTGAGTGACACCACTATTTTCCTTCTTCCTAGTCAGCCGCAGACAAGGTTCATATATGCTTCTCCCTGAGAACAGCTGAGGCTTTGGTCAGTTGGTGATGCATATTTGATGGAACGAAGTGCTATGAACGGCTCTCCTCAACACACAAGACGAAGCGTCACCTCCTGTGTCTCTACTTTTGTTGTCCCGTTGATTGCGCTTTATTTTATTATGTATGCTTATTCATGTAACGGCCATCGTTTCAAGGGTGTTTTTTGTGTTACACCCCACTCGCACGGGTTTAGCTTCATCCAACACCCATGCTTTAGGAGTGTTCATAACCACCTGTAAATGTAGGGTGTAACGTTTTTTTACACGCTCAGTTTTCAGGGTGTTTCGAACACCTCATTGTTTTGGGTGTTCCTTAACACCCTAAAAAGGTGTAGTGCATGGGAGAAAGAATACGCCATTATAGGTGTAAAATGTTTTGCAGGGCAGGGTTTCACAATGCAGCTAGCAGCAGTGTACAGGATGAAAAAATAGGGCGCAATTTCTGTTATGCCGATGATTTTCGGTACATTTACAATATAATGAAAGCAAGAACATAATTTTTTTTTGCTACAGAAAATTTAACGACCTTTGCCGCGTGTTTTCAAGACCTAAAGTTCACTTACAAACTTTGCATAATAACTCGGTAGGCTTTTTAACGTAGTGGTAGACTTCAGCGAGGGTGGTTATGCCTATAGGCGTTATGCGCCGAAGAGTAAAAAAAATACTTCCGTTTGAATCACGTCACTCAAACCTTGTCCAAAAAGTATTGTTTCTTTGTGTCTTGAGAACTCTTTCTGTGCGCATTAGTCTCCAACAGCCACGCTAAGGTCAGCAGGCTACCCAGGATTCTTGCTGCTTTTTGTGGCGTACTTATGCTCACAAAAGCTGAAAGGAAAAATTAAGAAAACAGACGAGTCGGCAGATGATTTACCAGAAACGTGTTACACAACGGCGATGCCTTATTTGCATGGAGTATAACATGACCTAAAGAGAGTAGCCACGAGGAGTGGCGTCAGGCTCGCGCTGGCTACATCGTGCAAGCCCTTCGTGTTGGCTGCACCGTGCAACATGCAAGCATGCGGAGGGAAGGTGGCTGTGGTTCATTTTTTACAGTGAGAGCTGTTATGAGATCACATCAAGGGTCGCACGCACCATCGTAGTTCACCACTGTCGGGTTCCGTAACCACGCTGGCACGAACTGGCAAAAACTTGATAAATCAAAATATACCAAAGACACACTGAGATTTGAACCCAGTATTCGACAACCTAGCCACAACGATGCCTCAACCACGCTTTCCCGACATCAAGGCAGGCTTGATGTCGGGAAAGGAATTGATATTATTTAGGTAATGAAGCATTTCAGAACAGCAAGAAATAACCAGGTGTCACACAAATAAAATTGCTCAAAGAGTAAGTTGTCGAATGCTCCAGCCCATTGAAAAGCTTGGTCTGTTCACCTATTAACCTTGGCATATAACCATTTAGTAGAATTCATACCGTGGTCAGCCACAACAAAAATGCATAGAGTTCACTACGATTGTGCAGCAGGTACCCCGCTTCTCTGAAGAATGAACAAGAATGGCACAGTGAATGCCTTCCTACTACTCATTTATTTAAGGTGTAGTGGGTATTGGGTACCACCCTACAGGGTAGCACCATGCAAGTAGGCTTGCAGCAGCTACCCAAAGAGTGGTAAAAAAGCATTGAAAAGCGGATTTTTCAGCTTTCGCTGTGACAGTACTGCATGTTCCGTGCCAGCCTGGACTTTTTTGTTGTAGCTGTGGATGTTTTTATTTTTCAGTGAAATGGTATGGAATGACGCTAAACATGTGTACAAATGGTATACGCAAAAACGTGGTACGTTGAACAGTCAGTTTTGTTTTAGTAAACTGGTTTTGTAAAGATGTGTGAAGATGATGTCGATGATGCATGGGTAGCCCCCGCCGCGGTGGTCTAGTGGCTAAGTACTCGGCTGCTTACCCGCAGGTCACGGGATCAAATCCCGGCTGCGGCGGCTGCATTTAGAATGGGGGCAGAAATGTTGTAGGCCCGTGTGCTAAGATTTGGGGGCAAGTTAGTGAACCCAAAGTAGTTGAAATTTCCGGAGCCTTTTACTATGGCGTCTCTCATAATCGTATGGTGATTTTGGGACGTCAAAACCCCACATATCAATCAATCAATCAATCAATCAAATAATGCGTATCAATTAATTCACCGGTGAACTCACATATAGCAAAATAAGCTGACACAAAACGAAATAACTGCCATCCACTTCAGCGTATGGTGCTAAACTAGAATTAGACGCTGTAACAGCGTGACCCTTGTGTTGGTATAATAGATATTTGACCATTATAAACTGGACGGGCAGCATCGCACTCACAATTGACGTTTCAGGAACATTGTGGCTGTGTAGGGTCTCTTTTTATACAGCAGTTCCGAGACCTGGCGTGGCTATGTGGTAGATTACTTGATTGCCACGCAGGATGCTTGGGTTCAATTGCTGCTGGGACAATAACAGATCATCTGCATTCATTGGGTCGAAGCTCCTAATGTCGGCTTTTTTAACAATCTCGCCCTTGAATTAACAATGACCGCTCTCCCCACTATTCTACCTGTGGTGCATACCCGTGTTATGCCTGCGAGTCGACAGCGAACGTCCGTGCCTCTGAAAAAGGCAATCTGTGTCAAGGCCAGCCCGCAAGTCCGCCTGACGCGAACAACTCAATGGCGTCAACAGGCGACGGCGCCTTTCTACCGTGCACGTGCAGAGAGTCACCTCAGTAAGCGAGCCCGTCGAGTAAACAACCGGCGTCTTCCTGTCTGGGGGTCTGACGCAATGCACGGCGACGTCACTCGTACTTGGGCGCAGCCACCTGCAGCGCAGCCTCTCCAGATTCGATGAGAAAGAATGACGTGGCCCAGCGGCGACCCCCATTGGAGGAGTCTGACCTGACGACCAGCGGCGCTTCTGGTTGGACATTTGGGTTGAACCCGGTGCATAGAAAAGAAGCCCTGTGGCACGTCGCAAGCAGGAGACCTGTGGAGAGCCGACATGTGTGTCGCAGCAGACCCATTTGAGAGCAGACCTATGTGTTAGAGAGGAGAGCTCAGCTCATCGAGTCTCTGTCGTCCCCAGTGCCAAATTTGTAACGCCTCTGTATATATGCTGTACATAAACCTTGTTTAACTCACCGTCGTCTCGTCCGCTCGTCTATCAGCTCTGCGCAGAAGCAGTCGCGAGCTGAGAAACCTACGCTACCAAACGGCTGGTGACCTTCCCGGCGGAGTTCGAAGCAGTGGCGCCTTCGGGACCGTATTGGCGTCGCCGTCTTTCGAAGCAGTGGTTGCAGCGGTGAAATTCGTAGCGCCCTTCGTAACGTCGTCGGAGGTGCGCGTCACAACAGTGGTGGCAGCCTTCGCAACACCCGCTTGCCGCGGCCCGTGGTATATTGGTATGTGCCACAAGTGTCTGCAAAAACTGGTTTCACGTCGTTTCTGATGGGATTTTCTTCTTATTCGTGTCACCACCAGACAGGCATAGTTGTAAAACCATATTATGCTAATATTGATCCACCCCATATTAAGCAGGTGATGAAGCAGGTGATAGATAGATAGAAACGCTCAAAGTGTCTGCAGTACGTATAAAACTGCTCCACAATAAAAAAACAAAAAAGTGCTAAAAGAGCGCAACCTAAATCTGCCGCGGTCTATCTTTAGGGTTTTGTTTAAATAAGATAGCCCGGTCTTGCTTTCGTTTTAAACTTCAGGAAACACTTTTACATCACGGCGACATCTCCTGAATTGAGGCAATGCATGTCAAATAGTTTTGTGTTTCTTAGAGACAATTATTACGCTTCTCTGTAAGACTAACTGACCGCTTTGTGTGCTTTCGGACATCTCTATCTCTGTTGTTTTTTAGCTTGAACTATCAGTAAACTCTATCGTATTGGATATTCTATAGTTTCGGCTGTGTTCCGGCGCACTAAAATTAAACTCAATATAAAATTTTGTCGTCCGCACACAGCTTAAATAACGATATGAAACTGAGGTTGTCCATAGTTTGGCTAACCTTGCGGAATGGTTTATGTGTCCATCGAGAAGCGAAGACAAGCTAGCAATTGACAGGGCAAAACATACCACGCCCGTAGTAATGTATACATTTGCTGCTACCACTTCCGAGGAAGGCAGGTGCGAGGAGGGGCTGCACCGTGTCTTCAGGGCAGGGCGATGGTGCACGTCTATGGTGTGTGTGTGTGTGTGTGCGTGTGTGTAAGTGTGTGTGTGTGCGTGTGTGTGTTTGTGTGTGTGGATCCGCTAAAATTCAATAACAGTATAGTATCTGATTGGAGATACCTATTTTATCCCACGTACGAAGAGTAACACTCTGATATGCTTGATCGTGCGCTATCAGACCTTGGACCTATGCCTCGCTTTTACTAAAACGAAAGTATGACTAGATAAAATTATCGTAGTTGTCGACTGCGAGGCGCTCTGTTCCAGCTGTTACAAGTATGAAAGCCAGTGCACTAATTATCGTGTCACCGAACTGCCCTAAAACGCTCGGGGCCGAGATTTTTGGCCAAAATCTTACTGAGTACTAAAGCCTTGACAAACAACACGACGCGTGTTTGTTAATATTAAATGTAAATGGGTCCAGTAATGGTAGTACCACAACTCAGATTCCTAATTATGTCAGCGCAAGGCAACGAAAATGAAACTTTGTAAGGGGCCAGGGGATTGCGCGAAAATATTGGCGGTGAAGGGTGTGAACCTCCCCAAACCTCTGGGTATGCCCCTGCTATTGAACCTACAGCAGGTTCACTTGGTTAGTGAAGTTAAATGAAATCGATTTATTTCTAAAATAAATACTTCCATTAGAAAGATCTCTACAGTTGTCTTTCTTACGATGTTGACTTGTTAAGCTAGCATGTATCATAGTGCGACTGAAACGTCCTAAACAGAGCTTTTTTCCTCGTTATTCATGTCTCTGCGGTACCCTTGAATAGAGGTGGCCTAATTATTGACAACTTTGCATGATCAAACAGCATAACAATTGAGCGAATCCGCGTCTCCTGCATTGAAATTGCCCTTACGCAAGCTTGCAAGAGCACGCTGAAAAAATCGAACGCCACCGTCGTTATATTTCTACTCCAACAAGCACCACTTGCCACCCCCACGCTCCTGCTCCACCAGATAAACTAAGGGCTGCAGACTGCTTTCTAGAGAAGAGTAACATGACAAGGCTAGCTTACCAATGCTCTAGGACTGTAGAGTAGCTTACAATGCATTTGTAGCTCTGACCACCACTGAGCTGTGATGTATAATGTGTAAGGCGTGAAGATCCTGCGTTGCTGCTGGTGACACAAGAATGGTAGGAGAGACCCATGAACAGTTCGACGTGTGACAGCCAAGAAATTACAGTATTGCTACCAAGATAATAGATACCGATTAAAATGGCATCAAATATCTGGTTGCGGCACTGTGATTGTTTGCTGTCCGCCATCTTACTTTCCGCTGTGTTGGTACTTGCACCATAAAAATACTCATCATCACACATTCCGCTGTTCAGAGCACAGAAGAAGACGATGCGGAAAGAATTATAGGATACAAACAAACAAACAATATCGCGTCTACTCCAATCAACCAGACTGGGTGAAACCATAGGGAAAGGCTATCATCATCGTCATCATTATTTACAATTATGTTTCAGTCAATGTTCTGAAGATACCCCGGACACTTCCTGATTTTTTATAGTATATCTCAATTCGTAATATTTCTTCCTCTAGATTTTAGAGGAAGTCAGTGCCGAAGGAGTTGAGGCCACCATGTATAATTGCTTCACTGTACTACCCTATGTTTGGTACTTGCCCCGTAGTGGGTGCGCGGAACTGCTGTGAACTGCTTCCTGAACACTGGAACTGCTTCCCGAAGGTTGCTGTGTTCATTGATTCTGGTCGGCGGGATAGGCTTTTTTATTTCGGACCGAGGGGGCACACCGCTTTTCAGCGAGTGTCACCATCGATACTGTACCTCATCACTTAAAGCGCTGTCGTGTGAAACATGGTGAGCTGATTTATCAAGCGACACACTTGCTGAGGAGCAATGAAAGTGGGCAAAGTAATTTCTGCGAGCGACGCAGCAAGGAAATTTTGTAATGATCTTGAAGCTTTCATGTATCAGTTTTTGTAGATGGAGAGATCAGGTTGAAAGGGCAGAAACAATTTTTAAACACGCAAGCGCAACGTGAGTTCAATAATTAACTGCGAAATCGCTCGAACTACGCACTAGGAGGTTGGTTGCGACTTTGTAGTATGTCATTTTTTTCTCATCTTATTTTTTAAAATAGAAAGCCTCTAGTGCTAGTTAGACAATTATCACTTTATGCCACACGTCTATCGAACATAGGTATGGTATGTCTGACGCCTTCTTTTGTAATTACGTGATCTATTTTCGTGCACTATTTTCGTTCTGGGTGCAGCAGCTGATGAGTTTGTGGTAGCGGCAATCGCGTAGGTCACAGGTGTGACCTGACGAAGGACTTGGTAGGGCCCAGCGTATCGCGAGAGTAGTTTCTCACAGAGGCCAACACGTCGAGATGGGAGCCACAGGAGAACAAGTGATCGCGAAGAAAACACGGCATCCCTAGGTCGACAGTCATAAAGGGACTTTTGTGCTGTCTGCGACGACGATAACTGAGCACGGGCTACCACGCGTGCCATGAGAGCACGGGTGATCGCATACTGAGCGTACGAAGTGGGGGATGGTTGTCCTGACGAAAGCAGTATGTCGAAGGGCAGTAAGGGATGACGGCCGAAGAGTAGATAAAATGGGGAGTAGACTGCTGTTTCATGACGCGACGAGTTATAGGCGGAGGTGACGAACAGCAGAGCTATGTCCCAATCAGTGTGGTTGGTAGATACGTTCATGGAAATCATATCTGTCAATGTGTGGTTTAGGCTCTCTGTAAGGCCGTCGGGTGTGATGAATGCTATCTTCTCCCGGTCATGGTCGTCGACTTAAATTTGCCAGTAGCCGGATTGAAGGTCCATGGAGGAGAAATAGTTGGCGCCGTGGAGGCAGTCGAGCGCATCATCGATTGGGGGTTGAGAATAAACGTTCTTCGTGGTGATTCGATTCAGGTGGCGATAGTCGACGCAAAAGCGCCAGGTATTGTCCTTCAGTTTAACTAAGACCACCGGAGATGCCCAAGGACTCAATGACGGCTCAATGACGTCTTTGCTAAGCATTTTCTCGACCTCCGTCTGTATAACTTGGCGCTCAGCATGTTACATGCGATAAGGGCGTTTGTGGAGTGAACTGGCGTCACTGGTGTCAATGAGGTAGATCACGGCACTTGTGTGACCCAGGAGACGGTTGTAGACGTCAAATATATCCAAGTAAGAAAATATAACTCCCCGGAGCGCTGCAAATTGGAAAGGTAAGAGGTCGCTGGATATCATTTTGTCGAGGAACGCCTTATATTGCGAGGTGATGACAGGTTTCGCCATGGCCTTGGTGCCAGGGGTAAAAGAACAAATCGAACATTCATCAAGAGTGGAAAGATCGGCTAAAGTGATGCGTTAGGGAAGAACTTGGGTCGGCGTAGAGAAGTTCAGAAATGGAAGTTACGTGGTCTTGTTAGCAACAACCACTAAAGTATGTGGTAGTGCGATGTGGTGGCGATGTTGTGGCCGGCAACAGTAACGCGGGCAGTGCACGTGCCAAGCACCGATGTTCAGCTTCCATTGGCCACACGAACAGTACAGAACATAGCAGGTGCGAGAACATTTTTCAGGCGAGATCGAAGTGTTGAACTCATAACAGATACTCGTGCACCAGTGTCAATTAGAGCAGAAACAGCGTGGCCATCAAGGAACACTCGGGGTAAATTGCGTCTTGAATTTGTAGCCGGTTGAGAGTTTGCGTTCTGAAGCTGCGCTCCGGAACGAAAACCAGGAGCTGCTTTTGTCAGTTTTCCGGGGGATTACCAGAATAAGGCGGTGACGGAGAGCGGTGGCGTTGAACCGACCTTGAGGTGACAACCAACCTTGAGATGACGGCCGACCCTGAGGTGACAGCGAGCGGCTAGACCAGTTTTTTCGGGCAATGACGTCAGCGTAGGACGATTCGGAGCGTAGAGATGAACGGCGAGGTGAAGGGTCTTGAAGATGGTCATCTGGAAAAGAGGGTTGTGAATAATGTCTCCAGTCTTGACGGTGGTCGACATTAGGAAAGCTTAGCCGAAAATACTACCTCTTTCGGCAAAGGCGGGAGATGTGCCCAACTTGAGAGCAAGAAAAGCAGATGGGTCGATCGTTGTGCGTGCGCCCCTCAGATGGATTCCGGTAGCGTGGTGGAAACCGATAAGTCGAAGCTGCCGCAGCGACAAGTGGAGTAGAGTGGTGGTCAGCGTTCTCAACGGGAGTGCTCTTGGGCTGTGGCATGATCCTGGCGGGCTGGGGAACCTGGACGCCCAGGTTAGCAAACTCCTGACGTACGACGGCTTGAATAAGCGAGACTGTTGCCCAGTTGTCTTGCGCAGGGGGCTCTTAGAAAGCGGGTGCTATGGCCTCCAGCTCCTGGCGAACAATCTTTGTGATCTTGGCAGGAGGCGCAAGTAAACGGGGCGCTGCAGAATCCTTACAAGACGAAGTCGCAGAGGTGTTTGGTAGTCTCGTGAGGTGGTGGGTGATTCGCCTGCTTTTAGCTTGTTAAAATCGTCGGCATTCAGATAATATGGAGTCGACAGTGGAACAGTTATTACACATTAGTATGTTGATAACATCCTCAGCAATGCCTTTCAACACGTTGCTGATCTTGTCCACCTCGGACATGTTTTTGTCAGTCTTCCCGCACAGTGCAGTATGTCTTGGATGTACCTGACGTACAACTCCGTCGATGATTGAACGCACGACGCGAGTTCCTGTCTGGCTGCCATCTGACGAGCAATTTACTGACCGAACAAGTCGCGAAGCTTTTGCTTGCATGTGTCCCAGCTGGTTAATTCTTCTTCATGCGTCTCGTACTAGGCGCGTGCCGTACCCCGTAGGTAGAACAGAATATTTCACAGCATACGCACTCATCCCACATGTAGTGCTTGCTGATGCGCTCAAATAATGCGAGCAATTCTTCAACGTCCATGCTGTCCGTCTCGGAAAACGTGCCAGGGTCAAGAAGATGGGGGTGGGTGAATTACTGGTGATGGAGCCAGCGCGGATGGCAAGGCCTGAGTGCTGGTTTGAGGCATTGCGGTTGGACAAAGCTGGCGTCCACTGTGGAGTTCCAGAGCTGGGTTGTGTGAAGACCTTGCACCTTCCACCAAAAGATGTTACGGAGAAGATTTGTTCACCGAAAGCAGGTCTCGCTAACGGCCTAAATAGCGCACAGTCATGCAGGTCAACAGGGAAAGCTCGAGAGACCAACCGACAACAACCACGTTGTCGTCTTACTCCTTTCGGGTGCCATTTTAGCTGTGCCGAAGCGACAGTTCGATACACGTATCAATATATATATATATATATATATATATATATATATATATATATATATATATATATATACGTAGGAAAACGTAGGAAAACTTCATTGCCTATCTGCGTAACCTGTATCACCCTGTCCATCTTTTTTCGACCTTGCTCAGCAAGTCGCACTACATTGTCTGTATCCGTTGATTACGTAACAGCTTTGTAACGTCTTTCTCATTTTTATAAGTATTTTATAGTTTTTTCCCTTTCTTTTACCGGTCGTACTACTCTTCATGTTATGTGCTTTATCTATTATGCGTTTGATGTTTTATCTTTTATTATTAAACAACGTGCTAGCCACGTGCTCGCTCATGGAAGCAATATCTTCTTACTCGTAGATTAGGTGCCCTTCATATTGTGTGACTTGCATATATAAATATGCCCATATATCGCCTTTCATGCCGGTTTTCATATTTGTATCTTACTGATATGCAAATGTATATAAACAGCACTCGTGCCTTAAACTGTATTGTGATGAAGGCCGGACTCACGGCCGAAGCGTCAATAAGATCACTTCGTACGTGCGTCTTCTTTCCTATACGAATATATATATACATATATCCCTTTAATGCCTGAATTATGAAAGCGCCGAAGAAAAAAATTCGTTTTCCATTTTTCAGCTTTGAATAGCAATCTTTACTTCATTCGGAAATTATATTATCTGAAATGCAACTTTATTGAATACTTTTAGGTTTGTCGCGAATTCGCGACAACAGGCACTTAAGTCAATATGTGGTCCAAACAGAGATGCGTTCAATTCAACGCAACTATGTGATCGCCGCATCAATAAACCGAGTCTGATCAGGGCTACGGAGCTTGGCATCTCTGGCAAACATTTATTTCACAGAAACTGAATCGTTCAATCAAAAATATTTAGCAAAACACATCCTTTACCCAGGATTTATTAACAACATCTCGTTTCACGGCTAGTGAAAATCCACAAAGCAGTTAGCATTCTTATTCAAGCACAAGCGAACGTCACATTTTGTGCATTTGAAAGCGGTTTGCCCCTTGCATCCTGGTCGCTTGCACCGCTGACGTGTGGTTTCGACAGTTGGCCAGTGACCTGTACTGTCCGTGCGGACACTAGCGACTGGCACGGGTTTCATAGGCCCTCTTTTTTTCTTGCACTCAAGCTGCAATTCCACAGGTGAGGACGGCCTGCCCCTTTTTTTTCGTTGCAGTGTCCTTGTTCTCCTTCAGCAAACAGGTAGCGATGTAGAACTTGAACTTGAGGAGGTCCGTCTGCTGCTTGGTAGGAACGCCTAGTGCATCACAGTCACGTCTGTAAAGCAGCCAGGCGACAACGACGATCATATCTACAAAATGAAAAAAAATCTTAAGGTAAAAATTTTTGGACCTTATATGGATTCTGTAATATGCAATCAGTGCATCCAGCTGGTCCACGCCTCCCATGAACTTGTTGTAGATGCTGACCGCACTTGGACATTCAACCTCTACGGTCATCTTTTTTGAGCGTTCCCACCTGCCAACAGACGTAACTGGCTCAGCACTTGCGAACGTGCTTAACGTTGTGACCGCTCGGTTATCGTACCACTTGAGTGCAATTAGTTTTGTGGCATCAACCACCGTCTCGAATTCTTCTAAGGATCCTCGGCCCTTTTTCTTGAGGCTTGAATCAGAAGGCAGAGGACAAGCTTGCAGTCGATTAGCATGGACTGTGCCAAGACAGTGGACATATTTTTTTGATAATGAGCTAAATAGCTTCAGGGACGTAAACCAATTATCGCAGAAAAGAAGATGTTTCAGTCCTGGCTGAAAGTTTTGCGAAAGCTTGAGGACTATATTGCCACTGGCACCAACGTCGGGCTCCCCAGGGACAGCATCAATCCTTCCTGTGTATATTTCGAAAGAGTGCACCATGCCCTGTGGGTCGCACAGCAGAAAAACTTTGCAACCCCATTTGTGGGGTTTGCTGGGAATGTATTTCTTGAGGCTTGAGCGTCCCTTGAACGGTACCATTTGCTCGTCAACGCACAGGGCTTGTGTTTTTGGGATACCTTGCAATTTCGGCAGGAGGAAGTCAATAACTGGCCGAACCTTGAAAAGACGGTCCTTGTGTGGATCATTTGGTGGCGGCATGTCATCGTTGTCGTTGAATTGCAAGTTTGCTTTGGTTGCCTCCCAGCGATCACGTGACATTGTGTCGGCCACCGTGGGGACCCTGAACTCGGCCGCCCAGTATAGCCGACTTCTTGGGAGTCGACAGATTGACATGAATGTGACGGTGCCGAGAAATTGATCTAGCTCATCACGCACGAGACAGAGCAAGTCCTTTGTTAGGATTTTTCTGCGTCGCAAACACATTGTTCTGCTCAACAATGTGATCCATGAAGTTGTCATCAAAAAAGTCCTTGAAATATTCGATAGGAGCTCGTACAGTGTCAGCCTCAGGAAGAGCGCTTTCCCAGGGTGGTACTTCTCGCTGTTCTAGACAACCGGTTTTTTTTTCATCGCACCGCACGCTTTCGAGAGGCACTTGGTTCATCTACCGCATCTTCGTCTTCATCCTCACTGCTAGATGAAGACACTTGAGCTTGCGTATGATGATAGGGAACAACATCGTCGTCTTCGCTGTCACTGAGGCAGCTGTCATCACTTTTGTCTTCAGGTGGCAAGCGCGTACGAAGCCCCCTTTTCTCATAAAACGAGCGAAAGTCCATCTCCTGTCAAGAAATGAAAAACTAAATTATCATACCGTCAGTCACCACTTG
The DNA here is from genome assembly GCA_013436015.1 of Rhipicephalus annulatus. Lineage (NCBI taxonomy): Eukaryota > Metazoa > Arthropoda > Arachnida > Ixodida > Ixodidae > Rhipicephalus > Rhipicephalus annulatus. The sequence goes on along the minus strand of WOVY01001732.1, from coordinate 305,681 downwards.
CGCAAACGCCGGATGTCGCGAACTCACGACATTCCGCGAAAGCAAAGATTGTGCAACAAAAAATGTACTTCAAAACGATGTAACATGTCATATTCAATCTCTTCAATGCGTGCACACCGAAAAAATATTATAGTAGATTTAACCTACGTCACTCCGGCAGAAAACAACGAAGAAATGAGAGCTGTTGCACGTGCTTCGCCCTCACCGCCAACTCGAACACAACACTGGGTCCTAGCTTGGAATACCTTACGTGAGATGGCGCTAGATGTCTCGTACTGAAAGCTACGTTCGCCGCGAAGACGTGACAGCCGGCGCTGAAGGCAGTACGCGTGTGGTAAGTTGCTTGGTCGGCCTTTTTCGGTATTTCACGAATTCGCGACAACCGGCAGTAAAGGAATATAGATATAGTGGGAGTAATATTTCAATGGGCCAGATAGTCTTCGTGAAGGTATGGGATATGGCAGAACGGGAGCATTGTCAACAAGAATAAATATATTTATTTCCCAACAGTTTCGGGAGGGGTCCTCCCTTCATCAGGGGATGAGTTAATGAGGGGGTCGCAAAGGCTGAAGCAGACCAGCTGGTTTCGTCGTTGGAGTTTTGCAGCGCTGACAGGCTGTGCATGTCTTAAACAAACTCATCTCCTTATGAAGGGAGGACCCCTACCAAAACTGTTGGGAAATAAATATATTTATTCTTGTTGACAACGCTCCCGTTGTGCCATATCCCATATATATATAAATATATATATATATATATATATATATATATATATGTATAATTTTGACTATTACATGGGGTTTCGTCAGGGTATGCGAACAAGTGCTACTTGTTCGCAAACCCTGACGAGGACCGGCCCATCCGGTTGAAACCGAAACCGGTGGAGATAAAATTAAGGCAGCCGATAAGTGGTGTGTTTTATGTTCCCTCTCTCTCTCTCTCATTGTATATATATATATATATATATATATATATATATATATATATATATTACAAACTGATTTAATGTACCGGAGCTTTATATTTGGTGGAGCTATGTTGGGTACCGCTTCCCTGCGTCATCCTGGAACTCCGTATCAACAGACGCTTCCTTCGCCACCCGTCACCTGCGCTGAAAGTGTTCTCCTGCGAGAGCCTTCAATCCTCAGCGGAACCGAAGAAAACGATGTTAAAGCCTGGCTGTCGACTTTCGAACGCATGAGCTCTCTTAACAAGTGGGTTGACGCGGAGAAGTTAACGCGGGTACTGTTCAATCTCTTGGGTGTGGCCAGTTTGTGGTTCAGAAACCATGCGGGTGACGTGCGAACGTGGCCACTCTCCAAGACTGCAGTCATAGCAGTATTTTATTAACCCGCCGTCAGAAAACTCTGCGCCAAACAGCGCCTGCACTCGCGTGCACAGGACACGAGTGAGACGTTCACCACTTACATTGAAGATGTTGTGAACCTGTGCAGACGCCTCAGCGCTGACAGGGCGTAGACTAACAATGTAAAGCTTGTCATGAAAGGGATCGATGATGATAATTCTCAAAAGCTGCTGGCGCAGAACCCGCTCACAATCGCTTACGTTATTAGCTTGTGCCAGAGCTTCGACAAATTACGCAAGCAGCGAGCCCTCGAAAGCGAGTTCCACGAAAAAATGCGGCGCCACTCTCGATCATCACCAACGTACCCGAAAGCGTGCCGCTTTTGGCGAAAATTAAGGCATTCACCCGCGAAGAAGTTGCAAGGCAGCTCTCACTGGTGTCCTTCACTCAAGAGCAGACATCAACTCTGCAGTCCTTCATTCGTGACGTCATCCAAGAAGAGGTTGCTGAGTTTTTTTCCTCCGCCCGTGAGCAGGTTATTGTGGCTACCCCACTTATATACGTCGTGGTAGCTTCTATGCCCACCCGAGGAGGAACAGTTCCACTTATCCAGCGTCCTCTGAGCCGTACTCCTCCTCCTCCTCTTCCTATTTCCTGGTCCAAAATTGCTCACGTAAACCCATGGCGAACGCTCGACAATCTCCCCAAATGCTTCGCCTGTAGAAACTCTGGAAACGTCGCAGGGCACTTCCGCCGCCGAGTTCACAACTTCGATGACAGCCAACGGGTAAGCTGGTTTTACTCACGAAGAGACACAACTTTATTCTCAGCTTTAGCATACGAGCAATAAAAATTTTTTTCCTGCGCTGAAGCACGTTCTCAAGAATGAAGTCAGGAACCATTTCATCTCAGTTTCGTAAGTGTTATCATCAGTTTTCTAAGACACCAATCGCCGAGTTTCTTGTGTTATGCCTTTGTGGATCAGCTTGACGTTAGTGCCGTTACAATATTCATTTCCCGTTTGCTGCAGAACTGTTTCCCGACGCACCAATAGACAGATTTTTCCCCACAAGGATACAGGCCCTCGCTCACTCTTCTCGCTATATGTGGAATGATAAGGCGACGACACTCTACAATGAGGACGGGACCACTGCTTATTACAGAGTGGGCGAAGACATTCTAGTAGTAATGCCAGACATTATGCGTAGTCCCTTCCTATATCTATACGGACCACTTGGACTGAACATGGTAGCCTTGGGATGGTAAGCAGTCTTTTTTGATACTATGTTAAGCAAGCATTATGCTTAGCTCTATTGCTTTCGTCACACTACTAACTTTCAAACCAGTTCTAAGAGGAGTGCAGCTGATACGAAACAATTGGACATAATTACGTACACATGAGTGTTGCTTATGCACAAGGTGCATAGTGAAAGCCAGTAAATGGAATTTCATCAGACGTTCACTTGACTGTTTCATTAGGTACGGGTGAAACGAGTTTGAATTCATAGCTTTGCACTAGTAGATTTTGATCTTAACACTCTTGTCACGTTATTTTTGTAATGTGCTTGTACAGCGTCAGGCACACAATCTCACTACAAGCAACGCTAGTATTTAAAGAGTTGGCATCGTGCGAAGCTTTTTGAATCAAGCGAGCACAGGAATAACAGCATTTTAAATAATGCATAAAGCAGTCAACAAATGCGCGGCTCACTATACTAGAGTTTTTAAGTTTATAGAGCACGGAAGGCTTCTTTCAAAGGACACGTGTTCTTATGATTATGCAGACCACACTGGACCTAACCAATACTTCACTGCGGCCCTTTAGCGACTTATGGTTGGATAGGATCCTCATTGTGGATGCATGCATCACTTATATGTGGAGCCAAAGAAGAGAGCATTACATAAATGACAGGCATGTCATGAGTAGCACACGTGATAAGTGCAATCGCGCTGGCTTTATCTCACACCCACTACTTATGATATACAAATGACAACTGACAGATAATAATTCAAGGAAAGTCCGGAGATTGTTACTAGCTATAATTGTACTGTACATAAAAGAATGAAAACTGGATGAAAAGATAGCTTTCCGATGGCAGGGAGCAAGCCTGCGACCTTCTGAACTACAGCGGTGGTCACCTCTCCTTTCTCCATATTAGGTAAAATATATACGTGCATCTAACTCTGTGAGAGTTAGTCAGCGTAGTGAGTAGCCAAAACGAGTGTGGAAGAATCTGTTTGTGCCCGTTATGCGTCACGCGGAACGAGATATTACTATGAGCTGGCACCTGGGCAATGTATAGTATGTCTTATTACAAGCTAGCAGCTGACGTCATTGTAATAAAATCTATTATACGTGACGCCAATTGAACAGAAACTTCGCTCGTTCTCATGGCTATTTACGGTGCTGACTACCTCTCTCAAGTTTTCACGCACAAATATATAACCCTCAAAGTGAATGGGGAGATGACCACCACTCTGTCTTGGTTTATAAAGCATCGGACGTGGTGTTGCAAAGTAACAGGTACAGTCACTGCCAGCGGCAGGTGAAGTTCTTTTTCACTTTTCATATTTACAATACACTTACTACAAATACATCTTTTATTTTTCTTCGTATCAAATACTGTTAATTACCTGCATTACTGTGTATAACAAATAGGTAGAAGTAGTAATAGACTTTTATTCAGCCAGAATTTACAGGCCGAGCATTTCGACCGCCTGTGCGACCAGTCGACGCTGTTCTTCTTCCCCTTCGGAGCCGATCCAGTCGAGCCAGGAGGTGATGGAAAGGGATGGGAGAGGGTAATAACTAGATTGCTTAGCAGTTGGGCAGTAAAACAGGCAGTGTGACAGGTCAGCGTATGGGGAGGGGCAAATAGGACAGCAGAAGTTAGACCTATATTTATAAAGGAAAAGGCGAGAGAGGGTTATCAAGCAGTTCATTTGGATGTGCCATAGAGTGCGAGCCTCGAGCGCAGTGAGTGATATATGAGGGGGAGGGTAAAGACGCTTGTCGAGCCGGAGCTGGAGATATACCTCCTTGATAGTGTGACACAAGGAGATCTGCCCATCATTATTAGGAGGAGCACATGGCAAGGAGGAGCACATGGCAAGAAGAGACAAGAAAGAAGCATAGCGAAAAAAAGCGAAATAAGCGAGGACCTCTTCTGTATCGTACAATGTGTGTAACATTACTATTGCGACAACATATAGACAAATTATCACGGCTATGTATCCATTGTAGAGTCATACACAGCTGCAACAACACGACTAAATTTCAACCTTGTGTTGGTTTAGGATTCCTTTATAGTGGCAAGCTAATGATATCTGCATTTGTTTGGTACATACTAAGATGCAGTGAAATGTGATATGGTAATCTCATTTAAAATGCACGTCATGTGGCTTCATTGTATATGTGGCCACAAGTAACTCTGGTTGCAAAGCAATATGGCAGAGCCTAAACAGACGTCGCCGACCACTCCAATCTGAACTTGCCTTTGCTACTTGCCCATTATCATCCCAGCAAAAAATGAATAATTGAATCTGCTACAGATAAGTGCTAGCTTATGCTAAGGACCAAGTATGAAGGGTGTTTTGTCATTATTGAGATCAGTTATTTGTTCAAGAACACTTGCTGTCAAACACAAATACATTGCTGTCGAAGCATCAAGACTCAAATATAAAGCAAAAAGAAGTGTCTCTTTAAAAATTACAGGCCACAAGGCAAGTTAAACATTTGATATACTTGAGATGTAAGGCACGCACAAGAGGTGCTGCCATAGTTTACTTTTGCTTGTGTTGAAACCTGCTTGCTTTACTCACCCAACACATCTGTAAAGATGCCGTGAAAACACCAAGGAGCTGATGCAGCAAGGTTGAACACATGTCCAGGGATTCCACCATTCCTAAGCAGCCCTACAGCCTCCACAGTCCTGCAACCATTTGTAAGATATAGTTCTACCCAAAGTTCTTGGTTTACAGACACACATGCAAGACGCATAACCACTCTATAGGAAGTTTGCTTGATAATGCGCTGGGTAGCAAAGCGGATGCCAATATCAAGTATCCCCGCCTGCCGCTTCTTTCTTTTCGTTCTTAATTAATCAATCCATGGTTATTAAATGTTCCCCCAATGTGAAGTGTACTGGCAGTACGGTGAAGAATTACAATGTATTTAGAACACAGTCCAATTCATGGCAAGTAAGCATGCAATAGCATTTTGTCAGCTCTTCGATAAAAGAGCATGAAGTTTAGCTAAAACCCATGTTTTTTATAAACACTATTCAATTTGATATAAAAGTTGTGAGCATTATATAAAGGAACACAGATTCATGTTTAATCAATGATTTCTTATAATGTACTGATATGAATGCAACTAACTGAATATGAAACGATAAATTTTGCTCGAGAATTTAGAGTTATGGACACTATCGCACTTGCCTGCTGCATCTTGTCCAAAACAGCGGCAAGATAGGCTAGTTTGTGTAGGTGAGTAGTAATGAGCAGTGCAAAGTAACAACAAGAAACACCAGTAACAACAGTATGGGGCAAGCACAGACTGTCAACTGTATAATTTATCACACAAAAGTTCGCCTGAATATCAGTCAGACAACTTGTGCGAATGAAGGTCTAGTTGGGAAGGAACAAGTTACGAAATCAACAATGCCTGCTTTCACTAACAGGACCCTCATTCACATAAAGTATGCAGCGATAGGCCCCCACCGAGGTACGTCACAGCATGATGTCACTGGCACATGTAAAAGGTGTGGCTGGGAAAACACTCCCGCTGGTGGCTCAGCCCGGTACAGTCGTGCGGTGTTTGGGGCAAGTTTTAATTTTTCAAAGCTTACACTTCACGTTACAATGTCGACATTAGCTGTAGTATGTGTCAGCAAACATCCAGCTGTGTGGTAAACTGTGTGGTAAAATATTTGCCACGCTGTCTGTTTATCTTGAAGAAGTGAACACACGTGGTGGCCTGTGCGAGCAACAGCGGCATAGTCTTCAAAAATGTGCACTGTTGATTTCGGCATGTAGTGTGCATTGAAAGGTATTGAGAATATCGGTTCAACTGAGAATACTGAGTGTGGTATGTGCAGTGTCAATAACAATGTGTCTTGTTTGCGAGGACTAGCACTCATAGCAGGGACCGGTCGATGAAAAAACTTGATTCGACATTTTAGTCAAGGTAAATATGCACTTGACGTGACCATCTGCGAGTGGGTACATCTCGGTGTTTGCGCTGTGTGCAGAAAAAAATTGCAAGGTCACCGGGCTGGAAGATACCATTTGCTGAAGCTGCATGTATGAATCGCCCCGACGAGTACGCAAGCTCAATAAAGGTATAACTCGTTTTATCGAAGGCCTCATATTTCTTCATGTAATAAGCAGAGATTCTTGTTTCACATATACTCAGTACCTTTACCACTCGATATTCACGAAGTGACAATGCAAACAACAAGTTTGTGCGTTAGGTCCTAAGGGAGCAATGTAAATATGCAAATAAGTTCTAGGTGTCAGATGCAGCGATGTAACTGCACAAAAGATTACGTATATATTAGGCTACAGGTTTAGAATCGCATACATCTCAGTGGTCTATCAGGAACGTCACAAACAACGTCCTTGCCAACCAGCCCTTGCACAGAGGGAGGGAATGGCTGGCACGGTGCTCGAAGTGACGTCACACTATTTGCAAACATAGAGAGGTTTCTTACTTAGGCAACATTTTGCACAATATATTTTTAGATGCAAGACTGTACTCATCCACATTGATCATACTGATGTCTTTTGTTGTTACTTTGTGCTGTGAGTTACTAGGCATTTAGTCACCATGATCTTTAAAAGCTAATTTCAGTGTTCACTCTCATATTGTTGACAACTGTGTTGTTGCATATATTGGGCAAAAAAGCAACACAGAAAGGCTGTCACAATAAATACACCAACATGGGTATTCTCCTGCAAACAAAAGTCGGCACTGGTCCTGTCATTACCCGTCTTCCTTCTCTCTTTGCCTTGTTTGTGCTGAAACAGCCAAACACCTGATGAGTTAGATGAGAAATATTAACGCATCAAAACTATAAGTGCTTGCATCAGCAACTACACAACAGCGTGATAACCGCACCCCTGCCACACAGCAGCGAAACATATTTTGAACATGCTGGCAGTGTATTATTTTATAAAAAGCAACTCTGGCAGATTACAAAATCTCACATTGTGCATGCAAGTTTTCTTCAAAGTCAGGCGTACAATGTAGGTGCTGGCCGGTACATTATTAGTTACAAGCAAAGGCGTCTTGCAGGTACACATGCAGATTGCACGAACAACTCTCTCTCTCTCTACACTAGGCACACACATTATATCTTTCAACAAGCACACGCCACTTTTTAGGGGCATAATAACGCTCTACCGTGAACGTATGCTAATCAACCCACTCAGGCGGTTGGCTAGGTGAATCGAGCCAAGTTACAAATTGTATCGCCCGCGAACGTAAACAAAATGCTGCTTTGCATCAAATGGCACCGCAGGCTTCGTTTAATCAACAACGTAGCAAGCGCCGTGTGCGTCTTCCTCACTACATTGCACATATGAAAAAATGGATCACCATACACATGCATGTTGCCGCAGTTGTCTCGAATTAGCTCCAGTAAGGCCGCGCCGATGCGCCATGGCTCTGCTGGCGTTATCTTTGTCAAAGCAAATCGGCAACCGCACTCGCAAAGGCGCGTAAGGTTGCCGTTTCACGACGCCTCGTTCGAGTGCAGCAACACACACTTGCACTGATTGGCATACTTGGTCTACATAAAAAAGTGTCCCCCTTACCTTTAGTTTCTTTCACACAGTCCTGAGGGAAGCGACCACAGGTGTCAGCCGTCACCTCGGAGTCCTTCGAGCACCCGCCCAACCCGCCGATTCCTTGGACGACTCGCACTTGATCCGCACTCGAACAACCGCGGGAATAGGGCGCAATCTTAGCATATCACACGAACGAGGAACGGCGCTTCCTTGCGTAAATTTAACATTTCGTGCTCTCGTGTGTAGCAGCGCGAACACATGAGACACGCACCGAAACGGCATGCCCACAGAAACAAAGAAGACAAACAACATGTGGCTTTAGCTGTGAATGAATTTGACTTGGATATTTGTGTGAAAAAAATTAAAAAAAAACATCTGTCGCTGCTATAAACTGAAAAAAATGTATGTTATTTGGCAAAATGACTTTAAAAGTAATAAACGGTTATTAAAAAACAAGTTACAACTTATGCATATTTTCGCAGGTCTTTGTTTTGTTTTTGTTCTAGCAGACGACAGCCTCCTACTGCTTCTACGACAGACGTAGTGCGGTTTCACGTTCGGTGCCTGTCGCCGACGCAAAGCTCTACAGTAGTGATATCAGAGTTATCAATTCTCAATGAATCATAGGATGGCTACAAAGCAGTAACATTTTGACATAGTGCAGTACGCAATCTATCAAGGTATGACATTTCTTTGCTCTGAAGCAAATCGAAGCAAGCCGGCCGGCGCAATCAGCTGATGTCGCCGCTACGCGAGGCATGGTCCTGCGCAATAGCGTCGCGCCCCGCGCTCGATTTGTCATCAAGCGATAGAGCTACTAAGTGGAATACAGCTAGATGCAGGAATTAATGGCGTACCACTCTAATTCCCTGTGGTGGCCAACTCAATCGCAAGAGAGCCCCGGGAAACAACCTTCAACTGCTCAAGCTTGTGTGTGGGTGTAAAAATACTTGTTTTCATCCGCGGCGGGGCAGCAATCTATAGTTGAAAGACATGCGAAAAGCATGTGACGTATATACAGTCACAAAACATATGCACACAACAATAGATACAATCGCATATCGTACATAAATATGCCAACACATAGCGTGTAAAAAGTAAATTTATATACATAACTTAAACTCGAATGCTACCTTCAGCGCGAATAGCTCAGCAAGCTAACGCACTCAGTACACGTACGCGAGCACAACTGAGTGGCGCTGGTTCGAGTCCCGCCAAGTTTGATTTTTTTTTTTTCAACGTTTTTATTGTACTGCTATCTTTTCTAATGCCTTAGGTTCTAAAACAAAATAAAAGCAATATTGCGTTCAAGTACGTATGTGGGACTGTGTTTTTTGCGCAACAGTTATTAGTATTTTTATTTTCATTAAAATTTTTTTATTTATTTCATAATATAAAAAAATTAAGGACTAAGGGGAACAATGGGTCTGCTTGATTGTGAAGGGACTCGAGAAGTGAGAAAACTCAAACCAAAAAATTTATTTGAGAAAAAACTGAGCATTTCACAGCCGGACCAGTTTCTTCAAGGGTAGGCCCTATGTATGCGCGAGACTTGCTATATGACTCATCTCAAGCTGTGGCAGTTGAGGGAAGGCAATATCACCGAGAAGCAGTTCCAAAATATATTTTGGTGGATGTTTTTTGATTCCTCCAAAATAAGGGCTGCACAATTGTGATCGAGCCAAACCAAGAATCGCGGGCACGAAGTCATCAGACAGAAAATGAGTAATGTTGATTGTTTGAAAAATTGCCCTTAATAAAAGGAAGAGTTATGGAGTGCTACGTAGCTTAACTCGCAGTAGGAATTTTATATATACATATAGATAGTTTAAAATGGACAATGTTGCACACACAGACATTGGTTAAATTTCTTTGCAGCACAGTTGAAGCATCTATGTAGAACTGAAGCATCAAGAGAAGCTCATGCGTCCTCACTTTATTGCGCTTTACATAGCTTGTATGCGTCCATGCAGCCATGATATGATATATTTTAAAGCATTTGTTTAACCTATAATCTTCTTATTCATTAAAGCTGGCCCATAAGTTGTGTCTTATGTAGCACTACAATTGAAGCGTAATCTGCATGGTGGTCTGAAACAATGCTTTTGAAAATCTCAAAACAACCCAGCACTATACACGACCATCCGTGCATCAGTGATAAGCACCATTATGTGTTTGTACATATCAGTTGTGCTCTCATACTTAGTTATTTTTCTGACCACTCCCTCTGCCCCTACCTCGTTTTTGCTGTGAAGCTGTGGCAAGTTGTGTATAGCTGTATTTATATTGTAGGAGCACATACTATCAATAAAAAATTTTTTTTAGGCTACATGCAATTAGTTTTCATAGATTTTCATTTCTTTTGTCGGTGCTCAGGAGAGCTAAGCTCATGGTCGATATTTTAAAATGACATTTCTTTTTGCCAATGTTAATGAGAACAGTTACATTAATATTGACAAGTTCATTCACATTGAATTTAGTTCTCGATATTATTGTTTTCACCAAAAAACGAGCCCTAGAAGTTATGCTTTTTTTGCTTGATTTGTTTTCGTGTGACAGCATGCAAGAAAAATGACAGTTATTGTCATTTCTTGTGAATGACACATTTTCCGTGTGACAGACTTTAGCACCTGGTCATCTGCAGAAGTTGTATTCATTCTGGAAAAGGGCGAACAGCGGTGACTGACAACACAGACTAGCCTGCGTTATTCTTTTGTACTATATATGTCACTGTGCATTCATTTATAACTTTATAGAGCTCGGATTTCCTGCTTAAAATGTGACAACAACTGTAGAGTTTCCACACTTTTGCAACAATTCACATGCCTTTCATACACATTTGCACATTTTCGTGAGCACCTTACAAAATCTGTATATTTCCGTAAGACCTTACATTCTGCATTTTCCTTATGAAAGCTTCTGTACACTCCATACACTTTCCTTATCCTTCCATATCTTTCATCATGAACTCTCCGTATGCTCCATAAGTTTCCTTATCTTTCCTTATCCTTCCATATACTCCATAAAAAGCTTTCCATATATGCCATACATTTTCCTTATCCTTCCGTATACTCCATAAAAAGCTTTCCGTATACGCCATACAATTTCCTTATCCTTCCTTATACTCCATAAGAAGCTTTCCGTAAATGCCATACAACTTCCGCATATTTCCATAAAACTCCATAATTTTTCCGTATGTAGCATAAGGAAATGTTACGGAGTCCATATATTTTCCGTAAGATTTCATACTGAACGTTTCAGTAGGGTTGATAAGCTTAATGAAATTCTTTGTATGGTCTACACTTGCTCTAGTATTATAATGGTCGGCGGTGATTTCAACGTTCCTTCAGTTATATGGCATACTGATTTTCTAGTACCGTCTTCAATTGCAGCCAAATGTTTAGTCATTATAGTCCTTTTTCATTATTTGACTCAGCAAGTTAAGCAACCAACCCGCGTACAGAATGCTACTGCCACAACCCTGGATTTTTTTTTTCGTTCGCAACAGCGGGCTGCGTCGTGTGGCAGACACCAATGTGCTTGATGGAATATCCGATGACAAAGTGGTTTACATGACCATTAATCTTAACCACGTTCCGAAAGGCAAGAGGGAAGAATGCGTGTTGTCTGTCTTCTGGCGCGCAAAAGACGTAGAAATACTGGACGCATTAGACTCACATTTTTCTTGATTCACTTTACTTTCTGAATGTAGTGCTTGCACTGTTAACAAACTTTGGTGTTTCTTCAAAAACCTTGTGTTGCTCAGCGTTCATGACTTTGTGCCAGAAAAAGTGAAAATAATAAAAATGTTAGCCCATGGATTACTATGCCAGTTGTTCGTTTAGGGCGAAAGGCAAACAGGATGAGAAAACAGCATCGTCAGAGCCCCACTCCGTCGATCGTGCATAAACTCAGTAACGTGCGTAAAGAGTTGAAAGACAGTATCAAGAAAGGAAAAGATGAGTACTATAACGTCACTTTAGAAATATTCTTGCTGTCATCCCCAGCGTATTTCTGGCAGCAGTTTGCCACAAAAAAGAAACGTTTTCATATTATGTGTTACTGGGGCTATCGTGACTAACAAAGAAACTATCGCAGAATCTTTTGACACGTATTTTTGTTCAGTGGTTACTGGTGACGATGGGAGAAGGCCATGTTTAAAAACGCTTCATGATATTCCACCAATAAGTGACCTTGCAATATCTGAGGAAGGAATCTTGTCTCTGCTAGTTAACATAGATCCCAAAAAGACGCCTGGTATTGACAGCATACCTAACGCGTTCTTTGTGAGGTATGCTGAATGGTGCTCGAAGTTTTTGTGCATCATTTTTCAGAAGTCTTTGTCACAGCGCGTGCTTCCAGATGACAGGAAATTCGGAAAAGTTATCTCTATACCCAAATCCCCTAAAACTTCTCTCGTCTCCACCTATAGACTGATTACTCTGCTTTGCTCATTCGCGAAGGTATTAGAGCATATATTCAAGCATCTCTCAGTTTTTCTCGAGAAAAATTATTTAATCAATGACCGACAACACGGCTTTCGAAAAGGATTCTCAACCGTTACACAACTGTTGGAAACCGTTCATGACATTGCAGCTAGTCCAGATAGGCAAGGTCAGATTGACATGATTTTCCTAGACTTCGAAAAAGCATTTGATCGTGGGTCGCATCCAAAACACCTCGCGAAACTTAAACCTATACAAAAAACCGTACATTAACTTCAAGAATTGAGGCCTACCTTTCTTAACGAAATCAAATAGTTTCTATGAATAACGTCTAGTCTGATTCACGACTGGTGAAATCGGGAATCCCTCAGGGCTCACTGCTTGGGCCACTTATTTTTCTAATTTTTATAGATGACATTGCCAATGATACCGTGGTTTCTATTAAGTTATTTGCAGATGATTGCATTCTTGATCAGAAAATATGTAGTGCAGACGACCAGGTTCTTTTAAATGCAGCGTTAACAAAAATGTCTTCTTGGTGTGCAGTGTGGCAAATGAAGATGAAGCAAATGAAGTGGCTTCCTTTGCAACACTCATATTCCATCAATGGCCAAAAACTATCGTTTATTAAACCTTATAAATGTTTTGGGGTTGTATCAAGTGCAGATCTTAAGTGGAATGAACATGTTAGCTACATTGAATAGAAAGTTTCAAAGAAACTATCATTTCTAAGACGTTCTTTGCGCAAATCTTCCCCAAAATTAAAATTAATCGCGTATAATGTTTTTATCCGTCCGATCCTCGAGTATTCATCTGTGGTTTTGGACCCTCATAGCCAAGTAAATAATAAAACACTTGAAATGATTCAAAGAAAAGCAATTCATTTTGTATATAATCGCTACAGTGCTCTTACGTCACCCAGTGAACTATTAAAAAAAGCTGACCTGAATATATTGCAGGCAAGACAGCAACACGATCAATTGAATTACACGTTTCTACTTTACCACGACAAGCTACGCATAGACAAGCACGCATATATAAAAACAGTTCACCACCAATCAACTCGTGCTGAGCATCCTAAAAACTAAAGTCATATTCTGTAAAACAAAAGCCTTTAAAAACTCATTTTTCCCCGCGCACTCTCACGAATCGGAATGCTCTTTCTGCCGACCTGGTGAACTGCGAAACCATTCAGTCATTCATGGAAAAACTTAAACACCAGCAAGCCACTTGGCTTTGATCTTTCTTAGCGCTTCGCTTTCTATTATTCCACCGCGCATCCTGAACAGGCTTCCACTTATGTTCCACTTTCTATCACTTTTTTATATTAATGCACTGTATTTTTGAAATGTTGCCGATTTTAGAACCGTTATATGATGTTTGTTTCTTAGTTCTGTATAAGCAGATGTTTGTCCTCGTAGTTTTTCTTTCTTTACGTGTACGGGTAAACCACTACAAATGTGTAGATACTGGCGTTTTATTTTGATGCACTAGTTAATGATGGTGTATCTCTGCGGGACGTGTTCCTTTCCTGTTGTATCTTCATAATTGTTTCCTTTTTTGTATGTCCCACCCCTGCCTAAGGCCTCATGTGTGAGGCTGGCAGTACTTCTGAAATAAATAAATTTACATCAGATAGTGACCTAACCTACGCGAGTACATGCATCATCGTCGAACATTCTTGCTTTAGTTTTTTTAAGTGATAATTCCCGGCAAGAAACGACTACAATAGGAATAATGGAGGGCATCTCATATCATGACCTAAATTGTTGCACTGTAGATGTGAATGACTATAAATCTGATCAACCGGATTCGCTTTATTATTCTGACTTTACCCAAGCTGACGACACAAGTTTAATCGATTGTCTTGCTTTCAAATATGATTCATTCGTATCACTTACAGGTAACCTATCCAATGACATCGAAACACTTTGGAGTAGATTTACAGGCATCGTGACGTCATGCATAAAACGCTACGTACCCATCAAAAAGAAAAAAACTGGGCGACTTAACTCCTGGATAACACGTGACGTGATGCATGCGAAACGAAAGGTAAAACGGCTAAGAAAAAAACTTAACACGACACCAACTATTCTTAGTATACACCATGCGACTGTAGCTGTTAGCGACATGATAAGTAAACTAAAAGATGCTAAAAATATTTACTTTGCAAAGATACTTCCCACATTTTTGATAAGCGCTCCAAATAAATTTTGAAAATATAAAAATCCAAAAAAGATGATGTGCTCATGCGTTCCTCTGACGACAACAACGATCGCGCAAACTTCTTCAATGATTACTTTCAATCAGTTTTTACCGTAGATGACAAAATCATACCACTCATACAATCCCCCGACCATTCACCAATAGAATCATTGAAAATTACAGAGCAACGCGTGCTCGATCTACTAATAAATAACAATACCAAGAAAGGTCTCGGACCTGACAACATATCAAACATCTTTCTTAAAAGGTATGCAGAATGGGCAGCTAAATATTTAAGTGTATATTTATTAAATCACTGCAATCATGCACTATCCCTGCAGTATGAAAAACCGCAAAAATTATACCAATACACAAAGCAGGCAGCAAAACCATAGTTTTAAATTACAGGCCAATATCACTAATTTGTTCTGTGTGCAAACTGTTAGAACATATGATATTGAAACACAGAAGTATTTACCTAGAAAAATATCTTATCCTATCTTCTGTACAACACAGTTTCTGAAAAGGCTTTTCAACGGTTATTTAACTTTTTGAATTAATACACAATGCAGCCCAGTTCATTGATAACCATAAACAAATTGACCTCATCTTCTTAGACTTGTCAAAGGCATTTCATCATGCTTCTCATACAAAATAATAAGTAAACTAGAAGTTACTCTTTGAGATAGCATCATTGTTCACTGGATTAAAGATTTCTTCACCAATTGCTCACAACTTGTGCAGGTACAATACACAACCTCTAAAAAAGCAGCAGTCACGTCCGGCGTGCCACATGGCAGCGTCATAGCACCAATATTATTCACAATATTCATTATTTATCTGCCCCTCTCAACAGAAGTAAAACTAAGGCTCTTTGCAGATGACTGCGTGCTTTACCAGAAAATTATTACTCCTACGGATAACCTAATTCTTAAGCGAGCACTAGAAGATGTACAAACGTGGGGCAAAAAAAAGGCAAGTGTCCCTTATTATTAGTAAATGTGTCTCCATGTTTGTAACTCGCAGAAAACAAAGGTCCAACTTTTCTTACACTATTGACAACTGCCCCTTAGCCACAGTCTCGAACCACAAATATCTACGAATAAAAATTTCAAACGACCTGATATGGGACACCCACATTAATAATATTACTAGCACAGCCAAAAATAGAGAATTTTTATTGAAAAGGCGTCTTAAACTCGCACCACCAAATACTAAACTAATAGCTTATACTACCCTCGTCAGATTTGTAATAGAATATGCCAGCCCTGCCTGGTTCCCGTATACCCACCAACAGATTAATAAAGTAGGAGCAGTTTTAAAAAAGCAATAAAGTTTATTTTCATCATGTATAGACTGACAGACTCACCAACGCACCTACTCAATAACACTTGCATTTTAACGCTACAAAACATAACAAAACTAACAAGACTAAAACTAAGGTTTGAACTACTCCACAACATAATGAAAATAGATACCTCAAGGTATCTATCTTTTTTTCACGGAAGACCAACCTGTCATAACTATTCCCATACTCTTGTAAATACTCTTTTAACACTAATTGCTTTAAATACTCATTTTCCCTCTAACCAATAAAAATAGGAACTCGCCTAAACTCACCTTAAGCTCTGAATCATCAATAAACTTGTTTACAGCTGCGATTAAAAACGAGTTGCTTGCCTCGCAAATCGCACTAACAACATCACATCATCTATAAAACGAAAAAATGAGTCAGTGTCGTATTGCTAACACAAAAGTTTTGTTTTTCATGATCGTTATATTCAAGTGACATGTTTTTTGATTAGTTTATTGTTCATAAAATTCTTTCAATAAGTTGTTCAATAAAAATGCCTACTTGATGTCCCTACCTCATATTACAAATGCATGCAATATTTTTTCGCGGTCGTTTTTAACCATAACCCAGTTCATGATTTTGCTGTTATAAAATTGTTTGATTACGTGTTCTTTAATGGCAATGTATAACCTATCATTTGCATGTCATTTTGTAATTACGGGTTTCTCGTCTTCTATTGATATGAATCTGGGTAAACAAATAATCATTTTCATTGGCCTTCCCTGCCATAATTTCCAATGAGATTGGCAGTATTGTTAAATAATTAAATAATTCAATAAATTAATTAGTAATAAAGCGATGGGCGGCCAAACTCCGTCAACCAACTGCTGAAGACTGCTCTTATGGTGATGTCTGAGGCATCCACTGTGAGTGATATGATGACGTCGCTCTTGGGATGCGCGAGGAGTAATGTCTTTGCCAGATATTCCACGATAGAACTTAAGCTGTTTCTGCATCACCCGTCCAGGAGATAGAAGCGTTGAGCTTCGTTTTAGCGGATAGAAGTGCATGGAGTGGTTGCAAGGTGGCAGCGCAATGAAGAATAAACCACCGGTGATAGTTGGCAAGCCCGAGAAATTCACATAGTTTTTTCGTATTTGTTGGCCGTGGAAACTGCCATATAGCTTCAACACGTGTGGCTGGCGGAGAGATCCCACGCGAATCTGCTTGATGGCCGAGAAAGTCGAGTGAGAAAACGCTAAACTCAATTTTTATTTTGTTGACGACTAACCCATATTTGTGGAGTCGTGCGAAAACCTGACGCAGGTGAAGTTCGTGGTCTTCTGCAGTGGTGCTGAGGGAAAGGATGTCATCAATGTACGCGAAGAAGAAGGTCAATTAACGAAGTACTTGGTCCACGAACCGTTGAAAGGTTTGTGTGGCGTTTCATAGAGGAAGGGCATAGGCGTGTATTCAAACATGCGAAAAGGCGTTATTATGGCAGTCTTCGGTACGTCAGAAGACTCGACAGGTATTCGGTGGTATGCCTTTACTAAGTCGATTTTGCTGAACACGGTGCAATCATGCAGCATTGCCGCGAAGTCCTGGATGGGGGGTATTGGACGGTCTAGTACCACCACTTTGTTGAGGGTGCGGTAGTCACCGCATGGTCTCCAGTCACCTGAAGGCTTGCAAACCCTGTGTAGCGGTGACGACCAGGCACCGGAAGAGGGGCGTACGTATCCTAGTTCAAGCATGTGCTCTAATTCTTGGCGTGCAACTTTGTAGTGGTCAGGAGCGAGACGGCGATCACGTGCAAACATTGGCGCTCCTACTGTCAATATGTGATGAGTGACATTGTGGCGTATTAGGTATTCAAGAGATGGAGCACGGATGAGGTTGAAAAATTATTGCAGAAGCGTAGACCACGGCGGGGAGATTTTGGCATGAGCTTGCACGAGACGCAAGGGTGACAAATTTGATATCACGCCCTGAACAGTGAGGAGAGTCTCAAAATCCACAAGATGTCTATGTCGTAGTTCTACCACAAGCTTAAAATGCCAAAAAAATCCACACCGATGATGGGTACACGTACGCCGGTAATTAAGAAGATTCACCAAAACGTGCGTCTCAGGCCAATATCAAGCGTAACATACCTCTATCCGTAAGTCTGTAAGGTCATTTTATTGACTGCCGGACAGGCGGTGAGGTCCAGCGTCGTCGGCGGTCCTCCAACGTAGGAGGAACAACACACGATTCGGCATCTGAGTCAATAAGGTAGCGGACTTTGGTAACGCGGTCCGGGACGTGGAATAAGCGGTTGTGTGTCGGGCCTGAAACACTGGCCGCCGTCAGTGCATGGCCCATGCGTTTCCCGCAAACTGGCACGGCTGTTCGCACTGACGAGCTCGTGCAAAAACCTCGGCGACTGCTGGTGGTACCAGCAGGTGGTCACGTCTCGGCGTCTGCTGGTACCACCAGAAGACGCCGAGAGGCAGACTTGGCGATCTTTCGCGGCTTTGGCACCGTTGTCATGACGCGTTGCGGCGGTGATCTACCTTGATTGATTGATTGATTGATTTGTGGAGTTTAACGTCCCAAAACCACTATTTTGATTATGAGAGACGCCGTGGTGGAGGGCTCCGGAAATTTGGACCACTTGGTGTTCTTTAACGTGCACCCAAATCTGAGTACACGGGCCTACAACATTTCCGGCTCCATCGGAAATGCAGTCGCCACAGCAGGGATTGGATCCCGCTACCTTCGGGTGAGAAGCCGAGTACCTTAGCCACTAGACCACCATGGCGGGGCGTACCTTGAGCACGCTCAGGTCAGTGGACAACTGATCCACCTTGCACTTGAACTCCCCATAAGCTTGAAGAAGGCGGTCCAAGCAGTCGTCGCGGACCAGTGCAGAGAGGGTAGATTCACGTCGTCTCTCGATTGCAGATATGAACGACGCGCCGACATCCATGATCTTGTCAGCCAGCCGCGCTAGCGAGTCGAGGATTTCTGTAGACGATACGCTGAAAAATCATCCGAACCTTTGTGGCAGTCGCTGTAAGAGCAGTTCGCGTAGTATAGATGTGTCCAATGCAGCAGAATGGTCCCCGATCAGGTGTCGCATGCGTTGCAAACGCTCCGTAGGCGTTCGGCCACCGAGTTCTTCCTAGGTGAGTAGCTGCTGCAGCCTACACTATTCCGACTCAGTTGTCCGGCGTATGAGCTCCTCTTTAAGGGTGTCGTAGGAATTGTTGGGAGGTGAAGAACGCAGAATGTCTCTTACGATGGCGATGACAGCAGCTGGTAAAGCGCCGTGACATGGTCATACCTCGCTGTTTGCGATGCTACGCAGTGTCATCGAAAGAGTGGCTTGACGTTCAGAAACCAGAGTTCGGAGTCCGCCTGCCGAAACTCGGGGAGCCTGAGAGTAGCGAAGACAGGGTCAGGTACCGTGGAATTCAGCGTGACGTCGCTGTTGGGTGTGGTGTCCATGATTAGCCGAAATGAACGGGGCTCAAGAAGCAGAGTTGGCCGTCATTCTCAGACCGTTGACGAAAGGACGAGAAAGTGAGCGTTGCCGCTCGAAGTCCAAGTCACCAGATTCAGGCAGACGTGCGGTGTTTGGTTTCCTACATAATTCATTTATCCCTGCTCTGACGTGGACGTCCACAGACGCTGTTGTTCTTGCTGGCGTCTTATTCTCCCGTGCTGGCTTGCTTGCTTGCTTGTTCCTTTCTTTTGTGGCTCTCACCCACTAAGGGGGATTGGCCAAGAAGCCGGTGGTTATTGCAAATCAATACCATAAGATTTTCTAGACTAGGGAAATATGATTACTGTGTTTTGACTGTGAAAAAAATTTGGCGTAATGTAAAAAGAAACGAAAAAAGGGGGTGAGAGAAATAATAGAATTTGTTGAATATCTGAGGTGGAAATGTTATATGAAATTCTCCTGAAAGTTGAATCATTGCAGTGTATCAGCGAAATATTAAGTGGTAGTGTGGCTAGTAATATTCGAGAGCTGATCGCTGACTCAGCAAGGTAATCTTGTGTTATATAGAAATTCGCAGAGAGCCCCGCAGATGTTTCTGTCGCTGTGTCCCAATGAAGTGGCCCGAAAAGACCAAATATTGGGAGTATTAAGTAATATTCCTAATTTTCTGAATAAAATTTCGAAGCAGTTTTTCTTTGATCTTTAAAACGGTGACATGTGATAAGAAAATGGTCGATATGTTCAGGTTCGTTACAGCTTGAGCACAGAGGGGATGGCACCAGACCAGACCTGTTTAAGTAGAAATTAAGAGGTGGTACACCGCAACGTGATTTTGTTATCAAGACTTCCAATTTACGCGTGGGACACCATTTATTATTCCATGTGAAGTGCAGGTGCGAGAAATTTGGATTCGGAAACATGATTTTTGATGAGTCTTCAAGAAGTGAAAGTTTTCTAAACCTCGCTGCTGTTACATAAGCTGTAGGAGGCATGATTGGCACAATCGGAAGATCAAGAGATGTTCGCGCAAGTGTGTCAGCCATCTCGTTTATAAATATACTACGATGGCCTAGCACCCATATTATTCGCACTAGACGAATGTTTGCTGGGAATTATGATTTAAAAGTTTCTAGTACTGCTGATGTTTACGACGATGACAAGAATGAACACACGGAATACGAGTCAGACACTATCACAGCTGTCGAATGAGTGGCAGGAAGTTTACGAATAACTAGTATAACGGCCATTATTTCTGCTTCAAGTATTTGTGTATAATCAGAAAGTCGTAATGAAAATGACCAGAATATTGAGAGAGAAAAAATACCCACACCTGCCTTCTCGCCCCTCATAGATGCATCCGTTGGAATAACTATATTAGTACCTAATTGAGACAGGTGTTGTTCTAATAAACCAATCAAATATTTAGAAGGCACGTGTTTAGCGTTCATGGGGAAGATATCGTAAAATTTTATTTGCACTTGGCCGATTGGTTTGACAGATGGTGTGATCTCGAATATATTAACATTTAGGCATGTAGAAGTGTTTGAACAAATAGCACTTTGGGTTTATATACACGGGACCAATGCTCATTGAAAAAGACTCCACGCTCGGCAAAGAATACAAATTGTCGCCTTCTTAAAGTGGATTCAGGAAATTTTAAATAGGTGTTTACTGTTAAAATACGAAATCTGCAAGCAAGGGTGGGCATCCGAGCTTCTTGATATAAAAACATTGTTAGCTGTGAATTTTGGCTCACCTAAACAACTACGTAGGGCTTCGCGCTATAAGAGAATGTGGCGGTTTATTTTGTATACTGGTTCACCATAGAATAGTACACATCCGAATTCAAGAATCTGACGAACGTACATGCGATAAATCATGATCAGCGTATCTCTGCAAAGACGGGAACGGAGGCGGCCAAGCCTACCTATCATTCCAACAGTGCATGTAGCCTTAATTGTAATATATTCAAAGTAGTCACGCCAGCTCAGGTTTTTATCGTACAGTACACCAAGATATTTAATACAATTAACCTGGTGTATTATTTCTTGATGGTACTGAAGAGAAATAGTAAGCGGTGCGTCTGGCGGAAAAACTATTATAGCACTTTTAGTTACGTTCAGGTTC
This sequence comes from Rhipicephalus annulatus, assembly GCA_013436015.1. Lineage (NCBI taxonomy): Eukaryota > Metazoa > Arthropoda > Arachnida > Ixodida > Ixodidae > Rhipicephalus > Rhipicephalus annulatus. The sequence goes on along the minus strand of WOVY01001732.1, from coordinate 284,019 downwards.
ATTAACACACAGAGTAGCTGCAGCATAACTTCTTCATCTTCTCCGAGACGTTGACGACTTGCCATAAAGGCATATTTCTAAATTAAACAGCTGATGCACTAGCAAAGTCGGCGTTAGACGGACCAGCTATAAATATTACCCCTACAACAGCCTTTATAGTAGCTTCTAGATTTTGTAGGCAAATGATGATGCGAGAATTCTGTACACCATCTTTAAAAAAAATTTCTGGATTTCAATTATCTATTGACACCCTGGAAAAATTCCTCATGTCATAACCATGCCTGGAAGCTTTATTAAATCGATTACGCTGTCGTAATCCTCCATTAAATTTTTATTTGTTCAGAGCAGGCTTAGATCCCTCCCCACTTCCTTTTTTTTGCGGAGAAGTGGAAACTGTGGAGCACTCTTTCATCTCTTGTAGAATATTTTCAACATTAAGAAAGATGTCACTTGGAATGCTATTGCGAAGCTTAGCTTTGACAACGTCAAATTTACTATCCCTAGTAGAACATACCCTAGGGAACAGCAACGGGAAAATGTGCGCTGCGGGGCAAGATTTTAGTGTACAGTTTAAGAGATTCACCTAATAACCTCAATACCAAGCCATGTAGGCTACAGAAAATTTTTTTATATCAATCATTTATTGCTCAAGCAGTAAGAACTCATTCATCAAAATTTTTCTTAACTATAATTTACAAAACAAAAACAATATTTCTGTTATTTTTTTTTCACCTGTATTTATTTCTATGCATTGGTTTTTTTCTTGGTAAGCTACCCAATTATTGGCTGATATCCCAGGGTGGGTGTGAGCCAAAAGTTTTGGATCTACATCGGCATCTACATCTACATCTACATTTCTCTGTAGCTCAACACACTGCTTTATTTGCAACCTACCGTGTCTCTCTTTGCGAAGGTGACCGCCGCCTCCATCCCTGGAACGACGACGTGCAATTTACCAAAACATGACAATGTGTCTCTTTTTTTTCACTTTCTTGCTGAATTGACGTCTCCGAGCTGCACAAACACGGCAAGTGACTCCTTATCGGAAACCATTGAAACAATTATGATGTTCGTACTATTTTTTTTCATTTCTATAGATTGCGTGAAGCACCAGGTGCGATTCGTTAGGAAGCCGGAAGGAAAAATAGTTGGACAAAAAGAAACTAAGGTGGCCGTTCAGCGAGCTTGCAACTATTCTGCCTTATGCATATCTTCTTGCTCGGTTTAACAATTGAAAGTTTATTTGGTTACGTCAGGTAAAATTTAGAGCAAACTACTGAGCTTATTTTTTCTCTTGAATATCAGTGTTGGCAGGTGTATGACTAACGTTCATTTTCTTTTGTGGTAAGATTGTATCTAGTGCATAAATAATGCGCATATACAGAAAAATGGTGGCTCCATAGGATGTAGGATAAGTGATATGCATAGAACAATTAAAAACACGCATCTCGATCTTAAGACATGCTTGTTCATAAATTCGCGAATAATTATTATATCACCAATTCACCTACAAAGCGTACCCAACACAAATAATCCCTAAAGATTTTGAACAGATACAGCAGGACAAGCGTCCTACAGAAATACCTTTGGATGTTGTGTCACCTCTTGGCATTGATTATTCGTACCTTCGCTTCTCCTGGTACCTTCGGTAGTGTGGCATAACTGTGGCTGTTTCGCTTACATCGAAGAGTGTGTAGCGATAGAGAGCGGCGTGACTACGAGGAGAAAATCACTGATCGGTCACTGAATTTGGTTCACGCTCATCATACCGTGGTGTCCCAAGCACTGAAGGAAAAATATGTACGCTATGGCAGGGTTAATCTAACCCCACTCACACGTTTCAAACCACTTTATTCTGTAGCATGTCTCCGTAATATTGGTGAGCAAATACATAGAACCCAATTCTTATGGAACAACGCGGTGTGTGTGGCGTGTGTGCTTTGGCTCGGATGTCACTGAGTCGAAGCGGCGTGTTGTGGCATCGTCACAGAGATATATACAAGGCCTTCTGGCAATGGTGCCCACCTCAAGGCTAGTTAAGGAGTTAGACAAAGTCGGTTTTCCGCATGAAAAGATGCCCGAAGGAAGACTCAAAAGTAAATCTTGGTAAGGGGTTGTCGCTGGAGCCACGAATGGCCCACATCTGGTTTTCTCCTCTTGTACGCAGGAACAAAAGTGCTTGTGCAAACATTGGACACAGGTGTACTTGTCTTTATTATTTTTTGTCCCTTTAAGCTTCCAGGTTTCACTTGGCTTTTTCTTCTATTGTGAGCCCCAAATTTATTGTCGTGGTTCTGCTGCACGCTAATAGAGCTCTTTGTGTGTGTGGCAATAACAGCTGGCTTGGGCAGAAAATTCAGGTTGATAAAAAAGTTGCGGTACCCTATTAAAATGGTTGCATTACTGCGTTTTCACGATAGTCACTAATCCCTCCCTCCTAGAACGCAGGTGATAAACAACAACCGTATATATTCGTTCAGTAAACTCTTTGTCCGCATCAACCACTATGTATTTTATAAAACCATTCCGTAAGTACACGGAGTTCTTGCTAGTCTAGTCTTTGAAAATTTAGCGGCCGCCTAATTATCTTTGTACCTCACCAATATTATCCGTAGTGTTTCAACTCAAGCTATTTTTCCCTAACGTCTGTAGCGCGACAGTGACAAGAACAACTAATATACCAGGGACGTCCTTCTGTCGATGACGCCGGAAAGGGACACAAACGCCGCTGGAACAGTCTGTCTCTGGTGCTATTAGCCGTTGTTGTCGTAGTACTAATGAGTAGCCTGGTGCTCTTCATAATCGTGCTCCTCAAGGGGCTGTCGGACAAACACAACTCAACGGTGAGCACGCGGGTGACTTAAACGAACGAAAGTATTGCTTGAATAAGACAGCGTGATGGAGCCGAGTAACAAAATACGTTGTCAGTAGCATTTTATGTAAGTGACAGATTCCGATGGATACATAGGTAAACACGATTCTGTGAGGCTATCCACAGAAACGTCGTCCTTCCGTTGAAAGCTTCATAAATCAGCGAATGTACTTATTTGAAAAGAAAATACCGTAAATATATCCCGGGATTCAAACAGAACCCAAGCCTTTCTGCTCTGAGCCAAGGAAGCTTCCTGAACGCTTTGATGAGTCAGTGTTTTATGTATTCCAATAACACTTGTGATGTGTGTGGCATTAAGAGTAACTTTAGAAGCGACTTCAGGCTCCAGCGCAGCCGTCATCATGCCCTTTTTGCAGACGCCACGACCAGTGACAACTGCGTTTGTGTACGCAGTTGCCACGAGACGGGCAGGCCACACCACCTTCTCATGAAGAATAATACTGTGACTAGATAATTCTGTGGCCTTTCAAGTCAAAGCTTGGGCGTACTGGAATTTTTTATCCTACCTGTTATACCATATAATTTGTAGAATATCAAACTATATCGATAACGATACTGTCGGTTCGATGACCACTGGGGAGCTTCGCCTCTAAACAGGTTGCTATTTTACTTGAACATCGATTGTGCCTCGGCCTGAAAATGAAACGTGGATAATATGTAGGAGGGCAAGATGGGCCAGTTGGTTTCGAGTTCTCATGAACTTGGTTTACAGCGCAACCCTAGAAACACGGGCACAAAAAAGCAAAAGAAAAAGAATAGAGGGTGCTGACTCAGCGCTGTCAGCGCAGTCTTTTTTTTCTCTTTTCCTCTTGCTTGTGTCTGTGTTTTAACCTAACTATAATTACGTAATGACTTACCGCTCGAGCAAGCAACGCTCTGGGTGTGGAATGCGTGGCACTTTTCTAGAAATACAACGACTCCGTCAGCAGAGCACTCGCTTTCATGAATCTGTCAATATGGTGTCGGGGGCCTTGCCATAATGTCATTATGTGTGTTTGAGAACCTCTAGCGCCCCTTCGAAACCGGTGGCATGCCCTAGCTTGGCGTTGCCCCAAACAATTCGGTCCCTTTAGGAACAGGTCAGCTCTATTCCGACAAAAAAAGGCTACGTGGTACCCCTTGTCCTACGCAACATTTCAATATATTTCACCCAACCTAAAAGTATTTCACTACATAAATACAACGACACTGCTGAAATATGCCTTTATACAGAAATACAGATGCTCCGAACTATCATTGGAATATATTATCGTGAATTGATTGATTGATTTGGTTGATTGATTTATATGTGGGGTTTAACGTTCCCAAATCACCGTATTATTATGAGAGACGCCGTAGTGGAGGGCTCCAGAAATTTTGACTACCTGGGGTTCTTTAACGTGCACACGAATCTGAGCACACGGGCCTGCAACATTTGTGCCTCCATCAGAAATGCAGCCGCCGCAGCCGGGATTCGATCGCGTGACCTGCTGATCGGCAGCCGAGTACTTTAGCCATTAGACCACCACGGCGGGGCTATGATATCATGAGATTTTGTATCCTGATACTGTCCAGCCCAGTAATAACTTGGTGGAAGCTATTCTCGCTCTATTCATAGAGGTGCGAGCTTTTCACCACAACGCAACACAAGAACTGTCTTCTTCAAAAGAGCCTGGTCATACCCAATGACTTGGTTATAGGACGTGGTTATATCTAATGACCGTTTCTTGTTAGTCTCAGGATGGTCGCAATTATTACATTTTCAGCACTACTTGCAGCACACATATGCGATAATTTTGCGCATAGCTACCACAGCCATTATAGCTTCAACACGACAAGTACGTTCAACGTGCTCCCTACCAACATGGCGCTCATGTCATACCAAATCATTTTGCTTTTTGCCTGCCTTTTGAGCCATGTGGTGCTTTTTCTATTGTATGTTCTGCAACTTATAAATAAATTACGGCTTGTCGTTGAGGTAAAGCCAGCTGGCTATCTTTTGTTGATGTCGCCTTCATATGCTATAATGACTGTATTCGGTTCTCACTGTCGTGAGTGCACTATGAAATCGCCTTTTCTTTTTTCTTGTTATCGCCTGTTAACTTCAACTTATATTGCAATCCGCGTCATATTTTCATTGTGCTGATACGCTTTGTAACGCGTGAATTAATTTTGTGTGATCTGTAAAACTTCACCAATTACCCCCCTTACTCAATGCCCTGTGAAGGGCCTGTAAGGAATTTTAAATAAATAAATGAATAAATAACTGCCATGAATGCTGGCGAAAAAGCGCCCCTCTACCAGTGAAGCCTGAGAAGTTCTTCTTTTAAAGAAACGTGGACACGACAAATTTACACCTTTTTCGTTTTGAAATAGATACATTCATGACTGAAATTTCGTGCGAGTGCGCGACAGTATTTACGAGCATTATCAGAGTGGCCAGTCACAAATCCAGCTTTAAGGAGCTTCGCAGGAGCAGTTGCAGTGGCTATGTGAAGACCCCTGGCCACGTCACCTCGCAATACTGTGAAAAAAGCGCCATGCGTTACACTGGACGCTGATTTTACGAGTCCACACACTCATGACGCAAGTTTGTTTGCATTGACATCACGTTAATGGCGGCGTCGCAAGGTGCACCGAATCTCCCCGAGTCACGTGGTAGGCATTTTATGAATGATTCATAGGTTTTTTCTCATTAATATGTATATGTTCATGTGTTTATAATAATGTTTTATATCCACAGTAACGTTATGTGTGCTGACAACAGTGGTATAAAAAATTGGGAGATCCCACGTACAGTGGGACTCGATTATATGAGAAGCACGAATGAGAAAGGTTGATATCTCACCTTAAAATCAGCACAAAATTACGAGGTTGAGGTAAATGATGCTGTGCATGACTTCTGTGTGATGATTATCATGTCTGAATGTACCATTTACGTTTGTCATCTATTCATGTAACGTGATACAAAACTTAGTATATGTAGAGCTAGGAAACGCCCGCGCGCACGCTATGAGTGTGGTATGTTGTCATGTTCTCACATTACACGTGTGTCAGGATTATCATGTTTGCGCCAGTTATATATTTCTTAATCGATTGACGCCACGCAGCACCATATTTGGTATATGTGAAGCTATCAAATGGGCGTGAGTTCAGCATGAAAGGCCCAATATACTCCAACGTAAAGTTGGCGCGCGCGCACGCTGGGCACAGCGACGCTACGTTAGCGAAACGTGAGCACTCTATAGTCTGACGCCAGGCGCGACCAGCGTCTGTTGGCGCGGTCCAACGGCAGCCTGCGCGAAATGCGACAAGCTGCGTTTTGCGCCGATGCGTTACCTACACAAAGCTCGGTCTGCCTCTTTTCGTGACGGAGGGACGCCGGACGCGCTGAAACTTGCATGCGTCACAGTAACGAAGCGCTGCCCGCAACCAACGCCCCGGCGTGGCAACGCAGGCGTGACGCGACTAAGTAAACGCCGGCGAGCACGCGCACCGCGTCACGTCGAAATGTATTAGCGCCTTGACTGTGGCATGTAGACATGTTCTCGTATGACACTCATCTCATGGTGATCATTTTCGCACCAGTCATGTACCTTCGTCATCCATTGACGTTCCGTAATACGAAATTTGGCACATGTGAAACAAGCGAAACGGCCGCGAGTGCATCATCAGAGTGGCATGTAGTCATGTTGTTGGAAGACACGCATGTCATGATTATCATGTTTAGAAGTGTGATTTACCTATGTCGTCCGTTCGCGTCACGCAATACCGAGTTTGGTACATGGGAAGCTAGCGAAACGGTCACCAGCGCATTAAGGGTGTGGCATGTAGTCATGTTGTTACATAACATGCATGTCATAGTCATCATGTTTGCACCAGTATCATGCCTTCCTCATCCATTCACGTCCCGTAATACCAAATTTGGTATATGTGACGCTAGCGAAACGGCCGCGAGCATCATGAGCGTGGCCTGTAGTCATGTTGTTAAATAACACGTATGTCATGATTTTATCTTAGGGTCTGTCACTTGTGTTCGCCATGTAATCATGTCATACCATACCAGTCTTTCAATATGCTGTGTGAACGAAACCACCGCAAAAGCTGCAGGACCATGCAATGTAAATAGTGACATTCATGACAGACATGGCATGAGTATTGTGTTATGACTAGTCAAATATGTTATTCATACAGTCATGTTATGCCATACCAAGTTTGGTATCGATACCTTTATGGGAACGGCCAGGAGAGCTGAAAGTCGTAGGCGGCTAGATAGATAGATAGATAGATAGATAGATAGATAGATAGATAGATAGATAGATAGATAGATAGATAGATAGATAGATAGATAGATAGATACGCTCAATGTCGCCGGAGTTCGCTAAGAAATGCTTCGCATTCGAAAAAGATGGCTACGCTCAACAGGTTCAACGCGTCACGTTTGTTGGTGTTGTGTTCAAGTCTCATGACTGGCGTCGGATCGCTACGCTTCTTCAGAGGTGGACGCGTGGTGACCGTAGACCGCTCCTTTCTCATCGGCATATAGAATTTCCATCGCAAAATAGACGTCAGACTCTGGAGTTTTGCGGACACGCAGCACCACCTGTCAACAGAGTTTTGAGTAGTGTAAAGCCCGACTCCCTTGCAGAGCTTGCTATTCAACCAGGTGCAACTGCAGTGCAGGAAACATTCGTTGAGCAAAATATTAGATATATTACCGCATTGAACACTCAGAAAAATAGCTACGAATTTTTCTCCGCTAGTCGGACGCGTCACAGAACCGCCGTGAAGTGCTTGCTGGTTCAATCACCAGAACAATCGTGAAAACAAGAGCAGACGCAACAGTTATGCACTCTAAGAAAAAAAGTGGTAGCATATCCACGGAGTGAATGATGGATAGTGGGGCGAAGCATCCGTCCGTCAATTCATGCATGCGTCTAAGCGCCCGCCCAAGCGTCCATGCGCCCGTCCGTTCGTGCGTCTGTTCGTGCGTCCCCACGTTCATCTGTGCATTTGTTCCTGCTTTCGTCCATGCATCCGCTCCTGCGTCTGTCCATGCGTCCATCCGGCCATTCAGTTATCCGTGCGTCCGTCTATGCATCTGTGTGTGTGTTTGTTCGTCCACCTATTCAACACTCTAAGTACGACCATCTCGCATCTTTTCATCATATATTCCTCATATAAAAGGACCGCCATCCAGCGGACATTCCAAAGACTGAACGAGAGGAGGCACACGCACACTTTCTAACGGGTTGCACTTCATGTCTACTTCCCACCTTTAACCACCTCGAGTTCATGTATATACTAGTACGCTGTATTCATGGAACTGCAGCCCGACGCTCACTAAACCTTTCTAAAACCTAGGAGGTTACGCCCAGCGAGTATAGCGTAGCAACCCTTTCTTGTCTTCTGTGCGTTGTTGAACAATTAAAATTCGCAGCGTGCGTGCTAACTATAAGCCGCACTATCCTGTCTCTCAGTATCCCTAGGCAGCCATTGGCATGTACATTGAGCACTATCTTTTATTGTTCAACAAAGCACAGAAGAAATAAATCACCAGCACCACCTTGGAGGTCCCTAGGTAATACTGATTACACACTACTACTACGGCTACGCGGGACGGACACGTGCTGCAATAAGGAGCTTCGCCCCTAAAAGACCCCATTCTGCGTTCCTGTTGCGTTTTGAATTGCCACGAACGTAAATGACTTGAGTTTGACTTGACAAAGGCTGTTGCGGACGTGTTGGGTAAGCGAATTACTCTCGTTCTTCACAGCCGTTCGCATAAGTGTGATAATGTAAGTCTCCTGCTATTGTTTTGAGCAGCCTTGACAGAGAACCATGGTAACTTTTATTATGAAGTTCAACAGACCCTCTGACCGCGGTGCGTGACGTGCAACAGTAGACAGGTGATGCCCGGTGGTTCGGGCACCGCCCACGTCACGAACGTGTTGGTTAAGCGAATCACTTTCATTCTCCGCAGCAGTTCGCATAGGTATGATAATGCAGGTCTCTTGCTATTGTTTTGTATAGCCTTCACAGAGAACCATGGTAACTTTACAACCATAGTCCGCAGAAATCATACAGTTATACAACACGATACTAAAATTAGGCAAAACTATAACGTTTTAAATGAACTGATACCACACCGCAAGACACACGATAGCCTCTTCGTACTTAACATATACAGTAACCATAAACACAAAAAACACACGTTTGGAACCCTCTTTCGGAGCGCTTTCAACATTGCTGAATCACATTCCATTATAATGGGAGGCGATTTTAATGCTCCATAAACGGCTTGGGGTTGATGCAGATGTTTCGATTCACTGCGCATGGGTACCAAGAAAAATTGCGCGAGGCACGACCAGGAGATGGAGAAAGCGGGAGACAGTTAGCCGCGAGACTCTCAGGGTACTTCGACCACTGGGTTGACATGGCTGATGTGCCCAGAACATTCAATGGCCATATGCTCGCCGAGCAGTTTCTCCGCTGTTGCCATCAAAAGCTAACGATATTTTTGAAAGAACGCGAGTGCAAGTCACTCCAACAGCTAGCTGACGCTACTGATCGCTTCATGGAAGCGCAGAATCTGTAAAACCAGGGAAAGGGTACAGACGACTCCAAAGAAATCAAAAGTCTTGATAATGCTCCCAAGAAACCGCCGACAAGATGCATGCTATTCAAGCGTCTGGGACATCAAGCACATGAATGTCGGAACCAAGCTAAAGAAGCGACAAAGTGTAGAGTATGTGGGAAAATTGGCCACAAGAGCGACGAGTGCTGGAGCATGAAGGCACAGAAAGAAAAAAGTTGCGCATGTGGAGTGAACGAGAACCATTATGGTTTCCCCTCGAGTGACAACTCTGGCGGAGGGAAAAAAGGAAAGAAACGTGACTCTGCTAATGCAAGTGTGGATGAAAGAATACGAGCATTTCTGGTACAAGGAATGCCAGTGGTTGAAGGCGAAGTGTTGGGTAAACCAATCAGGGTTCTTCGAGATACGGGCAGTAATACTGCAATCATCCGAAGAAACCTAGTGTCAAAACAACAGTTGACCGGGAAGAGTAGCTGTGTCTTACTCATTGATGGTTCCGCCATAGAAATACCCGAGGCCAAGATTTCCGTGAACGCCCCATACTTTAAGGGAGAGATAACCGCACTTTGTATTGACAAGCCGCTTTATGATTTGGTGCTTGGTAAAATACCAGGTGTCAGAGATCCTCACAAACCGGATCATAAGTGGAAGCCTCCTACAGTCGACAAGAGCGACAATGCGACACGAAACTGCAGCATGGAAGCTGAGGAGTGCCCTCATTATGTTTCCGCTACTGTGAAACCTCACGAGGACAAAATAACACCATTATCCGTGCCAAAAATAAAATGGTGCGATGTAACAAAAGACCAGTTTTCAGAAGAGCAACAGAACGACAAAACATTGAAAGCCGTGTTTGCTAATATTGGTAAAGATTTCTAGTCACCGAAAGGCCACAGTTACACGTTTCTTGAAAGAGGAAGATTTCTTTTCCGACAATACTACCTTGCGACAGGCAGGACGTTTAGCCAGCTCGTCGTGCCGAAGATCTTCAGGAAGAATATCCTTGAAGTCGGCCATGAAAGTCTTATGACAGGGCACCAAGGCATTCGGCGCACGACAGATCGAATTTTAGCAGATTTTTTCTGGCCAGATCTGCATGGCGACGTGGAACGGTTCGTGAAGTCCTGCGATAAGTGTCAGCCAACGACAGCAAAAGGCTAAATTGGTGTTGCGCCTCTACGAAACATGCCTGTCATTCGTACGCCTTTTGAGCATGTTGCAGTCGATTCAATCGGTCCGTTCTCACCGAAGTCGGACCGTGGCAACCATTACATTTTAACTCTTATCGAATTCGCCACCCAATATGCGGATGCCATTGCACTCCCTGCAATTGATGCTGTGCATGTAGCTGAAGGACTGATTAAGATTTTCTCTCGAGTCGGCTTACCAAAGGAGATCGTTACTGACCATTGAAGAAGGATTACAGCGGAACTCATGGGAGAGGTGGGCCGTCTTCTAGCCATCAACTTTCTTCGAACGACACACTACTATGCCGCGGTGAATGGGCTCATTGAGAAGTTTAATGGAACGCTGAAGATGATGCTCAAGAGGATGTGCCAGGAAAAAACACGATCCTGGGATAGGTACCTCGCCCATCTCCTCTTCGCTTACAGAGAGGTGCTGCATGCGAGCTTGGGCTTCCCGGCTTTTCAGCTAATTTATGGTAGTCACGTGCGAGGACCACTGACGGCGCTAAAGGAGCTGTGGACCAATGAAGACATCGACGGTGAAATTCGCACTACCTATGCCTACTTGGTCGACTTTCGAAACCACCTGGAAGAGGCATGCAAACTTGCGCATGATGAATTAGAAAGAGCACGCGCAAAACAAAAGACTTACTACGACCGCAAAAGTCATCCTCGAAAGCTAAACTCCGGGGATAAAGTGTTACTTCTTTTACCGACAGATACCAACAAACTGCTCATGCATTGGAAAGGTCCATTTGAAGTCATCGAGCAGAAGAATGAGGTCGACTACGTCCTCGCGATAAGCGGAAAAAGAAAAATTTTCCACATCGACATGCTCCTAAAGTACGAGGAACGGGAACATTTACCAGTGCAGCAGGTGTCGGTCATAACCGAAGTTGAAGGGTTACCGGAAGCGAACGAGGAAATGTCAAGCGAAGAAAGCTCACATGAGATTCCTTACCCTAGCTTATTTCGCACACAGACTGCGGATGATGCGAAATTATCAGGGAATCTGAGCATTGAACAGCGTTCCGATGTCTTCGATTTATTCAAAGAATTTGAGATGCTCTTTTCGGACCTTCCAGGAAAGACTCACCTAGTAGATTGCACACTACGCTTGACATCCGATAAACCTGATCTCAGAAGTTGCATCGAATTCGCATGGTACATCCTCTCGAGCACTCCGCTTTGGCCGCCTTCTTCAGCATAAAGATCGCTAAGGACACGGGAGGGGAAACGGTGCTTCCCGCTCGAGATTAGAATTTTCTATTTTATATACTAACATTCGTAGTATCTACCACAAAAAGGATGAGTTATGCACAGTAATTAACGATATGTAAGCCGATCACATCGCAATAACTGAAACATGGCTTAGCAGCAAGATATCTAATACTGAATTGTGTCACTGTGAAAAAAAGTATGTAGTCTACCACAGTGACCACTCTGACATCGTGGGGGGTGGAGTTTTGTTGGCCGTGGACGACCGTTTTGAATACTACTGCATCCCAATTATTTCGAACATTGAATCTGTGTAGTGCTGCTTGAATGTAAATTTCGAGAAAGATATTGTTGGGGTCTGCTATCGCTCCCCATCAAGCGATGCGTCATTTTGTGATAGCTTGCACGACTGCCTAAATCAAGTCACGGTTCGTTATCCCAAGGCACAACTCATACTAATGGGGGACGTCAACTACCCGAATATTGATTGGTTGCACGCATGACCGCTTACCAATCCACCGACAACTGAGGCCAACCAGTTTATCACTACCTGCATAAATATTGGTTTAACACAAATCGTCAACTCACCCACACGTGTCACTCAAACTTCTTCTTCCCTATAGACCTAGTACTAACGTCATCAGAGACTGTCACGTCACCTGTATTGCACATGCCTGGCCTGAGCGACCATATTATTTTGCATTTTACATTCAATTTGTCGCATGCACCATCAGTAAAACAGTGTAAGAACATCAGAGACTACAACAAGGGTAACTATCTAGCCATTAATAATGAACTGTTCTCCTTTTTAGACATTTTTTACCAGGTTATCTTGGGCGCTCAGTAGAAACTAATTGGTGTTTGTTCCGTGATAATGTGTCTGAACTAATTCATCTTCATATCCCTCTTCGCCGGGTGTACTCCAATAACCAAGCTCCATGGTATAACAGATACTTAAACCGACTTTCTAACAGGAAAAAAAGCTATTTAAAATGGCTAAGTATTCACTTAAACCTGCCAACTGGACAAAGTACACGACAGCCTCTTTAGCATATTCGCGAGCGCTGAAGGATACCGAATCCTCGTTCTTCATTGTAACCCTGCCGAGTATCCTGAAGACTAACCCTAAACGTTTTTGTAGTATAAAAACCACTTAGCACCAGTAAAGTATCATTGGTTACACCCACCAGCGATCATGTTCCCGAACATCTTTGTTCTACTGTGCTGAACGATACATTCATTAGGTCGTTTTCTTCATCTAATTATACCCAACCTCCTGAGCTTCAGTCGTACAATCATTTTGCGATGGATCCCATCACGTTTGACTCGCATGGCATCGTCACAATTATCGACATCCTGAAACGAACGTCTTCTCACGGTATTGATAGAATTAATAGTAAATTTTTCAAGCATTCCAAACAATACAGTTTTATCATCTTTAAATGCATATTTTCACAATCGTATCATGATGGTGTACTACCTGAAGACTGGAGAACTGCTGCGATTATTCCAGTACGTAAAGGCGGTGATAAACATAGTCCATCCAACTATCGTTCTAAATCTCTCACATGTGGACCATGCGAAATAATGGAACATATAATATTTTCTCATCTTGCTAATTTTTTAGAGGATAATAGCTTCTTCTCTTCAACTCAGCATGGCTTTCGAAAGATTTTTTCTTGTGATACTCAACTAACTTCTTTTACTAATAATTTGCAATTATATTTAGACTCTGCTTCTTTAAATGGCTGTATATTTCTTGACTTTGCTAAAGCGTTTGATGAAGTTAACCATTCCCTGCTCTTAACTAAACTATGTGTTCTAAAAATTGAACCTGCAGTTTTTAACTGGAGTCGTGCATTCCTTTCTTCTCATGTTCAAATTTTTAGCACTAACAATGTTAATTATTTCACTGCACCAATTGATTCTGGGGTTCCTCAAGGATCAATACTTGGCCCCCTGCTATTCCTAATCTATATAAATGACTTACCTTCTACTATTACTTCCAAAATTTGTTTGTTCGCTGACGACTGTGTGATTTACCGTAAAATATCTAATGACAATGATATTCATTCTTTGCAGGCTGATCTCAATACTATACTTCATTGGTGTCATATTTTGAAAATGGAACTAAACATTGAAAAATGCAAGTCTATGAGGATTTATTGGTCGAGTACAACTTGTCCAACTAACTTTCTTCACAGTCACCCCCTTGAAACTGTAACATCTTACCGGTACCTTGGCATCCACATAACTAACGCTTTGTCCTGGAAATTACATACAGAACATATAGCGTGCAAAGCTAATAAAACGCTGAATTACCTTCGAAGAAACTTCTTTCTTACCCCATCGTCACTGAAGTTATTACTATATACCACATACATCCGTCCTCAAATGGAATACGCTTCATCTGTTTGGGACGCTGGTCAGTTAACATCATCACTCATGTTGGAATCCGTTCAAAATCGTGCAGCTCGTTTCATTTTGGCTAACTACCATCGTTTAGCTAGTGTCACTCAAATGGAGGCATCTCTAAACCTCATCCCACTAGTTACCCACCGAAAGCGCATTCGCATTTGCCTGTCTCATAAAATATTCTATTAAAGTCCGAAACTCCGTTCCCGTTTATTCCAAGCTGCTTCCTTCATTTCTCTTTGCCGTAATCACCCAAAAAAATTCACAGTCCCCCATTGCAACACAGTAACATATGCCCAATCATATCTGCATCAAAAACAAGCATCAATGAACCCATTTAATTTAAGAACGTCCTTAAAACATTGATTACCTAATAACCCCTGTATGTTTTTGAACAGTCCATTTGTATTGCTTTGTGCCTTCACCATGCAATAAAAATGAAATTAGTGTTATCATTTGCTTTACTATGATGTGAGTTGTTAGGAGTAATAATCTTTGTACCCCAAGTAGTGACAACAATTTTGTACCATTTGCTTTCTATTCCTTGTTTTTTTTTCCTTGTTGTGCATGCCCTTCTCCTCTGAAATGTGCTGTGTACCCTGAGGGTAAAATAAATAACTAAATAAATAAATAAAAAACCAATACACGTTCCGCAGTATCCCATCTCACTAGCTCTGTGGGAAAGCGTCGAGAAAGAAGTCCAAGAAATGCTAAAGTTGGGCACAACTGACAGGTCGCAGTCACCATACCTTGCTCCCATTGTAATTGTCAAAAAACATCACAACACAATTCGTTTATGCATCGATTTCAGAGAGCTAAATAAGATCTTGATTGTGGACAGTGAACCAATACCGCGTATACACGTGGTTCTTGCCCTTGCTGGTCAATGCAAATTCTTCTCAAATGTTGACTTCACCAAGGGCTACTGGCAAGTGCCCTTGGCTGTGGACAGCCGGGAAAAAACAGCGTTTTCCAGTACATCTGAAATATACCATTTTGTGTTCATGCCCTTTGGCATAAAGACAGCTCTGGCTGTTTTTGCACGCCTCATGCGAGCTGTTCTAGGTGGTCTAGAAAATGTTTATCACTATTTTGACGATGTAGTCATTGCTACAAACACGTGGCCTGAGCATTTGGTCACTCTACGGCGTAGATTTGACCAACTGCAACGCGCTAATTCAACCATCAAGCCAAGTAAGTGTGAGATAGAAGAGCAAACCATCTGTTTTCTTAGCCAACAAATCGGAGACGGTAATGTTGAACATCTCCTGAAAACTCTTGATAAGATAGTCGCAACTACAAGGCCAAAGACGAAAAAGGCCCTGCAGTTTTCCCTGGGTCTAACGGGCTATTACAGGAAACTTATCGCAAACTACGCTGAGATCACCAAGCCTTTGACCGACCTCACACGGAAAGGGCAGAGCAATACCATCGCGTGTGAACCTTCTCAGGAAGAAGCTTTCACTATTTTGAAGAATAAGCTTGGAGATACTCCCATTCTGCAAGCACACAACATGACAAAGGAATTTGTTCTCCACACCAACGCCTCGACCACTAGCCTTGGTTCTGTACTGCTCCTGGTAGGAGAGGACCAGGTTTTGCATCCTGTTGCCTACGCGAGACGCAACCTATTGCCTCGAGAAACCCGGTATTCCACCATCGAACGGGAATGCTTGGCACTTGTCTGGGTGGTGAAAAAATTCCATTTGTATTTGTACGGCAAACAATTTCTCGTACAATTCGACCACCAGCCTTTGCAATACTTGATATCCGCTAAACACCTGAACAATCGAGTTTTGCAATGGAGCCTACTCTTACAAGAGTACTCATTTTCAGTGTCTTACATGAAAGGGTTGGATAATGTCGTAGCAGATTACCCGAGCCGCGTGTAATGGAAAGGTATTGCTTTATAATATGTAAACTTCTGAAGTTCTGTAGACGTACAACTGGGCATTTAGTGAATTATCTAGAACTTTGTAACACTTTTGCCACCTCTTCCTCACGTCATCTTGGGAGCATTATCAAGACTTTTGAATTCTTTGGGGTCGTCTGTATTCTTTCCCAGGTTTGACAGATTCTGCGCTTCCATGAAGCGATCAGTAGCGTCAGCTAGCTGTTGGAGTGACTTGCACTTGCGTTCTTTTAAAAATATTGTTAATTTTGGATGGCAACAGCGGAGAAACTGTTCGGCGAGCATGTGGTCTCGAAGGCCATCTAATGTTCTGGGCACATCAGTCATGTCAACCCAGTGGTCGAAGTACCCTGAGAGTCTCGCGGCTAACTGTCTCCCGGTTTCTCCATCTTCTAGTCGTGCCTTGCGAAATTTTTCTTGGTACCCTTGCGCAGTGAATCGAAACCTCTGCAACAAGGCTTACTTTAGTTTCTCATAGTCTAGAAAATCTGTGGCGTTCATTCGGCCAATCACAGTCAACGCTTCACCACTGAAAGACATGCTCACAGCTAATGGCAATTTTTCTTGTGGCGAGCCTTGTCCTGTTGCCACGCGTTCGAATCTTTGCAACTGTGCGTGCAGTTCATCACGTCGCTCGTCGAACAGCGGAAGCAAAATCTGTGGATTAAGTACTGCAGAGGAGCTACTCGGCTGAGGCATAGAATCAGAGTCAGCTGCTGCATCTATCCTCGGAGCTCCTCCTTGAAGCTTTAGCTTCAGCTCAAGCATTTGCTTCGCTTTCTCATCTGCTTTAGTGCTCACCTCTCTCTCAGCAGCACGTTCATCACTTTGCCTCGCCTGTTCTACCTCTACCCACGTACGCAAATCTGCGCCACTCAATGCTAGTTGTGCCCCAACAGCAGCTAATCTTTCTGTGTCCATCATCAAAACAAGTTTTGTGAATGTGCACTCGATAGACGATAACTTCCTTCGACGTTTCTACGAGCGGTATCCTGACAGGCTTGCCAGATCATGACGTAGTGTCAGTATTGGGCCCAGGACCACTCAGCAAGGAACTGAATTGAACAACGAGCACACAGACACACACGAGAATATATTCACAGAGAACGTAGCTATGAACGAGAAACACTTAAAGTAGTAGAAACAAGCAGTCTATCGCTGTACTCAATGTCTCTCTAATTTAGAAAAGTCTCGCCATGTTTTGATGCGGCTTGCGGGTCGCCGGCACCGATCGCTCGTGGGCTGTGTGCCGTCTGGCTCGTTGCCCTCCTAAACGTGCGTCGTACCACGCCGTGACACGGCTTTCTGCTGCAGCAGCAGAAGTCGGTAGCTAATTGGTAGCTCTGCAGCAGGTCTCCGCCACCACGCTCGTCTCAGCAGCGCACCGGGGTCGCGCCAGCCACCCGGAACGGCAGCAAGAACATTAGGCCCGCAGCAGCCAAACCCCACAGCCACTCTGGACGTCAGCCAGCACCGCGGAACCTCGCCTGGTCCCTTGGCCAGTCGCCCAGCCGGAGTACAGGCCTCGTTCACAGGATGTCCAGCTGTCCGGAACGGCAGTCAGAACAGCAGTGGATTGCCTGGTCTCTAGGCCAGTCGCCTTGCTGGAGTCCAGGAACGGTAGAGCGCCTAGATGCCGTTGTCTAGTTCTCCGGACCGGACGTCCAGCCGAGAACTGACTCCTTGCACGCGCTGCCTCGAACCACCGCACGCCGAACACTGAATTCTTTTTTTCTGCACCTCTGTATTATGGCAGGGGTTATTCTTATGCTCACACAAAAGGTCGCGATCTCTGGCTCGACACTCAAAACTAAAGCTCAACTCTCATCACGGATCAAAGCGTGCCTATCCGTGACGGCGCCAATTCTAGCAAGGACACTACACCAGATCTCACATTCGTCAAACATGCACACACAACAACATGTCGTAACACACTAGACACTTTAGGTATCGAGCACTACATCATCGATATACACATCAAAGGGCATCAAACCGGCAGGAAAACAACATGAGCTAGATGACTGGACCGATTTCCGCAAGTCACGAAAAAATAATTCTCACCCATCGATGATATTGAACATTGGACACACACTTTAGGACAGGACATTGATCACGCTACACAAACAGAGCTCCCAAAGGCACACCTTGAGGAGATAGATAGCCGAATTCTACCCATGTGGGAAGCGATACAATCACTTCAAAAGAGGTGGAAAAACCAGAAATTAAACAGGAACCTTCGGAAACGAATAGCGCTCCTCAATACAGAGATCGAAACATGTGCTAAAGAATTATGCAAGCGACAGGGGCGTGATATTTGCAACTCAATGGACAAGCAAATAGGTTTCGGAAAAATATGGCACCTTCTCCGTCATCGATTAGACCCTGAGAACAACAAAGCAGTCCTCCGTCAACATATCAATAAGCTCATCCATGATTACACAGGTACAGAGGAGGAACTCTTGCGAGAGATAGCAAACACACATATCTCCGAAGCACCTCAAGTACTCCCAGATGATAACGATCAGATGAATGCCACTCTTGACGAGGAATTTTCGGAAGCAGAGATTCACGCTGTACTACACTGCCTTAATACATAATCCACTCCTGGTTTTATCTCCATTACGAACAAGAGCCTACGTAAACTAGACGATGAATTTATTAGTCACCTTACGGACTACATTAACGCATGCTGGACTACAGGACGTTTACTCCCACAATGGAAGGTTGCCAAGAATATTCTTATCCCTAAACTGGGGAAGCCACTGAACATTCACAACCTGAGACCCATCGCTTTCACTTCCTGCATATGGAAACTCATGGAGGACGCTTTCTTAGCTCGACTAACAGATTACGTTGAAGACGATGACGTTCTCCCGTGAACTGTGTTAAATGTCCGAAGAAACCTTTCATGCCAGGACACTATGCTTCATTTCAAGCACCAAATCATAGACACCACGACCCGCTCAACCAAAGCTATCTTAAGAAAACATTCGATGACGTTACATAGAGTAAAGTACTCCAACAGGTTAATGCCTCAAATCTCGGAGCTCGAACGTATAACTATATTCGCGACTTCCTTACAAACCGACAAGCTGTAGTCAAAGTGGGCGTACTCACATCATCTGAGATACCCATAGGATGTACAGGAGATCCACAGGGCTCCATGATATCTATGTTATTCAAATTAGCTCTTCTCGGTTTGCCCTCAAAACTGTCCATGATTCCCGGGCTTCATCACAGCATATATAGTAATAATACTTTATTCTGTCATGTGTACACAACAGTTACACGCCACCGAGATGAGGCCAAAGGGAACAGACGAAACTGTTTCCTGACTAGGCCTACATCCCGGCTCGACGATATGCTGACGATATTACCCTATGGATATGTGATGGCAGTGATGGCTCTATAGAAGAACAGCTACAAGAAGCGGCAAACATAGTGGAACAATACCTATGCGGAACAGGGCTTTCGTGTTCGGCGGAGAAGTCCAAGCTCCTCTTATACTGCCCCAAACTCAGAGGCAGGCTACCCGGTGGTCCGAGGCAGACCACCCGTAGGTACGAGCTCGTTGGACCACACGGAGGTCCTACAAGCTTATACACAGATATTATCCTAAAACAGCTGATGGACGCGTCATGCCAACAGTCTATAAAATACCACTTTTATGACTTGTAGTAGAAAGCAAAGGCACAAAAGGTAAGACAATCTGCAAATTAGAAGCCAAAGTTGCGCAAACGATGCGACTCATTAAAAGAATAAGTAATAAACATCAGCACATGAAGGAATGTAGTGTTATCCAGCTTATCCACTCCTTCGTGCTCAGCGATATTATGTCGCTGCCTACCATCGATGGTTCTTGGCGGAAACAGCTACACACAACCCGCTCATCAGACGAGTTTACAAAAAGGCACTAGGGCTTCGGAACAGTACCAGCACAAAATCCTCCTTAAACTAGGCCTTTATAACACGCTTGAAGTAATGATTGAAGCGCAACAGATCTCGCAGTACGAGCACTTGAGTCATACGAAAGCAGGTCACCAAAGTTTTGACAGTATTGGCATTTTTACTACGCACAGCTTGGTATGAACTGCGACATACTACGCGAAATCCACAATAAACTTATGATACCATCATTGTCAAAGAACATGCACCCTAAGCACAACAAAAATAAACAGTAGCGCCAAAATTATGCTCCGAACTTATGGAAGATATAAGGAGGCGGTCTTCGTCGATGTAGCGCACTATCGAAACTATCGCCGTTTTGTTTCTGCGCTTGTAGACCATACGCACAAATGCATACCCAGCACTTCAATCAATACAAATCACGTAGATACAGCAGAAGAGGTCGCTATTGCGCTTGCCATATCTCACACCGATGCCCAGTATATTATCAGTGATTCACAAACAGCAATCAAAAATTTAGCGAATAGGAAGATTTCTCCAGTGGCGCTGAAATTTCCTACAAAAAATAAAATGTCCTCTGGCGACCACATTGCTTGTATTTTCTGGTTTGCGGCACACACACCCGTCGACCACACGGAGGTAAATCTTAACGAGGTGGTGCACAACGTGGTTCGAGGTCTCACGTTCTGGGCCACGTCAGTGGTTTACACCACCCATACTGACTCGCTTGTAGATGAGAGGGGGTGGGGAAATATACTTACGAAATTGAACGACATTACCCAACATTATAGACTTCAACGACGGAATACTCCCCGCCTCATCCCAAGCTCAACCAGGCCCAGTCCGTTCAATGGCGGCAATTACAAACCGGCACCTACGCTAATTTCGTAATTATGAAACACATTTACTCCGACTTGTATATGACTCATTCGTGCAATTATTGTAGTATAGGGACACACTAGCGCATATTCTCTGGAAGTGTCCAGCACTAATTAGCAAAACGAGAGACGCGGCCTCCAATGAGGACCTTCAGGAGTATTGGCGTACCGCGCTGCTCTGCTCAGGACTGGATAATGAAGTCGGCGCGATCCAGCAGGCCAAAGAAGCTGCTGAGAGACATGGTCTCTAGATCCTAGTTGGGAACCCAGCCCGGTAACCTGCACACAGTGAATAAACTTGTTCACTCGCTCACTCGGTAGGCACGAAACTTGCCAAGTATGTCGCAGTTTTTAAATGCGAAAGATTTCTTATCGAACTTCGGTGACCTTGAGCGTATCTTTATATCTCGATGCCTACGACATTTAGCTGTACTGGCAGTTTTGGTAATAGTATAGATACACAAACCGGTATGACGTAACGTGAGTGTATGACGAGCATAAGTGACTAGTCATGACATCAATATCAAGACATGTATACCATAAATGTCATGACTTACGTTTCTTGGTGTTGCTGCCCTTGTGGTGGTGTCACTCCCATGACATGTCGCAAAACTGTTATGGTATGTAATGACTGCACAGCGAACACAAGTGACCGTTCCTAATGTGAAAATCGTGATATGCATGTTGTCACAAAACGAGCGCGCAAAAGGGCGCGCCGCCTAATTCTCGCGAGAAGCGCCAGAGTGACGCCGCGAGGTCAACCATAAAAAAAAGAAAACAAACATCCAACGACACCCCGGGCGCGCGTCTCCTCTCGGAAGCGTAGGTTCACCGACGAACCTCCTCACCCCACATCAGCGGCCGAGCAAGCACTCGAAATTTCTAGATGGAAAGGGGCGTGGTGATGCCGGGTTGAGTCATCCGTCGCGGACGGCCTTCGAACCGTCTCGCCCTTTCCCCAGCCCTCGCTGCGTAGCGCGCCGACAAAACGATGAGGACTTTCTGGAATCTCGCGCGGAAGGTATTTAATCGAGCAGCCGAGATGAGAGATCAGGAGAAGACGGAAGTTAGCGCCAGAGCGCGTAGGGATTTCGCCGTGTAGTCGGCGAAGGTTATGTCCGTAGAGACAAAGCAGGAGAAGATGATTTCCACCTGAGGGGTGACGACTCGAGCTACAGGTAACAGTGTGTGTTTACCGCTATCGAGCGAAGACGCGTGGCAACCGCTGCGTGTGTGAAGCCGACGTGTTTCCGGCGAAGAAGGGAAGCTTGAAGAGTGGCCAATTGAAGACGCGAGGTTTCCTGGAAGAGAAACTTCGGGGGCAGCGGAACGACAACAACGCTGGACTTTGAGTGAGTGATTCTCGGAAGAGTATCATCCAGACTTTTATTCCAAGAACTTCGGACTGAATAGGTTTTCTATCTCTTTAGTCTTTAAGTGTCTTGTTGTTCAATGCATGCGACTGCATTGGAGTGCGTATTGTTGTCTGTGTCCGTTGTTTCGAGTGTGGCTGATTGTACTGTGTAGTACGTTGTTTGGTGACCTATTGTACTCAACTATTGTGGAGTGTGCATACTTGTGTATTGTTTTTGATCTGCCATTATTGAGAATGTAATTTTGTTTGTTTGTCAACTCTCGGCTCTGACTGTTCTTTGGGCCACAGCCGGCGTCCGCTGGCGCACCAAAAAGTACCACGTCTAAATTGTTCACGCTTTTGTGGTGCGGTTCGGGGGGCCGAGATTTCGGCCCTTGGAATTAGCCCGGCGATCGCCTCCCTAATTCACGGTACCTGTGACAATTAATATGGCGTTAGCGACGAGGACCTTTTGGTGCACAGTGTGCCCAAAGTAGTGAGAAAGAGCCTCGAGTGGTTGATAGTGCTATCGGAACGATTTTGTGTGTTGCTCAGTGTTCTCGTTAACGAGTGCAGGAGAGTGTTCCGATAGGCTGATTTAGGCAGATACTTTTTAAACGCGGCAAGCTTTTATTTGCGAGACACAATGGATCTCGAAAAGTTAGTCGCTCCTGGTGAGAAGATGGGTATTTCTGGCGCCGCACTACGGAAATGGGTAAGCCAGAAGAAGAAAGAGGCGGTGGAGAGCGAGAGGTTGGAGCTGAGAGAGCTAAGGAAGAAAAAGCAGCTGAATTGGAGAGAGAGAGAGGTTGGCAGTTGAAAGGGCGAAAGAAAAAACAGAGGAAAAAGAGCGATAGCTGAAAAAATAAAGAGAAGCGGAGATGGCTGAAAGGGAACGGCAGCGGAAGCACGAGTTGGAACTCGAACGGCTCCGTTTGCAACAGCGAATTGAAACTCCCGTACAAGCGAGAGTTGAAAGCAGCGAACGGGAAGATCATGGCTTCCGCTTGAACCCAAGCAAGCTGCTTGTAGCGTTTGATGAAAGGAAGGACGACCTTGACGCGTACCTTCACAAACTTGAGACGATTGCAAGAAGCCAGAATTGGCCGGAACATCAATGGGCAACTGCTTTGAGTACTTGCTTGAGTGGTGAAGCGCTCAGTGTGTACGGTAGGCTGACGCCGACCGATGCAGCCAACTATGCCAAGGTGAAAGCTGGTTTGCTAAAGCAATTTAGATTTACTGTGGAAGGATTCCGGGACAGATTTCGGACAGGAAAGCCCGCTGATGGTGAGACGACTACGCAGTATGCCGCCCGACTTTGCCATTATTTCGACAGATAGATTGAACTTTCAGGGACAGCGCAGGAGTACGATGAGCTTAGAGAGCTCCTAATTAGAGAACAATTTCTTACTAGTTGCCACCCAAGCCTGTCGCTGTACTTGAAAGCGAGGAGTGCAAAGTCACTTGAAGACATGCTTGAGTTAGCTGATCAATTCTTGGAAGCGCAAGGTGGCACTAATTTGGCCAAGATCAAGAAGGAGTGTCCCGAAGATTCGAAGAAATTGGCTCGCGAAGAAAAGAAGCGTGCACCGGAAAGCATTCCACGATGTTTTCTGTGTAACCGAGTGGGTCATCGCGCGAAAAACTGTCGAACGATCTTTACGAGTCCTACAGTAATAAAATGTTTCAAGTGTGGTCAGACTGGGCACAAAGCAGACGCATGTCGTAACGGAGCGAGTCAAACTCACCAGGTATCCTGTGTGCTAGCAGCACCGAAGTCCGATAATGCCGTCACCGATGGATTCGTAGAGTTGAAAAATGAGGAGAATATTCCTATTGTGGGTGCTGTATTGACAAAACAGCCAACCAGTGTCACGAAGGAAATGCCAACGCTGCCTGGAAAAGTTGCGGGCAAGAAGATTACGGTGTTAAGAGACACCGGTAGCTCCACGGTTATTGTGCGGAGAAATTTGGTACGGGAAAGTGAGTTGACAGGCAGAACGAAACCGGTTTGCCTAATTGACCGTACGGTTCGGATGCTTCCCGAAGCAGAGATTGAGGTTGAAACCCCGTACTTCAGCGGGAAGGTTACGACTCTACGCATGCCGACCTTCTGTACGACCTCGTCATCGGGAACATTGACGGGGCGCGAGGGCCGAATGATCCTGAATGTTTGGGGGAAGACCCGAAGATGGAGCCCTTGCCGACACAGGGACCGCGAGATACAGCGGAGAACGATCCCGCGAAGGATTTCACTCGAGCCTAAGGTGAAGCCTGAGCGCAAGAGACAGTGAATGAGAACATCATCGTATCGAATGAGTTCACGTGCTGGGCAGCTGGGCTTACTTCGGCTCGACCTCAATTGACCGACAATGAAAAGATGACGGAGTCGGCCAGCCAGGCCGAATGTCAGGACATGAACAAGCGGTTGAATAACCGGACAGGATCGGTTGAGCGTCATGACCCGCTAGCAGTGTCGGAAGTGGCAACGATGGCTGAGACGCCGCCTCAGATAACGTCGTTGGGAAGGGCTCGCCGGAACAAAACGAGCAAAACAATAAGAAGAGATCGAGAGAGCACCACAAAAAAGGGCGCAAGCGCCGCTCGAAATGCACCGGATAGATGTCGAAGTCGATTTGGAATGTGTTTGACAGTGCTATATGTTAAGTTAATGTAATTGTTTTCCTGTGCCACAACTGTATGTCGAGTGAGTCAGAATGTTTGTTACGGTGATGTGATGTATAGTAATGATGTCAGTATAGTAATTGTTGTAATGAGAGACCTTTGTACATTTGTATTATCTGGTATATGTGATGGAGAGTTGTACTCATGCACCTGTGGTTATATTTCATGTGTTGTGAGATTGAACTGCAATGTAGATTTGTATTGAGTGATCTACTGTGAATGTGACGTGCCATGAGCAACGGACTATGTTACAGTCTTTAAGTGTGTGGTGACTGCTCGCGCTCGTTTGTGTGGGTTTGAATAATATGAGATAATATTCTTAAAGTGGGGGGCGCAGTGTCACAAAACGAGCACTCAAAAGAGGTGCGCCGCCAAATTCTCGCGACGAAGCGCCAGAGTGACGCCGCGAGGTCAACCATAAAAAAAGAAAACGAACATCCAACGACTCCCCGGGCGTGCGTCTCCTCTCGGAAGCGTAGGTTCGTCGACGAACCTCTTTACCCCACATCGGCGGCCGAGCAAGCACTCGAAATTTCTAGATGGAAAGGGGCGTGGTGATGCTGGGTTGAGTCATCCTTCGCGGACGGCCTTCGAACCGTCTCGCCCTTTCCCCAGCTCTCGCTGCGTAGCGCGCCGACGAAATGATGAGAACTTTCTGGAATCTCGCGCGGAAGGTATTTAATCGAGCAGCCGAGATGAGAGATCAGGAGAAGACGGAAGTTAGCGCGTGAGCGCGTAGGGATTTCGCCGTGTAGTCAGCGAAGGTTTTGTCCGTAGAGACAAAGCAGGAGAAGATGATTTCCACCTGAGGGGTGACGACTCGAGCTACAGGCAAGCGTGTGTGTTTACCGCTATCGAGCGAAAACGCGTGGCAACCGCTGCGTGTGTGAAGCCGACGGGTTTCCGGCGAAGAAGTTAAGCTTGAAGAGTGGCCAATTGAAGACGCGAGGTTTCCTGGAAGAGAAACTTCGGCGAGGTTTCCTGGAAGAGTAACTTCGGGGGCAGCGGAACGACAACAATGCTGGACTTTGAGTGAGTGATTCTCGGACGAGTATCATCCCGACTTTTGTTCCAAGAACTTCGGACTGAATAGGTTTTCTATCTCTTTAGTCTTTAAGTGTCTTGGTTGTTCAATGCATGCGACTGCATTGTAGTGCCTATTGTTGTCTGTGTCCGTTGTTTCGAGTGTGGCTGATTGTACTGTGTAGTACGTTGTTTGATTGGTGACATATTGTACTCAACTATTGTGGAGTGTGCATACTTGTGTATTGTTTTCGATCTGCCATTATTGAGAATATAATTTTGTTTGTTTATCAACTCTCGGCTTTGACTTGTTCTTTGAGCCACAACCGGCGTCCGCTGGCACGCCAAAAAGGACCACTTCTAAATTGTCCGCGCTTTCATGGGGCAGTTCGGGGGGCCGATATTTCGGCCCTTGGAATTAGCACGGCGATCGCCTCCCTAATTCACGGGACCTGTGACACATGTCAATAAGCCATCATCACACGCCACGTTCATGGAGCGCTCGCGGTCATTTCCCGAGCTTCATATAAACCAAGTTTGGTGTTACGTGACGTCACTGGATTACGAAGGTATGTGACTGGTGCAAGCGTGATAATCATGAGATGCGTTTCCTGTAATTGGTATGTGGGGTTCAACGTCCGAAAAAAAAATCATATGATTATGTGACACGCCGTATTGGAGGGCTCCGGAAATTTCGACAACCTGAGCACACAGGCCTACAGCATTTCCGCCTTCATCGCAAATGCAACCGCCGCAACCAAGATTCTATCCCGCGACTTGTGGGTAAGCATCCGAGTACCTTAACTACAGGCCACCGCAGCGGGGCATGCGTGTCATGTAAAAGCATGACTACATGCCACGCTCATGATTCGCTCTTGGCCGTTACACTATCTTCACATATACCAAATTTTAGGGGCGAAGCTCCTTAGGGCGTGGGCTGTGCGTTCCCTGTAGCCTGTATGTAGCCACCTCTAGTTTAGTTCTTGCAGTGTTCACTAGATGGCGGTACCGTCCCCTGTATGTAGCCACCTCTAGTTTAGTTCTTGCAGTGTTCACTAGATGGCGGTACCGTCTCCTGTATGTAGCCACCTCTCATTTAGTTCTTGTAGTGTTTACTAGATGGTAGTACTTGTAGCTGATGATGAAAAGATGCAAGATGTTATAAACTAGAAAGCGGTACTTGTAGTTGATGAAAGACGCGAGATCTTATAAAATAGGAATGATGTCACATATGGCGCGTGTCATTGGTTGAAGGCAATCGGTCGATTTAGTGCGGCGACGTACGCTAGGGGGAGCGATGTAATAAAATCGAGTGGGCAAAATGTACAGAGGATTCATGGTTTACCAGGTTTACCTCCGGAGCTTCGCCCACTCATCATCATTCACTTCGTGGATATGGCGGAATTTTTATTACGTAATGCGGACTGACAACGAAGGTAAAATACACGTCCAAACATGATAGTCATGACTTGCGTGTCATGTAAATTATGACTACATGCTACGCTCAGAATTCTTTCACGGTGGTTTTGCTAGCTTCAAACATACCGAATTTGGTATTATGGCATGTGAATGCATGGCGAAGGTATATGACTGGTGCAAACATGATAATCATGAGATGCGTGTCATGTAATGACATGCCTACATGCCACGCTCACGATGCGCTCGCGGCCGTTCTGATAGCTCCACATACGATATATTTGGTATGGCGTGACGTGAATGGACGACGAAGGTAAACGACACGTCCAAACATGATAGTCATAACACAGAAGTCATGTAAGGTATAATTTACGTCTGCCTCGTAATGTTGTACCTACTATAAAGTGTCATATCAGTATTTTTCATTCGTACTTCACATAATATTGATTCTCACTGTACATAGGATCTCGAATTTTGTTTGCCTTTCGAATAACACGGCCTGAGGGAAACCCGTTCGTGATGCACAATTCATTACGCATCAGTACAAAAAACTAAAAATAAGCAAATAAAAAAGGGCATAACCAGAATCAATTGAAGCTAGCGACAAGTTCATTTTGGCAATGTGGTGCTCGTTGCGTTGCATGGGGCACCAAATAGTTATATTTATTGATATGCAAACTTTTTCTCGCTGTTTTTATCGCGAAATGTGTTTCTATACCTCGAAGAGGGAATTATTAAACTACTGATCCGAATTGCTGTAGAAACATACAAATGACATGATAAATTTTCTGGCGTTAACAGAAAACCCATGAAATATTTAGTAAAGCCAAGCAACCGCACTCGTGCGCTATGATACAACAGCAGAGTTAAGCTTGCTTCGAGAGAAACAACTGATGTTACTTCATAGAGAAAACACCATGGTGTACCCCCTCTCTTAGCGCACTCCAAAACCCAATGTCGAATGAGCGTTACATACATGCCTATATTTTTCTGGAAAGAGGAGCTTTGCGCATATGCCTTGGTCTGCCTAAAACAGTTGCTAACGATGTGTTGTATCTCGAGTCGAGGGTCCTTCCTCTTTCCTGTAGACTTCGCCTTCTGACTGTTCATACATTCCTAAACATTAATGAATCACCATTATGCCATTAAGAAACAGCCTTTATTTCCACCCCGGAATTATTTTCTGGTGCTAGATGGCCGCGATTTCCCACCACACAAATTACATTTGTACAAATTTTACTGAAGCATTTAAATGTACGTATATGCGACTTCATGCCGAGTCATGATATTTCATACCCCGTGGAAATCAATTTGAGAATATTTTTCCTAATAACGCCAAAATACTTCGCCATAATATTTTGAATGGTTTACTAAAAGACATCTGCGCAGTATTAGAACAAACGTTATTATTGCTACAGACGCATCGCAATGTGACGAAAAGGCAGGGGTCGGTATTCGTTTTATTCCCTTCGACTACCCGATTTCATACCCATTTTTGTAACTGAATTTCTGGCAGTAGTGCTTTCCTTAGGCAAGTTGTATACAACAATTATATCAGCTTCATAATAACAGATTCTCTATTTATGCACGGAAGTTTCTGTTGATGCTGATAATCAAGTACCTTAGCCACTAGACCCCGCCGCGGTGGTCTAGTGGCTAAGGTACTCGGCTGCTGACCCGCAGGGTGCGGGTTCGAATCCCGGCTGCGGCGGCTGCATTTCCGATGGAGGCGGAAATGTTGTAGGCCCGTGTGCTCAGATTTGGGTGCACGTTAAAGAACCCCAGGTGGTCTAAATTTCCGGAGCCCTCCACTACGGCGTCTCTCATAATCATATAGTGGTTTTGGGACGTTAAACCCCACAAATCAATCAATCGATAATCAAGTAACAAAGGCGTTCCGTGCCCCAGTGCCTGCGCATTTGGGAAAAGTGCGATGAGTTAGGGTGCCTGGACATAAAGCTTCATTTCTAAATGAAACAGCCGATTTCTTACCTAAGTCGTCAATTAGCGAACCGATTCTACCACACTGTCCATCATCCGCTTATGTGACTGCTGCTCGATTCCGCAGACGTACGCATATGGAAGTTTTTAGAGGTACAGCCGTAACAAACTCTAGCGAATATCGGCATTGATTATATCTCTGCGGAAGAGACTTTTGCCGCACTCGTAAACAAAAAGTAGCTATGACAAGCCTACGTTGCCGGGTACCAAATCTAAATTTCTATAAACATAGGTCTGCTCAGGCACCTTCGTCACTGAGCACGTCTTGTGACAAAATTGAAACAATAGATTATTTCTTCTTGACCTGCAGGTGGTTTAAGACAATACGGACAAACCCTTTTTGAATTACCTTTACGTGATATTGATAGGAATTTATCTGTGCCTGTCATTTTTTTTTGGAGCTTCCATTTCAGGGTTATCCCATTCGACAGTAGGTGCGGCCTTCCGAGACAATATTGGTGAAGCTAATAGGCTGAAAAATAATCTGTTTCATAATCCCAATGAACATTCAAAATTATATACGTCTAAAATGAGGTTATTGCTCTATTCTAAGAAAAAATAGGTTTAAATATTTAAATATTTATGTGCAACGTATCAAGCACCACAATTTGTCAGGTTCTCGGTAATTTTGTTATATCTGCAATATTGTATTTCTGAACAATAGTTTTAAAACCTCTCAATTTTTGGAAAATCCCCATAGTGGGTATGCGGCACGGACAATAGGTGAACAACAACAGCAACAACAACGTTGATCCTACGTCTGCATTTGGACGTACCGCACCATTTTAAATCCAAGATGCGCACCTCTTTTCACCGTGAATGTTCATCGGCTCTGTTCACGGAACGTCGACGTTCGCTCAACTGTCACATGGTAACGTAAATGGCTTTTTCACTCGCTCGAGAATTTCAGCGTGTACAAGCAATGTAGCCATTCCGGTGGACGCCACAATGACAGGTCTGGAAATAGTACTTGTGTTCATGCCATCTGATTTGCGTAATTTGTATGCACTGAACTTTAGTCAGTGCTGTTGAAGTCAATGAGGTGGCAAATTCAGTTGCATAAAAATTCCCAAAATAGTGGTGTACCAAGCCCTTGAAGAGTGTCGAGAATTCCCTTCCCTGAAACACGGGAGTTGTTTTAATTTTCACCTGAAGGTGAATATTTGGGATTATATCATGTGTTCTTTATTAGTAGTCTTTATATGGGACGTTGTTATGGGTTTCCGTGTTTCAATTGAAGGCGGTGCATTGAAGTTGTGGTGCGTTCACCTATATAGTATAGCATTACTAGAATTTATACTTTTCTTGCAGTGTATAATATCAGTGTGTCTTTTTCACGGTGTGAAAATAGTGCGATTCTGGCTTACCTGTGCTCTATTTATCTTTACAATCACAAGAAGAAAATCGTGAAGTTTCATGTACTACTACAAGAGAAATGTCCTGAACCTTAGTTTGGAGCTTTTGAAGTTTATAGCATCCTTAGGAAAGACTCTGTAACGCTGAGGCTAACGAGTATCCCGTAACATAACACCTTGTACATCTTGCTTGGTCCAGAGTGGGCTTTCTCATTTGCGCATGCAATCGTGCTTTTGAGGAAATTAGTACATCATACTTATCCTAAATCTCAGATAGGCAAGCTTTGCCAGAGCTAGAGTTATATATATTTGACAGCGTCTAACCCCATGTATCTCTCACTGACGCTGATGGCCCAACAGTCGGAACCACTGTTCCACAAGGGCCGTCCTCCGCTGAATGACGTGGCTGGAGGAGCCGAACGTCGTTGGGACTGCCTGCCTCTTGCAGCTTTGGGCATCGTGGTGCCAGGACTGTTGAGCAGCCTACTTCTTATCATGTACATGAACGCCAACGAGTCACGAGACACAAATGCCCCCATGGTGAGACCCCTGTGGGTGTTAACACAAGTGAACGATGCTTAGATGCAAAACTGACCGTGCACAAATTTCAGTCACATTACGGGAACACCCATGAGTTATCTGCAAAAAAACTTTGCCTCCTCAAAAAGCAATTATGAGTTTTGTTCATAAATTTATTACAAAAATACGAGGATAAAAATATTGTCAGAAAAATGAATAATTGATAACTGTATTGAAAAAAGCAGTTTTCTTCATAGATCTGCGGGAAGACAAGGCCACACAATCGCTAGAAGTGTATTGATTGAGTTTCTATGTATTGAAAGAAAAGGGGAATGATTGCGGGTAATATACCTGTGTGAGGAGGCAACAACTTGTTCACAACTTTAGAGGACGAAAACAAACTTTGGCTGTAATACGAAAGTTAATTGTAGTGACAACGTACTGAGCTGCAATATTGCGTGGCAAGATAACGCTGCAAGTTCTATCATCATTTAGAGGGACGTATTTCTGCTGCTTGATTTCACAGGTTGCGCTACTGCACTTCTCGCTCACTGAGGCAATCTATTTGTTGTCCACATAAAAAAACAGCGCCCATAAGAAGGGACAAGAAAAAGAGAAGACAGACAGCGGCACTGACCAGACAAGAAAAAAAAATTTGGGCTATGCACACGGCGTACACGTACATGGCGACGATGACACATGGCTGAACGGTGAAACAATTAAAAAAGCCCAATGTACTAGAAATGAAAGTAACTAACGTGGTTGCTTGGGCGAGTTGGGACGACATGATTTACATACAAAACAGCGCCAATAACGATAGACAAAAAGAGGGGGACAGACAGTGGCACTGACCGGACAAGAAAAAAGAACTTTTGGGCATTGCACATGGCGTAGACGTACATGGCGACGATGACACTTGGCTGAACGGCGATACAATTAACCAACTCGCCCAAGCAACCACGTTACCTATTTGTTGTCGTTGCTAAATTTCGACTCGCCTGCCGGCCACGACTGGTAATAAACACGTCAATCATGTAAAGTTTGCGACGAGTCTGAAGGGACAATAAATGTGGATAGAACTGAACACTGTGCTCCTCAAGAAACAATGTTCTCATTGTATAGTGGCGTCAGAGTTAAACAGAGATTATTATGCAGCAGTTAACATTACGGCCCTTGCCAGATTGTGATCAACCTGAAGTGAGTACATGACATGAAATACATGTCTACGTGCATTTCACGAGAACATTGAAACAAAATTCTTCAAGGGAAACGCAACTGGCTGTTGTTGGCGTAAACGTGGGTGCGAGTGGGCATTGCAGCAGTATTCTCTGGCTCAACTAACAATTATTTCAGTAAATCTTCATTTTTTCAAACGTTTGTCTTTGTTTGAGATCCTGGCTTGGTTCGAATTCCAGTTCCAGTGGAAGATCAAAGCTAATTAGACCTGAGGTTAACTGTTGTTAACCAGGTCAAAGGTGGCTTTGTCGTTTTATGAGAAGCAAGACAATTTCAACATGCTGCGCAAAAAATTCAGATGTGATTAGTGTGGCGAATTAAACAATAATGGATAACACTAAGCATCACACTGCAGCAAAATGTTTAACCGCAGCGTCATGATGATCGCATTCACCACCATGTCGATATTTCAGGGTTTTGTCACATGCACGAATAAAACAGCGGGCACAGCCACGACCACTTGAGGTCAAAATTACTGTTCACTTCTCCATATTTTCCACGAACTGAAAACCATCGATTTCTTGGCGCTACGTGAGAAGAACGGATAGATTTATGTAAAATATAGTATAGTGATTGCATAGCTGGCGGCTATGTGTGTGTCATCTATATATATCATTCTTACATTATTAAAAAGCCAAACAACAAGAAAGTGTAATGAATATTACACAGACATTGCAAAGATACAAGTGATTTTATAAACCAAAAATATTCGATACAAAATTGGAAGTACAAAATAAACTGTCAACGCGACATTCCTCAAGCCAGTATTACTTCCAATTGCGAGATCTCCTACGTGCATCTCAGTACTACACAACGTCGTAGTACACTGAGGTATAGGCACTTGCAGAGGCCGGGTGCTCGCGTAAGTGTAAAGTAATTGTACGGTTTGCACTTCGTGGTCCTCTAAAAACAGCTGTACCATATACGGAAGCATCTGCGTAGCAGCAAAATACTGTAGTTTCTTGGCAACCTTTACAAGTTTAGATTATTAGACGGAGGCTATCAGAGAGTACTTAGGCATCCTAATGTGAAAGGCTCAAGTGCGCTGAGCGATCAAGCTTGCAACTTTGTGTGCAGCTGAGACGGACAATGCGCTTTCATGTGAAACCTTCAAGTTAGTTTGCTGGCAAGCAACAGCGTTAGAAAGACACGGAGAAGAAAACGGTAAACTTTGAGCACTGTAAATCAGGAGACCCGTACACATCACGATGGTGCCTAATACAATACTTCTCGAATTCAACTTCTGTTCAAAGGCACCTACGCACATTCAGTAGAAACGCAGAAATGAAACTTTTTCGAAGAGAAGGGGGTGGGGGGGGCTTAGGTGCATGTGGTTGCTTACCATTCTTTTTTAAGGTGTCGCACTGAAACAGCTTTATTTTATTGGCCCTCTAGTTGGTGTGAATCTACTTCACGGCAAAAGGGAAACAGTGAGACAGTTCATAGAAAGTCGTTATCACAAATGTGAAGAAAATCGATAGTATGACTCTAGCAAGGTCCTATTTAGAGGACATATTCATCCATTCTCTCTCAATATCCTTTGTTCATTCGTTCATCAACATTGTAAGTGAATGCATAATCTCACAATGAAAGGTTAGAGTGATAAGTTCTCCAAAGAGTCACGATTACGTGATAGAAAATCGACGTCCATGCGTGTGATTTCCTTCATGAAAATCAATGAAAACGTACAATAAAATTATTTCTCCTCCAGGGCAGCAACCACCGGCAAACTCGAAAAATGTTGAAAGACTTCTTCGGCATAATCTTACGCATTTGTGTATGAATTCATGGCAAGTGATTGCTGTGGCGTATGGAAGTCAATGAAGGCATCTGGCGTTGTCAGTTTCTATAAAGTGAGTGACTGGTACCTAATTGTCTAATCACGCCTTTAAAAAATTGGTTGTAAACTGAATTTGTACGAGAGCTGAGCCGCTACATGACACCCAGTGCGAGGGTTGGTCTACATCGTCTTGAGCCGCGTGTATTTTTTTCCTTTCTTTTAAATACGAAGGATTTCATAGCGAACTTCGGCAAGTTTGAGCGTATCTATCTATCTATCTATCTATCTATCTATCTATCTATCTATCTATCTATCTATATAGCCGCCGACATTTGGGTGCTCTCGTGGCCACCACGGTAACTTGGCATAAACCGAAATCAGCATGGGAGGGTAAGATGGTTTGACGAATATGACGCGCAGGTCAATACATGACATAAATGCACAGTCCCATCGCGTACGTAATCAAACACTTCCATGGTCAATGCTACTGTCAGACTAATCAGAAGAATTGCTAACCGTAAGAGCGCAGTTGTAGAAATGAACTCTTTCGCTAGTACAGGCGTTTGTGCTCAGCAGGATTACTTACGCGTTACCCTATATGAAGTTGGATGCTGCAGAATAAGGCAAGGTCGAGGCTACGATCCGGAGAGCTTACAAGGCAGCGTTTGAGTTGCCTAACAACGCGCCTACAGAAAGGCTGTTAAAACTAGGGGTGCACAACACCCTGGATGAATTATGGGAGGCGCATATGGTGATGAAGCACGCTAGGTTTTCGACAACCAAAGCGGGCAGTATCATATTGGAAAGGATTGGCATTTGAGCTGAGTCTTCCACTGGGGACACAAAAATTCAGCTGCGGAGAGAGTTGCATAAGGCCATGTACATGAAAATTTTGCCCAAAAATATGCATTTGATTCACCATACACAGTGCAGGCATGCAAGAGCCAGAGCTTTACACGTTCAGTACGGCGAGTACAAAGTGGCAGTCTATACAGATATCGCGGAATATAAGGAGAAAGACGCTTTTGTGATTGTAGTGGTAGACAGGCGGGGGCTTTTGGTCGCCTCTGGATCGGTCAAAACCCGCTCCTCGGCAACTGCAAAAGAAGCGGCAATAGCACTAGCAATAACTAATTCGTAGTCGAACTTGATTCTCAGTGATTCAAAAGCAGCCATCCGAAACATAGCGAGGGGCAGAACATCGGCGACCACCACATGATTTGTACATGGGGCCACGGGACGAGAAATAAGAGAAATAGAAATTGTCTAGGTACCAGCCCACTCTGGGAACCCTGGGAACGAGGCAGCTCACCTGAATGCTCGAGGTTTTGTCAGCCGGGTAGGTGAGCCGCTTGTTCCGGGGAGGTCCGCGAGAGGTGGGCTGGTGTCCTTTCACGACTAATTGAATCATTATAAACTAGAGCGGAGGTTTTATCCGCCTCCGCACAAGTGGTTGACTAAGGCGCAGGAATGCGTCTGAAGAAAACTGCATTCGCGATCTTTTCCCAACCCTTACGTGTTGAACAAAATATACCCGGAGGAGATTAAGCCCGGAGATATACCCGGAGAAGTCACAATGCATATGGTGCCAAGCTGTGGCAACCTATGATCACATACTTTGGGAATGTAGTATAGAGCCGCCGCCAGTGGATAATATGCGTGATTCCTCACTTGAGCACTGGGAGGCCGTGTTCACCAGCTCAGACCCAGTCGTCCTGTTAAAGGTTGTGGTGTGGGCCACACAGGTTGCCGCCAACTTTGGGTTGATGGCCATCTAACACGGAATCGTCCGCACTTGCTTTCTGATGGATAGGATATGTGGGGTTTAACTTCCCGAAACCACCATATGATTATGAGAGACGCCGTAGTGGAGGGCTCCGGAAATTTTGACCACCTGGGGTTATATAACGTGCACCCAAATCTCAGCACACGGGCCTACAACATTTCCGCCTCCATCGGAAATGCAGCCACCACAGCCGGGTTTTGATCCCGCGACCTGCGGGTCAGCAGCCGAGTGCCTTAGCCACTAGACCACCGCAACGGGGCATTTGCTTTATGACGAAAAAAAGTTTTACCATTCATCCATTCATTCCCGCCAGAAAGTGGCACATACCCCACGGTCGGGTATGTGCTGCTGGTAAGCGGGTGTGTTGCTATAGGTGATGGCAGTATTATCAAGTAGTGACGAGAACACACATGGGATATTTTAACGCTTGAACGTTAAGCAATACCCGACATCGGCAGCGTCGAGCCAGTGAAAGCATAGAATAATTGTGAGTGTTTAGAAAAACCTCACAAAGCCAGCGT
Organism: Rhipicephalus annulatus; assembly: GCA_013436015.1. NCBI lineage: Eukaryota > Metazoa > Arthropoda > Arachnida > Ixodida > Ixodidae > Rhipicephalus > Rhipicephalus annulatus. The sequence continues at coordinate 247,354 of WOVY01001732.1, read as the reverse complement.
TGACCCCGCGACGAATGCAAATAATAAACTTCAGGGTCTTAGCAGGAATCAAACCCAAGCATTCTGCGTAACAGTCAAGCATTCTGCCACAAAGCTGCCCCAGGTGTCGGAACTACTTTTCAAATAGACGCTATTCGTTAAACGTCAATGGTTGTTTCAGTGATGCCTACCCAGTTTTATAAACATTACCTATGCACTCCTTTGATACAGCCGTCACTTCGAGTTAACGTCAATTGTGGAGTTGATTTGTGCAGCAGTTTCAAGCGCCAGCATTTTCGCGAGCATCAGTGCTTCATATCAGATTCTGGTGTTGCTAATACGCATGCTTCAGTTGACATCATTGCAAAATTACAAACAGCTGGTTGTATAAACATCTGCAACTTTTCAACATATGTCTGTGTGTGCAACATTTGTGCATATATTTGGCGGCATTTTGTAACGTGTTGCTCAATCAAAAAAATGCAATACGGTCACCTTTCCTCCGCATGCTTCGCACAACTTCCATTCCCAGGTACGTAGCATGTGCCGAATTTTTCACTATTAGCTGTCATCTTCTCCACTACTAGCAGCGAATTTTTTTAAGAATACCGTGAACATATTGGTGTGTATAAATACTTCTTGCAGCCCTTGGCATGCCAAGCAATTGCTGATGCCCGGTTGCGGTGCACATGTCCGAGGATCTTGGCACGTGCTCTCTTCTTGCGTTTTTTGCTGGTGCGCGGAATGTAGTAGCACTGTTATGTGAGATGACGACTTCAGAGAGAAAAAAATAGCAAAATAATGGTAGAGAAAAAATGAATTATGGCTACAAATAACGGTTACCTGATGTCTTGAGCATAAAAAAGTAACATTGGCAGAACAGTCAACAAAGGTTGCAGCAGACGCATCAAAGACAATAGTTCACAGTGAATCAAATGTATCTTTCTTCACCTCTTGCTAGACAAGTAGCCTGCAATGAAAGTGTACCCACAAAAATGAATATTATCTGCTTAATGATATTCCATAATCAAGTTTATCTTGTTAAAACTACTGAATAATTCCACAACTCCACAGCACGTTTCCCTTTTCTAAGCAAGGCATGAAGAACATCATTTTAATATTCTACATTAGTCTCAGTTAGCCTCAATAGCATAGCATCGTCTCATAACCATGCTCTGCTAATGAAGCAGGATACACTATGAAATCGAAGCTTAAAAGTAACTCTCTTTGTAACGCCAATCCACATTTTACTGGGTTTTCAACTGATTAAATTTCGGTGTGGCCATGGTCGACACCATCTGCAAATTGTTGGCTGCAAATTGTGGCTGAAGGTGAGCACGAATGAAGCAGAGATGAAACGTGAGACCGGCTTCATCGGGTTAAGGAGCATGAAGAATTGCGCTTTGGAGATTTATTGATTCAGCTCTGCGACAAGCAATTTAATTCGAATGTGTCTTTGCCATCTAATGCAATAGAGTAACGGAGTTACCTCAAATTATTTGTCGGTCGTGAATATCACCAAGTCAGAATAAATACTCTCACAGTCTAGACAGCGTCTGCGTTGACTACCGTTCGCGTATCATCTGTCAATTTTGATTATACAGATTTCGTGTTCTTGAACTTTTCACCCCCGTAGCCAGTGCTAATAAATTACCTTTGGTAAACGATGTGTTGTTTGTACAATATACACAAAATTATTAAGCATGCAATGGCGATAAATGCCTAATATGAGAAATTCTTGCTTGCTCAACTGTTTTCTTATCTTTTTTCTGCTTTATTCTTTGATTCCAGCTTTTTCTTCCCAGCTGTGTTGAGCAATACTACTGAATTCTCAATACAACCTCCCCACCGTTTTCTAATAACGGTGCACTTTTTGGGGTTTTCTGGGGGGTCAAAGTACAATTTTCTTATTCTATTATGTTGCACGTGTAAGCGCATATTAAGCCTGTACAATGTAAGCAAATATAGTAAAATGGTATATTTGATGAGGTGCTGGGCTCAATTTTGGGCATAATGAATCCCTACTTGTTACATGAGTTATTACTGTTTCCCTGACCTTTCAGGAAACATATATCGCGGACGACAAAAGATGTGATATGCTGAATGTGCTTGTGGGAGAACCCTCCGACTACTCTGTACTGAAATGAATCGGGATGACAAGTTTAGAAATATGGTGACGTGGATAAATTAAAAAGCGCCGAAATCGAACAGCGCCTCGACAAATGAGCGTATATTCTTGTGAGTATTCATAAATGTCAACAAGTCGCAAACATTAATATTCCCCAAACTTGAAACACCACATATCATGTCACCTCTTTTCCATATGAACCTTGAACCAGATGATGCTCCGGCATAATCTAAGTTGCACGGGCATGATGGGTCGACAGATTCGTCTACTGCACTACATTTGTGCAATGTGCAATTGTTTTTTGGTACTAGCAGTGTATTGCCGAATCCCCAACGGAGTAATAGCTTCTATGTAAAGTACTTTGCATTCTCCTCTAGTCCCAGGAGGACACGCTGGCTGCCCTAAATGTTCCAGAAATGCCAGTAACTAGGGTTACATGGTCAACCAAAGAGCCGGCGCCCCTGCCTTGGAATATCAGGACGACTACACCGCCCGAAGAAAGAGCTGTTGTTCCGTCCTCTCACCTAAAGGGAGATGAATGTGTCGGAATTCTCTGCCGCTATGTGGCCATTACGCTGAGGTCGACACTTGACTTTCGCGCTGACCCATGCAATGACTTCTACCAGTACGTCTGTGGGAAATTTCAAGGCGACGACGTCTTCAGACGTGTACGTAAAAATAACCGTAGCGTCTCCTCTGTGCTGTCGGTACTTTAGATTGCTTCTTTTACTTTATAGTTGCTAAAGATATTCCGAAAAGGAAGAGTGAACAAAGTGGACGTCCATTAGCCACAGGCGGAAAACATGACACATCCTCCTTAATAGTCCAATTTTTACCGCAATATTCGGCGTAGCCATCACAATTACTGAACGTTAATTAAAAACTACAAATGATACTGCAATTACTTTTTAAGGCTTTTTGTGTGTGTGCCTCTCTTGTGTCCCGCAGATAATTCGCATCATACAATCCACAGCCATAAATAGTTTTGCATTAGCCCTTTTGGCTTACGCTTACACCAGAGAATAAATAAACAGCTCTTTGATTCAATCCTCCATTATGGCTTACTTCCTCCCCGCACTATGATGCTTTTATGCAGTGGGCAAGTGGCCATTAATAAAGTGTTGGGGTGAAAACTACCACGTGATTGTGACACCTTCTTAAAAAATACGTTTCCCATTCCCTGTCCAGTCAAGCAAGTTATTCAAACAAGCTTACGTTAGAAGAAATGACCGTCCCCCACATCTCACTTGGTGAACCACTGAGAGAGAGCGTGATTTGAAAACAGTAAGGTTGGCTGGAAGTTGCAGCAAAATGCAGTTTCTTGCATCATATTTTTTTTTCCTTTAACCTAGTAACTTGTAGCTGGCGCAGCGATTGCCATTTCCACCTAATATGTTCTCAACGGCATTACATGGCAATAATGTTCGAAACAGACCAAGCAGGCTCGCAAACAAACAGAAGTAAATGCGAATTCCAGTGCACCGTCCAGTGCTCATCAGAGATTCAGGATAAAACCACTGTAGTGTGTCACACTACAATGATATTATACATGTCTACTATTTCGCACTAATGTGTGTGGAATCAGCGATGATATTTGCGACACTTCCGGTCACAACAGCGCTAATGAGCAAACGAAGACCGAGAAGGGTGTCGAACACGTTTTAGCACATCTTCGATCACGTTTCCTTGCTGATGTTAGTACTTCTACATTGCGTACTGAAACGTTTGTGCACAAGACGCGCGTAGGCAGTAAAAAGGTTCACAAAGACAAGTGTAGTCACACCTGCATTTCTTCGAAAGCGTTGCGTGATTGTAATGTTTTGCACAGCCAAAACAGGCTCTCAAATATACAGCAGTGGCGAACCTTTTGTCATGTTTTTCACGCAAAAGTTGCAGTATTCAGCGAAACCAACTAAATTATTTCCTAGAATTATTACATTTTTACATTGCCCTAAAAGCTCAAATATATGGAGTATAATAACGTTGCCATCTCGTAGACGCCATGCTGCACTTCTCTCGCACAATGTTCTTGCCCCATTCCACCTGCTGATATCGAACCATCCAATCGCAAACGATAAAGGTTTATTTATAGATGCATTCCTAGCCAGTAAAAGCCGCGTGGGCAGCCACATGGACAAATAGATGTATAATGCAGTAGAAAATGGGCTAAAGTAGACAACATGGTACGCACGTTCACAAGAAGACGAAGAGGAATGTACGTACTGCCTTCTAATGGCCGACACGAAGCTGCTTAGTTCCGGCATTTCAGGCTCAAATGTCCATTCTTGTAATTTGAATGGTACTTAAAGACTATTGTGCTGTGAATCTGCAAGCCTCTGTTTGAAGAGAGCGCACTTGAGAAAGTGTCCATTTTACAATCCGCTTTTGAACCCTCGGTGTAGTGTGCGACCTCAACAGCCCTCTGAGCTGTTCACTGTAGCCTCTTGATTTTTGCTACATGTGTTCCTTCAGCAAGCACGAGGACTGTAAGAACAAAAGATTGCGGACACATTACCTGCGTAAGTTTGTATACATGTGATAACTATTCATTTAAACCCACATGACGCAATATGTGTGCTGGCATCTGTACGCGTTAGACTTTATCTTTCACTGATAATTGCTCCAACCAGTCAAGCTATCTAACTAAGTAGTTAAAATTGTAGCGAATGAGCTTAGTTATTTATTGCTCGCCCGATTGAACCATGCATGACACTCACGTGTCTTGTTTGTGTGTAAATCGTCCGACACACTCAGTCAGGTGCCGGACAACGAACGGCATATGGGCGGCGCGCTCCTGCGTACTAAAATTCTGTCTATAGGGAGCCCAGCAATAAAAAAATACCCGTTACAGCCGCGCGGCGCGGAAGTAATGCGTGCAGCCGGTAAGAGCAGGCGCAAGAAGGAAAAACATTGCCCCGTATCTGCATGTTAATCTGCAAATGTCATCAAAGGACGATAGTCTTACGTCTGGAGAGATTGAACAAAACGTCTATTTGATGTTCTGCCCAAGAAAATTGATGAATGGTACACTGGAGGCACTGCGCAAGAGTGCCTCAAGCATGCAGCGGAGGCGCAGGAGCGCATAGGTTACGTCACACGTGAGACGCGAGCGCCATCTGCCAGTTATCTAGGAAAACAAAGCGCGCGTTACCTGAACGCCCGTCTCGGAGGTGATAAGGTGTAGAATGCAAGGCGACGGGTAGGTGCCACCATCTTCTCGTCATAGCAAAGCATTGCAAACATATGCCTTTTTATGCAAACGTTCTCTGGTCTGCGCAACGTGATAAGTGCTACGGTCCTTATAGTTACTTATGTATGCCTCTTCTTGTAAGAAACACACATACGAAATATTGTCGGGTTATTGTGGTGTCTCACATATGCGCAATAATTTCTTATTAATTCACAATCGCACAAGTATAAAATTTGTACCTTGAGCTATATTGGTGGGTGCTGCGGATAAGGTCGGCCGTTTGGAGTGTCGTTTGGCCACTTTGGTGGTGTTTAAGGTACCGTTATCGCGCACAAAATGACCCAATTTTTCGCGTCAGTCACCAAGAAAGACTATTGTCTTTAAAAGAAGGAGAGCCGCCATCTCTGTCGCGCCAGCTTGGTGCAGGGAGCTGGCATCAACTTACGAGAAACGGTTCAGCGACAAGTGCAAGCGTGGAAAAAAAGAAAAACGAACGCCCCCACTCCCCCTCCCCCTTGCCGTCACCTCACCAGCGCAGCTCGGCGCCCGGAGCCGGCATCACGTTCACCATCGCCTGCATGCCATGGCATTTGTGCGTCGCCGTTTCGTCCCGCTGTCTTTTAATTGTCGTTTTTCTACAAGATGATCAGGGACGAAAACATTTTTCAGTGCGTTACGACAAACTTTATTCGAGATATCATACATCTCCCTAAATTTGGGCAAACACTGGGATGTGCAATCCCAGTGTTAATCTTTTGATTTCAATTAAACAGCACAAACAACTTTCCGTTTATCATTTGTCGAGGTATTATATTGTGTCATGCACTATATAAAAGAGTACTAGAGGATGCGCGATGCCTTACTGAAACACTGGCTTATGTATGTTGACGCTCGTGTTCTGCGAAACAAGTTGAACAGACGATTTAAGGAAAGCATGGCAAAAACAAAACAAACCGAAGGGAGCGAGACAGATGAAGAACAAAACTAAAAATCGATTCGTTGATGATTGATTAGTGATTGCGTAATTTTGATTATGAACGTCAAGTACAGAAGTCGGGTGAGGAAGTCAGCAGCGGAGCGCATGTCACTGACATTTGCTCAATTTTTTCAATATTAGGTTCAGTACTAATATTGAAGCATGAATTTGTAACAGTGAACCACGACGAAGGCAACCAGTGTACCACTTTGGAGATAATGTACCAGCTATAAAAATTTCCATTTTCTAAAGTGCAACTGCCTGCGGTAACAACAAAGATTTTGAGAATTGTTCTGCACGTGTGGTCAGATTTGAGTGCACGTTAAAGAACCCCAGGTGGTCGAAATTTCCGGAGCCCTGCACTACAGCATCTCTCATAATCATATGGTGGTTTTGGGACGTTAAACCTTACATATCAATGAATCAAAATTGTTCTGCACCATTTCTTGACACCAAATGCACGCGGACGTTGGCGAAAGAGAAGTGCAGAAGCATTATTTATTTGAAGAGAGACCGACCTATCCGTCGCTAATCTGTGTACGTCATACTTGACCTTGATGCGCGTTTCGGCGCTCACTTTAACAGCTGTGTGATGCTGAATAAAGGCAATTGTAGCCACTCCCCATAAATACAATCAGTTCAAGAGTGAAACGATTAAAAACCACTCTATGTCGCTAAATAATGCGCATAAATTTTAATTTTGCGAGAAACTGCTTATATCGGCGAGAAACCGCTTTTAAAAGCGTAAAAGAAGCTTTTCTTACGCCATCGCGTCACTGCCAGGCTGCCTACAGAAATGTCACTCCTACCCGCAGGCCGTATCGTGCCAAAAAATTTGACATAACATACCAGCTAATTTTTGTCCCGACTATTCTAAAGACCACTTCAAATCGGGCCGGTTCTCTGGGGCACGGCTATGGGGCCGCGTAGAAGCGGCAATACTTTGGCTTGATTTGCTGCCTGCAGGTGTGTAGCTTAGCCAGGATTTGAATAAGAGTGTAGTAGCCGGGCGTAGTACTAACTTCTTCCTTAGAAATAAATGGTTCGCATAAAACTTACTTCCGTTGATATTGCTTAAGTGTTTGGTAACTGGTTTTTGCTCCGTGCTTTCGCAAGTACTAATAGTATACATGTAATTACGTGTGACTTCTGGAGGATTTCAATCGCCTGATTCAAATATCTCCTATGCTCCTTTGAGAAGCGTTTTCTACGGCTCACGTAAGAATGAAAGTTATGTACACCTGCCATGTTATGTTCTTTTGGTCTTTACAGGTTCAAAATGTCATAAATACGGGGACATTTCTAGCCCTCAAGTTTACTGAAGCACCATTGGCCAATCAAAGTGCGTTTGAGAAAGCAGTTGCAATGTATAAAGCCTGTGTGGGTTTCGCCTTGGCATACCAACCAGAGGTGAGAGGGAATCCCAGCTAATATGTGTACATGGAGCTTTTTAAAACATTTACACTCCAGGAATGGTTAGATATTGAGATGTTTTCTCTGATGTGTCTTTGTAAATACCGTTTAATTGAAGCGAAGTAGTTCTAAGAGGTTTTTTGGCACATGCCCTCCAAATCAGCATATAATTGTAATTCTTAAAATTACATTGGAAATATGGCAGGTGTGTGTGATTACTTGATCTGCATGACATGCTCTTTCGAAATATTTTTGCGCTTTGGAGTCTGACCAATTTCATCATAATGGGTGCGCTTAGTCAGACAGACAGTGCTAAGAGAATGAATTGTAGGGCACACGACGCCATTATGTACAGTGCCTGTGAAAATTCATCTCTCCGCACTAACAAAATACATTGGTACAAAAGCACCACCCCACCTCCCTCCCCTTTCATTCTAAAAAAGAGGCATGGGTAAAAATAAACACTGTGATATTTTCGTTGTTTACACCACACTGGTATGATGGGCATGTGCTCCCGATTTGTGAAAAAGCATTGCTTTGTGACGTTTTGATTATCTAAATCTACGCCAACTTTTTTATTTTAACGCCATGACTGTCGTGTTGCTCGTGACTTTTTTATTACTCCTAACAGTCACGCACTTTCGTACAAATTGACAGTGCACCTACTGCTAATAACTGGGTAACTTGTGTACGTTTGCACACGAATCAAGGACGACAGTGCACTGTAGCATACCACGCGTTCACGTTGCTTTTCGGCGGCAGTAACGTCTTCAAGCAGTGCTTCTTTACTATATGCGGTGTGTGTGGCCTTATAATTCTTTCATTGTGGGCACTCAATATTTTTAACAATTTATTCACGGGAACTGCTTAATGGTCAATATAACGTGCACAGAGGATCAAAGTTGCCAATAGAGACTACTAAAGCAAAGCGCTGATGTAGACGGTATGGTGTCAGTGTCTTTTAGAAAGTAACAGAAATGCGGTATAAAAAATACCGTATTACTTCACTGTTTGTTCTTTCTCAATCATCAGGCTTCAATCGATTTCTGTTGCAGCGACAGTCCGCCTCACGAACGACAGGCTCTTCGTTGACGATTCGCAGGCTGAGAGAAACAAAGAAATATACTGACCCAACGTTAACCTTTGTGAAGCATATTGTGGTGCTGGAAAGCCTCTATTGAAATTAGTACCGTCATCAGCACAACTAAGCTATTTAGTAATACTGCACTGTATTTGCTCACTGTCTTTCTGTAACATGCTGAACGCGTCTGTTCGCGTACTTGAGGTTAGACAAACTGCCACTGCGAGTTAGCAGGCGTCCGCAGTTTCTTAACTCGATATTTGAGCACATATTCATAGAGGTATTCAATTTGCAATCGAATCAGGCGAAGTTTTCGAGGGATGCCCACGTAAGTATATTTGTACACACCAAAGGCATCTTCCTGTTAACACCTTTCAACTCATCCAAACCATATTTGCAGGCAGGTGGGTGAGTTAGTTCGGGTTCATAACGAAGGGAAAATGGCTTTCAGCTCGTTCTAGGACAGCCCCTTTTCAAGTACTTGATAATCGAGACCAACTCACCACTACACTCTTACACGCCGACTCTCAGGCCACGCGCCAGCCTTCGGTTAACCTCCTTCCACTCCGTCCACCTTATCATCAGTACACGTTCTCAATAAACGCCTGCATGGCGAGGGTAGCCCTCTTTTTTGTCGGATGGCGGCACGGGGCATGACTTCGTCCTATGCTTTCACTGGCTTGCTTTTCTGACGGTTTCCGTAGATTGTATAGTACAGAGTACCATTTCCTCGCATTCGTACTTTCATTGCGGGACCTTCGTACAGACAGACTTGATGTCTTAGGTAGCTGTGCTAGGATTTATTGGTCAGACAACACCTCGTATAAAGGTCACGTGAGCCGTGTTCTCTGCCAAAAAGGGGTTTTTATCTTGCCAGCTCAGCTATCGCGATACGCTCGTTAAAACTGCCAAATATTAGGCGCACACCAATAAGCTACAAGCAAGCGAACGAGGGGCACCCGTCACTGTACCTCAAATAGTAGAGCATTGGACGAGTAATATTAAGGTTGTGGGCTCGAATTTCACGAACGGAAAGCGTAATTCTTAATTGACACTCTTGTTCTTTAGTTTAAGAGAGAATCAATGCTATGTAGTTAAAAAATTACAAATAATGTTTCTTAATCAGTATTGTGCCTAATTATCGGCCGGTTTTATAAGTTTTTACCTAATATAATACTGTGTCGACCCTTGTAACTTGCATTAATAGGATAATAATGAGAACTAGCAGACAACACTTCCAAGGAAAGTTCTGCAGGCCTGTTATATGTTTACGTGCTACGTGAGCCATAGAGGCAAAAAAGAGTGTTCCACACTCGTCGTGATGAATACTGGCTGCTCCAACTGATGCTCCCGCGTTTAAATGCGCACACGTAACGTACAATGTAAACGAAGGAATGAACGCCAAAGTAGTTCAGTGGTCGATCATCGGACGCGTTATTTGAAGATTGCAGGTTTAGTTGCTTATATATCCTACCAAGTTTCTTTCGTTACATTTACAATAAAAATCCTTATAATAACACAAACCATATTTTTCTTGGCATATTTGTGGGTCAGTTCAAATTTTTATTGTTTTAACAAAAAGAAGCCTTTGAAAGTTGCACATACCTCTCTCGTAGTACGAGGGCAAGAAAGTTTTAATGGTATTGTGATGCTACATTTGACAATACTTTGACCTCTTTCCTTGGCAGACCATAGAGCTGGCGAGATGGATGATTGCAATGAACCTGGACTTCCTGAATACGACAAGGCTAGAGACTATTGACCCAGTTGAGATGATGGTGCGCGGATCTCTTGAGTTGGGAGTGGAAGCGATCATTTCAATCCGATTCATGGATAGGCAATTCTTCAAAGGGACGAGACTAGTGGAGGTACAGCAACCAATCTTTGTTGTCTAGCAATCGCGATTGCGTGGTATTATAAGAGAGTTGTCATATTACATGCAAGAATGCAAGGACGTAGTAAATATAGCGGTTAATGTTTTTGACGGTTTCTTACCCCTTAATTATCAATTTAGGCGTTGTAGTGTGACTCTGCTTTCGACATCACACAGTAATACTCTTTTGGTTTACTTAGACTGTACAGATGTAGTTTATGCAGTTCTCCCTCAAGCGCTTCCGGTTTGCTGGAGCAGAAGTGCTGAAGAAGGTAGGAGGACCATTAAAATTCTTGGCTTCAGTTGGAGGTCTTTACACGCGGCATGCTTTCGACAATGTTGCCTTATTATTCGCTATATGCATGCACTTGGATATATTCACAACTTGTGTGAAAACTGAACAAGACCATTACTTGTGTTCTTAACGAACACCAATGTAATGCTGCTGTTCGAAACGTAATGTATTTAATTAAAGAACCGTGTTCACCTCTGCAGGAATGAGGGTGGAAATTCAAGTTCTTTAGATAGAATAACTTCTTCATGTACCTTAGCCTCTGTTTGTCTGTTAAAGGTGAATAACAGATGTTAACAACTTCCAAAGTGAACAAATGGGCTCTGGAATTGTGATATGCGCAATATTCAGCAAACTAATCCTGCCAATGGAACGTACGCAGATCAAGGAGACTATTTGGAGAAACGCAATATAGGCTTGACAATTCCAAATCTTTCTTTAATGTTGTGTGGCAAAACATCCAGCCACACCGGAACGGGGGCTAAGCCCAAAGTTACCACTGACTGCCGAGTGAAATTCGTCAAACGACGAGCGAAATGTCACCAAAGTCACCATTTCTCTTCAAATTTTGCCACTAAAATTGTCGCTCTACAACTTCGTGTCTTCCCTTGTAAACAAAATTCTTAATTATGTATTCCTAGTTTCTTATTTACGCCTCGAACAGTACGCTACCATCCATAAGACCTGAATTACACTGACGTTTTCCAAAGCCAGTCATATCACCTGCTTCACCATGGGAGCCCTGAAAAAAGCCTGCATGCACTAGCAGCACTCCTGAATGCTAGCACCTTGTAACAAAAGCATGTGATGACTTGCATTGTACCAAATACTGGATGAAGCAATCGCTACAACGAGAATTGTATGGTGTGCGTAGCCCTCCTGTAACATTAGATAATTTGATTGCCGCGAAATTATGCATTCAATAATCGAATAACCTTATTACAAAACAACGGAAATAAATTCGAAAGTATTTCGTAATTTCCGCAATGCCCGCACAATGCTTTATGCGTGGTCATGCTTCCATGTACATTCACCTCAATTCGATTTCTGAAGGCTCTGCTAAGAAGCCCTACTTGTTGGCCAGAGCTAAATTATCTTAAAAACAAATTTATTCTCAATATAGGAAATTATGGGGCAGTACAGCTGTGAAGAAGTCGACAAGCTATTTACGGCAGTTGAAGCTGTGGTTGGAACACGCAGCCTTACCGTCCCCTAGCCACTTCAGAAGCGAAACTTTGAAAAAGCCTAGAGCTCTAAAAGCACCTAAAAACGTAAAACACCACTGCCTCGCAGAACGCGAAGCAGTGCACTGGCCTAAACATTCAGAGAAATTGTTGGCGGACGCGCAATTGCGCCAGTACTTCGCTAGGTGAATTAGGAGATACACACAAAAAACAAAAGAGATATATTAGATTGTGCGTTAGGTGCTCCTTGAACTGGTGGGTCTAAAACTACGGAAAATAGAAACAGTTCTTTCCCCAAACTTACTCAAAGACACTGAGTAATAAATGCATAAACCATTCCACACCTAAGGCTAAAATCGCCAAAAATTCGCCATGTCGTCATTCATAAGTTTAGGTCGCCACGGGATTTTCAAATTTGCCAGTTTTGTAAAAATTAGCCACTAGCGAGAACCCTGTTATAATCAGCTTACGATGCTCAAATCAGCTAATAGCCGTAGATATTGTGTTACCTACGTGGTAATTTTTGATGATGGCAGTTTTTCGCGAATAAGGAACGCTTCCTAGCCCACTTTGAATTCTTTTGGTAAATTCGAGGTAATGTTCATGTGCTACAAAGATTACACTTTTTCAGAAGCCGAAAAATCTGATAGGCAGCGTGTCGTGGTCATGCGAAAAAATTGTTGAACGGCCCCTTTATTATGAGCCCTTTTAAAAAGTGCCTCTTCATATCTCACTCAACCAGTAACTGGCGAAATGAATAGGTGCGAAATGAATAAAAAATTATTGGTGCTGCCTTTTTTTTCACTGTTACATGCAAATACAGACGCATTGCCAAATTCTCCTTTTCTATTCACTCACAGATACACTACAGCAGTGAACAAAGCAACTGGTCGTACCAGAGGCGCTACAAATGGCCAAGGACGAACGAGGAATACTACAGCCGCCTTTTCCTTATGTATGGAGTAATGCGAGCTGAAGCTTACATGTTCTCCAAGAAAATACTCGCGTACGAAGAACAACGTGAGTCGAGCTAGTGTTGTTCTTGCACTGCCAATTCACAGCTGTCAATTTAGTGAGACTGCTGTGTGCTTTATGAAATGCATAATGGGTTACTACTAACGCCGTGTTTTAGCTGCAACCTACAATAGAAAATGATATTAGGGAAATAGAGAGAAGATAACTTCTTACTTCGAGCCAGTACTTCGTCCTCAGAGCCAGAAACTATCAAGGTATTTTTATAAGTCCCGTAATGTAACTCCCTTCTTGTGCAGTACATTGCCATGTGGCGGGGTTAATTCACAGGACAGATGAGTAATGCTTCTCACTTGTGGTAATCCTAGAGTTTTGTGATTTCCAGTTAATTTTTCCGTTGAAGTGAATATTTTTATTGTGCTCATTGTTTTGTAACACTTATGGCCCACTAATAACATTATCATTATTAGAAGTGTCACATCTCTAAACTACAATCTCATTATGCGGGAAGTGGTCGTGGGGTGCTCCCGAAATGTAAACAATTTACTGTTCCTTAAAGTACGCTGAGAAAGCACAGTATACTCGTGTTAATCAATTAGCCTAAATCTAAGTACGACCGCTGTGGGCAGGAACCAAATCGCGACCTATGAGTCAGCAGCTGAGCACCAAGGCCAGGGCTTCATCACACCAGAGAATTTGTCGCGAGATGTGAGGGCTTCTCTCTTGCGCGTAAACCGTCTTTGTTGTTAGCAGAATGGTTAACAGCCGTTATGCCAACTCAAGACCATGGTTTATGCAAGATTGAACCAAGAATGCTATCTAGATTTTAAGAATGGCTTCTAGCTTCAAATTTTTGTGTCGTTATTTTGACTAACCCACACTTCAAAAGAGATAGAGTTAACTCTCTGATTAAATTATTCTGGATTCATATTTGAACTAGAAATATGGATAGTACCACTACGGAATGTCTTTTTCATGCCTCTTTCGGTAGAATTCCACGTATAGAGCATGCAGAATGCGCCATTGTGTACAAAGAAAGACTAATCTATCGAGTTGAATTTGCACACATATTAAATGTATAGATTGATGTGTGGTGGCGTCGCCTTCGCACAGCAGCAGCCAGACAGCCTTTCCCATTTTTTCCATGAACTGTTCTCACCTTGAGTGTGAGAAACTGAAGTGGTGTAAGGATGTGCGACCGAGCCGTAGTGGCCGTAAAGTTGCTGAAATAAAGTTAGTTGTTTGACTTTCACGGACGCACTACTCACTTCTCTATGCTGATTTCCAGCTGCGATGGCGTTTCGCGCAAAATTGGTGATCCGGACGAGCAGAAAAGGCTATGAACACCTCTCAAGGCACCGATTCACCGAAACTCTTCAGCGTCGACCTCAAACTTTTTTCGTTTTGGACTGCAGATCCTGCACTGTGGTACATTTCGGTAGAGCTAGTCACTATTTGCTACTAGACTCGTCACAGCAGATTCTACAAAATATCAATACCTGGTGAGCAGCCTGCCGCCGTGAACTGCTACCGAAATTCGGGATCTGTTGCTCTTCCAACCAGCAGACAAAGTCTACGTGGTATTGAACGCAACACTCATTCGCAGGGTCACGCCCCCCCCCCTCCCCCCGAAAACCAACGGCTGCAACATATGCTCTATAAAGCAAACATTGGTGACAAAACGCCGTCAGCTGCTGCGTCATTTGCAGCGATTATTGGGCGACAAAGCGGATAATCTGGACAGCATCTGCTCCGACAACTATTTCTACAAAAAAAACCCGAACGTCATAATGACCCTTAGTGCTTTAAACGAGAATGATCTGCACAAATCGGCTGAGTTAGCCGACAATCTCAAGGCGGTAGCTCACACAATTGTCGTGTACATTACGAGTGAATTGTTTCTACATGGGCCGCTTCACGAGATGAAGAGAGAAATCTCGCGTCTTGTGTACTCCGTGGCCACCCTCCATACAGCTTTATCGTCGGCCAGTCTAAGTTTATTGCAGTCGGCCGTAAAACGTCAAAAGGTATGTTGGTATCACCGCAATTTCGGCAACGCTGTACACTGCAGAGAACGCTACGGTAGATCTTCATAGTCGGCGATGCAAGGTCTCCCATTTTTGTGGCAGATTTCGTGGCCTCTTTGAACTGTTAAACAATGTGCGTAACTGGAGGATTCAAGACCCAGTGTCCCAAGGTCATGTAAAGGCCAGCCTTCAAGACATATAGCACTCAGCCTTACGCTAATCATGCCAGCAGGCCCCGTTCGTATCGCCTCCACACTGAGTGAATTTTCTGAGCTGACACCAGCGTCAAGTGGGATCTCCAATGAAGCATGGCGTATTTCACCACATCACTAGTACCGGGCCTCTGGTTCACACTCGACTACGTCGACTGTCACCTGAAAAACTAGCAGTGGCATGGCAGTAACTGGAGCATATGTTGAAGCTGGGGATAATTAAACCTTCTACTAGTCCTTGAGTACCTCCCCTTGACATGGTTCCAAAACGACCAACGGGTGACTAGTGACTTTGCGGGGAATATCAAGCTCTTAGCAGTGTCACAGCTCCCGACAGGTGCCCCGTTCCACATATTCACGACATACTGGCAGGCCTGCATAGGGCTGCAATTTTTTCCAAAATTAATCTCGTGTGGTCCTACCACCAGATAACTGTTTCACTTTAAGACGTCCCCAAGACTGCCATCACAACACCTTTTGGCTTACTCGAATTCGCGCGCATGACATTCGACCTCAGCAATGCAAGTCAAACATTCCAAACGCTTATAGACGGTGTTCTACGGGGCCTAAGTTTTTGACACGCCTACCTGGACGACTTGTTTATCATGAGCACCAGCCCAAACGAACTTGCAGAGCACCTGCGGATTATTTTTCAGCTCCTATGTAAGCACGGCGGTATCATCAACGTATCCAAGAATGGACTCGGCGTGCCTGGGCTATCACTTCAGGATCACATCACTTCGAACTCGGGAGTACGGCCACGCACATCTAAAGTTCAGGTAATGCAAGACATTCCACTACTGACCACGGAGCGTCAGCTACGCGAATTTCTCGGACTGCTACACTTTTATCACTGGTTTGTGCGTAAACGCACCCATATCATACATCTACTTCATGGACTGCTGAAGGCAACGCAGGAATGTTCAAACGACATTCCTTGGTACGAAGTGTGGCAGCTTGGGCTAGTCGGTATGACATGATGATAGTTATAGCGCGAGAACCGAACGACAACACAGAGACAAGATTCGTGTCCTTTATGTCCGTCTTGTCTTTGTGTCGTCGTTCTGTTCTCGCGCTATAACTATCGTGCTGGGTACAAAGGAGCGAAAAACGCTTTCAACCGAATTAAGCAGACCTTGGCGAGTGCCGCTGTCTTGGCATACTCACGGCCAGGAATTCTCAAGTGTTTATTGGTAAATTTGTCAGAAATAGCTCGACGAAATCGATACCTACTGAGCGCCGCTATACAGAACATTTGGGCGAGAATAGCAAGCAGTCTACGCAAGTATGCGCAACTTCGGCATTTCACGGAAGGCGCGAGTTTTTCATCGTAACCGAACGCTACCCTTCGACCTATGCTCTTTGCTGTATGCGTTCAGATGATGGCACACACACATCCCGAGAACTTTGCCAGATGGCATACATATCAGTGTCCTCGACAGACATCCGCCACGTGAAAGGGTGCAACAACGTCGTTCCTGATGCGCTGTCTCGCCGGCTTGAAGCACTCTAAATGCCACCAAAAACCCAAGAGAGGTCCACTTCGACGCGCTGACAGCAGCCCAAAAAATTAGGAAGAGCTAAAATCCTGCTAGCAATAAAAACAGCCCTAAAGCTAGAAGGGATGCAGATTCCGGGATCAGGTGACCAGATTTTCTGCGACACTTTCACAGGCATACCACGGCCACAAGTACGTGTCAATCTACGTCACCGCACTTTTATTTCTCCACAAAACTTATCAAATCCTGGAATCAAATCTTTATGCAGAAGAGTCTCACAGCAAGGTTCATCTGGCCAGGTATTAATGAAGACGCGCGTTGCCTGGCAACAGCAAGCATGCATACCGTGCCATCTTGTCAAAATTCATTGACATACTGTGACCCTGTTGGTAGAATTTGCGCCTCCGGATGAGCACTTCAACCACGTACACATTGACATCGTTGGACCTCTGCCACTTTTGAGGAACATGCCTATTTAGTGACGTGCGTAGACAGATCCACGCACTAGGCAGAGGTGATACTATACCTAAATGATATCACTGCTGACACAGTTGCCCACGCCTTTCTGCACCACTGGGTTGTTGGTTTCGGCGCATCATCCACAACAATAACAAATCGTAGAAGGCAGTTAGAATCATCACTGTTTGCCAGCATAACACATTTCATTGGTGCCCCTCGCATCTGAACTATCGCCTACCACCTGATCAGCAACGGCATGATATATAGCGTTTCCACCGCCTGCTGAATTTTCTCACCGCAGAAGAACAGCACAGCTGGATGGAGATACTGCCATTGATTCTCTTAGGAATCCGAACAGTTGTCAAAGAAGACATGGTTCTCATAAATCTTACCGAACTGGTCTACGGAACGACACTATGTCTTTCTAGGGAATTTTTTACTGCCAACCCGCAAGATGGTTGCATAGCTATCGCAGTCTACGCACTTCGCCTTTGGGACAAGACAGAACATCGAACTATGCGGCCAAGATGGGAAGCGCCGCGCGCGGTGCATATGCCATTAGAACTTGGTGCGTGTACGCACGTGTTTGCGTACCATGACGCTGTTCATCAGTTCATCAGCCACTCCAACCACCCTATGATGGACTATTCAGAGCGCTACGTGAAAAGTAGTACACTGACGTGCGTGGTCGTCCCGAAGTCATCTAACTAGATAAATTGAAACCAGCGTAAAGTGAAGATGCAGACACCATTTCACATGTGCCTTCATTGACGACTTCACCCTCCAAGGCAGTGCTCGTTCAAACAAGCCAAGTAACAAAGACAAGCGGTGGGCGGGTCTAGAAGACGCCCTGTCGTATGGATTTGTATACCGTGTGAATTGTGCTATGAACGTTCGTTAAGTCACTAGGAGGGGAAGTGATGTGGTGGGCTCATTGTTGCACAGCAGCAGGCAGACACCCTTTCGCATATTTTCGGTGTAATGTTATCGCGTTGCGTGTGAAAAAGGGAAGTGGTGCGTGGGTGTGAGTACGAGCCGTATTGTTCGCTCAGTTGCCATTCTTCACCTAACCACTACCACCTCCACCAAGCTAGTTGCTTGACTTTCTAGGACGGACAACTCGCTTCTTTGTGCTGATATCTAGCGGCGCTCGCGTCCAACACTACAGGAGCATTCGGGGGATTTGCCAGGCTGTAGTGCCTTTTTCTTCTTAGAGCATCTCAGGTGATGGTAAATTTTTAATTTTTCAATGCTGTATTGGAAATACTGGGGCCCTCTTTCTTTGGTTGGTAC
This sequence comes from Rhipicephalus annulatus, assembly GCA_013436015.1. NCBI lineage: Eukaryota > Metazoa > Arthropoda > Arachnida > Ixodida > Ixodidae > Rhipicephalus > Rhipicephalus annulatus. The sequence continues at coordinate 228,776 of WOVY01001732.1, read as the reverse complement.
ACATGCCCGTACTGTCGATTAGCTTTTCAATTGTCCAAATCCTTGACCACACTTTCCTCTTATGAAAAGGCACGATAGAATAATTAACTAACTGGCCGTACTACTTCTGCCCTCTTTCTCTAAAGGTCTCCTGTCGAGAAGCCAATCGGCATGAATAGTTTGAACGGTGAAGGCACGGGGCAAGTTCAAATTGAGCATGCTTCAAGTGCACAGGACTTACAGCAGAAAATTTGTTTTTAATGTAGGTACAAATAAAGATTTAAATTATTTTTATTTGCATCAATTAATCAGGGTCTTCTTGATAGCACACTCATATCTCCTAAACATTCACAACTGCAAAGTTTGATTTTCTTCTTGTATTCAGAGCATTGACAAACGTCCCGGATTTCACAGGACTGTCCCCACTTGCGTGCAATGTCCCGAGTCCTGCACCATTTATGTCGGGGCATGGATGGTGTGGAACTCAGAACGTTGCCGGACCATCCCATTTTTACCGGACCATCCCGTTAAGTTGTTTTATTTGATCTAAAGCACGCCATACCACGCACATTATGCTACAGCCTCACAAACTTCGCACGTACAATGCGACGGTGCGGCGACAAACGCTGGCGAGCAGGATCTTGAACTCGTGCGTGAAGTGGGATAATTTTTGCGCATAACTTCTGAATCCAGTAGAAGTGTTCTCAGCAAGACATGGGCAGCCATGTACCACTTCATTACAAGGTGTCGCAAGGGTAAAGATCTCACAGAGCTTCTTGACAGATACTGCAACAAAAAAGGAATCTCACCACCTCCCGATGTAAATAAAGGCGCCCCCGTTCCATGGCGAGTTACTTGGTTGAAGAGTTGGTAAACCTATGTGTTCACCTTATAACAAGCTCGAGTGACAGAGCTGATATTGCCTTTATTTCATTCAATTGAACGCCACAGCTGCCCCCTTGTAAGTAAATAACATAAAAGCCTTTCTAGTTAAAAAAACGCGATTACTTAGCAATACTTCCCATTAGTCCTCTTAATGTATCGTTTTTAGGGTCTGTAAAGGTCCATAGGTTCAATAAAAATCAAAATGCTTCTAATTCATAGAAAATTCAGACATCTAGGAATAAATGCTTGTGGTTGATGCCACTCTGAGACCCATTTTTGCAACGTGGCTGCTCCAGCCGCAGAGTGATTTTGCCAATCAGCGACGGAGCAGTAGTTGCGGTGGATTCATTGGCACGCCGCACCGTTGATTTCTGTTTTCAACATCTCCTGTACTCCCATCAAACACGTTGAGCTTTTAATTTGCGCTTCGAGTTTTTGACAGTTACACATGATGTTTTTTATGAAAGCATGTGAAGAAGCTCTAGACTTGGTTCCAACAATAAGTTCTTTGCCAGAGCAGATTCAGTAGCCGCACCGAAAAACACTAACTCTGCGCTTCTGCACATGATGCACACATGTGCGGAATCCCGCTGTCTTACTTTCATGGACAAGTTGTGCGAGATTGAACCGCGTCACGCAATTCACCCAACGGCGATACTTACCGTGCACCTCTGACAGCTTTCGCGGAGGTGGTGGCAGTCAGCATCGTGCAGTATTGCGTTCCCGCGGCAGGTTCTCGCTAGTGTGGCTGGAGCATCAGTCTTCATTGTTTAAACGCATTTGCGCCGAGCGGTGACTTTTTTTCAACCTACAGTACGTACCACTTATAGCCACAATAGAGTTCACTCTCGTTAAATAGCGCGCACTTTTCAGCAAAATATTCGCCAGAAGTGGTGAGCAATAGCCCGTATCAGCAAACACACGCAGGAACTGACCCGAATTTAGGCAAAATTATGCAGTGTGTTCCATCATTAGCCACTAACCAGTAACTACTAGCTGAAACTAGCATGAATTTTTCTAAATTATACAATTTAGCCAACATTAGGTCAGAGCTAGTTAGCACTTAGCCAGTTCTACAAACTATTCGAATTTACGAGTAACATCTAGAGTATCCACTTTAGATGTCACTAGGTTGTCAAATCGTGGCTAACCAATGTTTACTTTCCTTTTGTGAATGTTTTAAATGTCATGGTATATATATCGTGTACATTGTTACGCTGATTAGAATTTCCAAGCTAAACATTTTTTCCAGTGCCAAGTTGCCACTTGTGTCATTTATGTCATGCTATACATGACCTACATATAGATTTATTCACACGGTGCATGTTATGATGAATCCGTCATATCTTTAGTGAATGCGTGTCCATTCAAGCTCCGCCGCGGTTGTGTAGCGGCTAAAGTACTCGGTTGCTGACCCACAGGTCGCGGGATCAAATCCCGGCTGTGGCGGATACATTTTAGATCAAGGCGAAAACGTTTTAGGCCCGTGTGCCCATATTTGGGTGCACGTTAAAGGTCGTCGAAATTTCCGGAGCGCTCCACTACGGCGTCTTTCATAAACATGTGGTACTTTCGGGACGTTAAACTCCACTTATGTATCAATCAATGCATCTACGTTCTGAAATACTCATACAAAACTAGCCTACAGTTACTCAACGAGACTTCTTTCGGCATGTCGAAATGCAGCTTATGTTTCGCACAAGTCGTGTAATTTATGTAATGAGCATGTCAAACGCAGGTATAGCATGTGTTCCTTACGCGTAGACCTGATTGCGAGATTATGACGACTATTCGAAATGCGACGTCTTCGCAAAATGAAGCCGCAGAACGCAAGAAAACCTCATGTGAAAACCGGTGGAGCCTCTGCCGTATTACGGTGGTTATGGGACTCTGCTATTGACCCGAAAGTCGTGGGTTCCACCACTGCCACGGTGGGCGCATTTCAATGAAGTCGGAACAGCTAAAATATCATGTATATTCACCTAGGGTCTCGGTGAACAACAACTCCAAATTTGGTCAAAATCTTGCAATAGCCTGCCTCTATAAGGTCATAGCACCTTAAAAACCCTGACCATATTACTGCTGTGATACATACATTTTTATTCTTCCTCTTCCTCCAGTACGAGCCATAGAGAAAGCCACAGCCAATTGGAACAAGTACCAGCTCATTGTAATTTCTGAGCTCGGCCTATACACGAGCCCTTATGTCAATTCAGGTAAGTGGGACTACGTGACAGATTCTGCTACATATAAGGAGCAATATTTCTTTTTTATATCCACTAATCGTTGCCAGATGACTGTAATTGCAAAATAGTTTGGATCACCATCTTCGTTATTTACCAGCAATTGACTTTGCATAGTACACTATTGATGATTCGACATTGCATTATTCGAAAAATCAAATGTTTACGACACGTTTTTCGGTATAGGCCCGCATATGCACTGTTTATCCGTATCTAAATTTAGCAAAATCGGTCGACTTTAGCTGCGATCTGGTTATTTTGGGCAAAAACTGTACGAAGCAAAAGTAATAAAGCAGTATTCCCCAACAACCGAAACGAAGTGGAGATGTGGGTATTTCTAGCTACTGAAAGTCTTGACTTTTAAGAAGTTCCGCCGTGTATGCGTTTTCTTGATGCTGTGTGCGCATAACACCGAATGAAATGGAGGCTGCTGAGTGCCGCATTTACGTGTGGGCGTAAAGCTGGTCACAATTATTAATTTGCAACCAAGGCAAACAGCCTAAAGTTTGAGTCGTTCTTCGTGGCTCTTTAAACACTACGGATTGCATGAAGTGGTCTAATATATCACTGTTTTGATGGAAGCGCCAAGAAATATTGCGATACCAAAATTGCAAAATCATGCGACGTAATACAAGCACCTAACTTTTTTATTTTAAAGAAAGCTGACTTCCCTTAGGAAACATGTGTTAATAAAGCCACAACTAGTGGGGAGGGGGTGTATACGCTTCGTCACATTCTGTCCCAGAACAGAGGAGAGTGTAGCGGAAGGAGAAGACTGAGCGAACGGCAAATAAACGAGCTGAGAGAATCAAGAAAGGCTGTCAAAGCCTAAAGAGGTAGATTATTATTGCAGCTGAACGTGAATATTGACATGCATTGTTCTTCCAAGCTTGGGATTGTGAAGTGCTGTTGTTCATAATTTATTTCACTTTCACTTTTACTTTATTTCCTTAAAGACCCCACAGGGGGGGTGTTACATAAGGGGTGGTTTGTACAACAAAGATACAAAAGCCACAGGTTAACATTGCAGATGCATTGACACACTTTGAATAAAACGTGATGGACAGGTGATTTAAACAACATCGTGAGGAAGGTCATTCCATTCTTTGGCGGCGCGGCAGAGAAATAGAGAGTTTTAGTACTGCGTACGCTGCGTACGTGGCGGCATCGCGTACGTAAGGACGCCACGTTCTGCGTGGTGCGCATGCGCAGACCGCAACGCGCACGTATCGCATTACGTACGCAGCCGCTACGTACGCACGCATGAGATGCGTGCGTGCGTACGTATGAGGTGATCGCGCCGCTCTCGAACAAGTTCGTGACAGCACGAGACTTCGTTTTGCAAAATGGCGGCATCGAAGGCAAGCACCGACAGGCTCTGTGGCTTAAAATATGGCCATAATCTGGCTATTACACTTAGATTGGCTCACATTGGCTGTTGACAACACGTGCTTCTATCTCGATCTACCAGATGGCGCAACACGCTTCACGCACGTTACGTACGCGGGTACTACGGCGTACTAAAAGCCGATCAGTGGCAAACGACGCCACGTAACGCAAGGCGCTTGCGTGATGCGTACGTAGCACCTTTCCGCAGTACTAAAACTCTCTAATGATGCAGAAAATGTGTGGGTGCCAGATCGGGGTCAGAAGACTTCAAGTGGGTGGCCAGTGCGGGGAGAAATGCGTGCGGCGGGAGCGATGTAAGTTGGTTGGTTGAGTGAGCTGTGATACACCTTGTGGTACAGTGACAACGTAGCAATTCTGCGGCGAAGGGAAAGACTTAATAGACCGGATTCATTTTCAAGGAATGAAACACTGACATCGTTAGAATAAGAAGAATGAATGAAGCGAGCGGCACGATTTTGAACTGCTTCGATAGCGTTGATCAGATAAACTTGGTGAGGGCTCCAGATGGGTAATGCGTATTCTAGTTTGGACCGGATTAGCGACTGATAGGCCACAAGACGAACGTGATACGGTGAGTGACGTAGGTGACGTTTTAGAAATCCTAATGATCGGTTGGCTGATGAAATCATGTTAGTGATATGCGTTCGCCAGGAAAGATCAGGGGTTAACGTTACACCAAGATACTTATAGGATACGGCTGTTTCGACTGGCATGTTAGCAATTTCATAGGAAAGTTGGAGTGGGTTTTTGCGGCGGTGGAAGGAAACTAATTTGCATTTGTTAGGATTAAGGGTCATAAGCCAATGGTCACACCAGTTTATTACTTCATTAAGGTCATTCTGTAGTGCTGCTTGATCAAAAGTGTTGGTTATTTTGCGGTAGATGACACAATCATCTGCAAACATACGAAGGTTGCAGATGATTGTATTGGATTTGTTCTAGGCGGTGTCGCAATTCGACTAGCCGTTTGGTGGTGATTTTCACAAGCTATTGGCGCAGAAATTGGGGAAGCCGATCTCAAGACAACCTTATTTCAATCTCCGGGACGAAACGCTCACGTTTTCATCCAATGGAAGTCATTCGAAGACAGTTTATTAACGGTTCAGTGAACAAAACAGGGCCTCCGGTGGTTTTGGGCTAGTACTGTGGCATTCTTGCGTATTTACTGTCAGTGAAGGTGCTACGAAACTCCTGTGGCTTCCTCTTGTCCTCTCAAACCATCTCTCCTTTGTTCTGTCAAAGAAAGCCCAAAAGTGACCCTTCCTGAAAAAACAAGCAAACCACTCTAAGGGGAAGCCATTAGCTATTAGGCACCCGTGTCTACGTTAATTGAGCGGCAACACCGTGGTTGGTGAGCATCGGCGTAAACGGTATAGAATGGGCGAGCACGAAAGGGGGCGAACAAAAAGTAGCTAACAATCACAAGCCACTCACCTCGCACCATGCCTCGAACCACGTTTTATTCCTCCCTCACGCACGCTGGCCCTTCGTTCAGAGCTCGTGCGCAAGTAAGGCTAACACCTTTCACCGCAGCTGCCTTCTCCAATCGAAACGAAATTGTCGGTGTTCCGCTTCTTGTGCGACGCCTGCAATGCATGGAATAGTGTGCGTGGCACTCGAGCACTGGCACTTTCAGTGGTACTATGTAAGTAATGTTAAGGTGAAACAACTGCGTATTTCTACAACCTAAAAACACAATTAGTGTTCAACAAGCACGAAGCTGCGTTCAAAAGTCACAATTGGGAGTACCGTAGTTGATGGAGAATTTTTTTTCAGCGCATTTAGTGACACAACTATTGACAGTGCAATGGGCTGACGGCGTGGTGCAGGGGCCTTTCTTTCCCTAGGTGCAAGTTGACGCCCACCTAAATTAAGTGTTTTTATATCATACCATACCACTCACTACTTTAAAGCTGATTGAACAGAAATGAAAATCACATTTGACAAATCCTACGTACTTGGGAAACGACGTTATGCGAAGCATGTGCAGAGGAGGTGACCGTGTTGCAATTTTTTATTGGGCGACTCGTTATGAAATGACGCTAACTATATGTACAATTGTTGCACGCGCAGATATATGTTGAAGATTTACAGATGTGTATATAACCAGTTGTTTGCACTTGCGCAGCGATGCTACCTGGAACATACGTATTAGCAACACCAGAAGCTGATATGAAGCGCTGATGCTCGTAAGGATGCTGGCGTTGGACACTGCTACATAAGTCATTTTCAGCGCATGGCAACTAACTACAATTGATGTTAACTCCACGTGAAGGCTGTATGAAAGGGGTACATATGTAATGGTTATAAGATTTGGTATGCAGCACTGTAACCACTATCTACGTTTCACGAAGATTGGCGTCTATTTGAAAAGTATAGTTTCGAGACCTGACATAGCTTTGTGGTAAAATGCTTAATTGAAACGCAGAATGCTTAGGTTCGATCCCAGCTGGGGCCCTGACATTTATTCTTTGAATTTATTGGGATGACGCTGCCAATGTCGGATATTTCTTAACGCTTGCGCGTTAAAATTTCCCATTTGTGTTCTCGTCATTCCTGGGTAGATACTAGGTGTCTATCACTTGTGGCACATAGCCGCATACCATCGGCACATACCTTCCTGTTGGTATGGGCTACTGTCTGGCGGGAAGTGTTTCACAACAAACGCGACGGGATTGTGAAATTATTCATGTCTTGATCAGCGCGTCAATTTTGTAAACCAACTCACCCTCCCAGGCTAATTATGGTTCACGCTAAGTTAAGGGGGTGACCACGAGAGCACCCAAACATAAGCAGCTAGATAGAGAGATAGATAGATACGCTCAGAGTCGCCGAAGTTTGCTAAAAAAGCTTCGAATTTCAAAAATGTCAGATCTCACGCACAGTGGCAATCGATGATATGCGAAGCACCAATGCAAAAGGTTGATATATCACTTCAAATCAGCGCAATGTTGCGAGGTCGAGGTAAATGATGCGGTACATGACTTAGGTGTCATGATTATCATGTTTGGGGGTGTTGTTTACCTTCGTCATCTATTCATGTCACTTGATACCAAATTTATTATATGTGGAGGTAGCGAAATGGGCACCAGCACAAAATGAGCGTGGTATGATGTCACGTTCTTACATGACACGCTTGTAGGATTATCATATTTGCTCCAGTCACATAATTTTGTCATCCATTGACGTCCCATAACACCAAATTTGGTATATATGGAGCTACCAAAACGACCGCGAGCGCATCATGAAGGGCTAAATATACTTCAATGTAGTGTGACGCATGCACACGCTGGGCACAGCGACGCTTCGTTAGCAAAACGCGAGCACTCTGTAGTCTGACGCCAGGTGCGGCCGACGCGACCAGCGTTCGTTGGCGCGGCCCGATGGCAATAGGCGCGAAATGCGACATACTGCAGTTCGCGCCGATGCGTTACTCGGACAACACTGCGTCTCCCTCTTTTCGTAACAAAGGGACGCTGGACGCGGCTAAATGCACACGCGTTGAGAGAGAGAGAGAGAGAGAGAGAGAGAAATAACTTTTCTCGGTGAAAAAGAAGGGGTTTAGGAGCTAGATGGATGGGGCCCCATGTCCAAGGCTCCACTGGCTTCCGCCGTCTGCCAGACGTGGTCCAGGAGTGCTAGTTGCACCTCCGGGTCCAAGCTAGCGAGGAGTGCCTCCCATTGCTTCAAAGAGTTTTCCATTCTATACATACGCTGTAAGCGATCAAGCTCATTTGGCCGTTTAGTACAACTCCGCGAGATAAGGTAAAGGGTCGGTGGCGAGTCGCGACACCTCGGACAATCGCACCCATACAAAGTTGGATGAATTTTGTGCAGTCGTATTAAATTTGGATAAACTCTCGTCCTATTTTCACGGTGGTCTATGGCGTCTTCCCTTTAGAGATTTGTAGGGTGCGTCATATTTCTGCCGCGTGCATCGCTGCTTAGCAAGAAGCTCTCGCGGAGCCATCCGAGCCGGGTAGTTTTCCTCCTCCTTGCGAAAGCCGTCGTTGCTGGGTGGTGGTAACAGCGAGAAAGGCTGCTGCTCTGCGGTTCGTGAGCGCTCGAGCTAGAGCGTCCGCCCTCTCGTTACCCTCTAGGCCTGCATGTCCAGGGCACCAGACTAACCTAGAAGTGTTGCTTAATTCGCCGCCTAAAAATTTGCAAATGTTTAATGGGAGGCGGCCTTTCGTGAATAGCCGGCACGCCTCTTGCGACTCTGAGAGTATGGTGATGTAAGCATGACCGTCGCTGTGCTCTCGACTTTTAATCACCAATGCGATGGCGAAACCCTCGGCCTTGGTGATCGATGTAGTGTACAGTGATGCGCTGAATGCTATGCTTCTTGTATCACTGCTTACCATTGTGACGACGTAGCGCTTCCAGTTATACCTGGAAGCGTCAACGTATAGCACGTTCTCATTGCCTCTGACTAATTTTCTGATCCATTTTACATGCTCTTCTCGCCTTTCGTGATGCCGCTCCTTGGTCATGTTCCTGGGGATAGGGGCGATCGAAATACGTCGTCGGACTGGGTCTGGTACGTCCACCAGCTACTCGTTCATGTTTTGGGTTTGCGGTGTTATACCCGACCTCATCGGTATCTCTCTTCGCGACTTCGTCTGGCTGAGGCGGTTGTGCTGAGAGATCAATGTTGCTGCTTTCAGTTCAGCGTACGTGTTATGCAGGCCGATCTCGAGAAGCTTCTGTGTAGGAGTGCTTATTGGTAAGCCTAATGCTGCCTTGTAAGCCCCTCTGATGATAGAATCTACTTGCTCTTCCTCGCTCTTGTTCAGCGTGTGGAAAGGCAAGCTGTATGTCAATTCGCTCATTACGAGCGCCTGCACTAAACGGATAGTATCACTTTCTTTTATGCTTTTTTGTGGAAGGTGATCCTTTGAGTCATCCTAGCCGCTTGTTTAGTTGCCGATTTAAGAAGACGGATAGTGTGATTTGCCCTACCGTTGCTTTGAACCCAGAAAGCCAGGATCCAGGCGACGGTGACTTCTTTGATTTTCTGCTTTTCTATTTCAATTTCTATTCTTCTGTTACTTTTGTAGTGTTTGCAGTGTATTCTGATCACATCCGATTTTTCATGTGCGCAGCTGAGACCACTGGTTCTGGCAAAGTTTTCGACAGCCAGTGCCGCCTCTTGCAGAGTCTGCTTTTTGCTGGCCAGGGACCCCCATGTGGCCCACAGAGTAATGTCGTCTGCGTAGAGGGTATAACCTAGCTGTGGTACACAATCCAAGGCCCGAGCGAGTCGACGCATGGCGATAATAAACAACAGAGGAGATATTATGGCTACTTGAAGCGTTCTCTTGTTTGGCATTCGGAATGACTCAGACCTATCGCTTGAGATACCAATTGTCGCCTCCTGATCGGTGAGAAAATCTTTTATATAGTTATATATCTTTCCCCGCAACCAATTATATTTAGCTCTGAGAGTATAGCTTCATGAGAGATATTGTCAAAAGCTCCCTTTAGGTCTAGAGCAAGCAGCAAATGCTCTCCACCTTTGGGAACGCCCTTGAGGACCTCTTCTTGTATCAGGAGGAAAGCGTCCTGTGTTGAGAGACCACTGCGAAAGACCAGCATGGTGGCCAGAAACAGCCCCCTTTCCTCTATAAAACTCTGAAGTCTGGTCTGAACGACCCGTTCGAAAAGCTTCCCCACACATGACGTAAGTGATATAGGTCTGAGCGCCTGCAGGGAGGGCTTTTTTCCGGGTTTCGGAATGGTTATAATTTTGGCGGTTTTCCATTCTGCAAGGACCTTCCCTTTGATCCAATAGTGTTCATTGAATTGTTTTGTCATGCCTTCGATGGCTCTGTCACTAAGGTTTCTTATCATCACATTCGTTTTTCGGTCTTCACCGGGGGCTGTGTTCCTCTTGGCTGCCTGAGCTGCCGCAAAGACCTCCTCCTTTCTTATCGGCTCGTCTAGTTTCTCATTTCTAGCTCCACTGTAACTCATGTGATTAGCCGAATTACTTGGTGGACTATCGCCAATATATCTCTCCTTGAGGGCTTTCACGAAGTCGTTGTCCGTGCCCGGAAATGTTTCTGCAATATTCTGCAGTGTTCTGCTTGTCGTGGATTTGGACTTGTCTGGATCAAGATTATTTCTTAGGATAGACCAAGTTTTCGCGGTGCTCAGTGTGTTCTGAAGCGAACTGCAGAACTTGACCCACCCCTCGGTAGCCAATTTGCTTGCATAGTCGTTTGTTGCCTCTACAAGAGCAGCGATCCTACGCAGTAGTGTCCTATTCAGGCGTTGACGTTTCCAACGCTTTAGTAGGCTGCGCCTAATCTCCCTTAGGTGTAGCAGACGGCTGTCTACTGCTGGCGTCTCTGTGGTTCTGGCTATTTTGTTCGTAGTGACGGCGTTTACTGACTTTATGTACTCCGAACATGGCTCTATTAAAATCGGTACAGAGTTGGATGAAGGATCTCGTTTCCTAAACTAATTCCAATCGCCGCGTCGCCTGTCAATCTGCACATTTTGGGTACGGATATGGAGACGCTTTTAATGTAATGGTCGCTTCCTAGATTTTCCTCCAGGTTTGTCCAGGATGCGTCTTTGAGGTTAAAGGTGAAAGTGGGGTCCGGGAACGTGTCTCTACGTACGCTGTTGCCCACTCTCGTGGGCGCGATTGGGAGAGTTGTTAAACTTAAGCCCAGCGTAGACGCAGCATGTTCGAGACGCGTTCCCTTCGGCGAATCTTTTGGGTAATCCCATGTGGTGCTGGGTGCGTTAAAATCACCCAAAACCAATAGGCGGTCCTTGTGGCCTGCGATTTTAACCGTCTCAGCAAGGAGCTCATTGAAGTCTTTGCCTTTGTCTTTTGGAGGGCTCTATAGGTTCACTATTATAGTCTTCGCTTTGCCTATCTTTTGGGAGAATAAACTGATAATTTAGTGATTGATCTGTAGCGTTCCCATGTACTGATCTGTTGCCGCAATCATCTTGCTCAACAGCATTGTTACGCGGGGATAATTTGGGTTCTGAAAAACATAATAACCCCTAAGCTTCACTATTCTGGCACCAATTTCTCGCAAGTATATAACGTCGGATTTAATTGACGCCATATTGATATAACTCTGGAGTGCTGCGGCGCGTTTGTGAAAAGTGCGGTAATTATACTGCCAGATCTCTAAATGTTCAACCTTTGTCAGGTTATTTTTGGCCATGATGCATTGGTGCTTCCGCGTCGTCGCGATTTACCTTGGATCGTTTGCTATTTCTAGCGGAGGTCGAGCGAGAGCGCTTGTTTATCGCCCTTTGCAAGCTGCTAACAGCGTCATTCAGGTACTGCCTTTGAGTTTTTAATTCCTCGCCAACGAAAGATTTTATCTCATTCATGAAATCAACTAGGAGTTAATTAACGTTAACTATACCTTTCCTGTTTTTGTCTAACTGCGCCTGTATTTGCTGCGTTATTTGGTCGTGGTTTTTTACTGTCGTGCTTGGGGTAGGGGTGGTTGTACCTGCGTACACCAACCCTTCCTGAACTTCAGCAGACGCCGCGCTGCCCCCTGAAAGGTTGGGTATTACTGACTGTTGATATGTCGTTTTCTGACTACATCCTCCAGCTATTCCTGTCGGGTTTTGTGGTCGTAGTCTAGCCGTCTTTGTAATGAAGATATTGCTGCCTGTAAGTTATTTCGCTCTTGGAATGGAATGAAAAAACTTTATTTCGGTCCTGCAGGACGCGCTTAGCGCGTAGCGGGCGTCTCCCACGTAGGGACCGACAGGGAGTACCTGGCGGCCGCTTCGTGGGCCTGCTGGACGGCCCATCGCTGGTCGGCGAGAAGTGAGCTCCTGAGGGACCTCTCCCACTTGCTTGAGGTAGAGTCGGGAGGAGTTGTTCTACACTCCCAGAGCATGTGTTCGAGTGTCGCTGTGTGTCCACATGATGGGCATGTGTCACTGGGGTATGCATCGGGATAATAAACGTGAAGCGTGGCAAGGTTTGGGTACGTGTGTGTCTGTAATAGGCGTAGGGTTAATGCCTGCGGTCGGTTAAGTTTCGGATGTGGGGGTGGAAAAATGCGGCGTTCCAAGTAAAAGTGCTTTGTAATTTCATTGTACGTAATTGGTGCATCCCGATTGGTATCCAACCCAGCAAGATGATGTTGCCCTGTGGCAGTGCGGTCGGTAAGTGCGCGCGCTGCATCATGGGCGATCTCGTTGAGGTTGGATAGGGCACCCGGCACCTGGCCGAGATGGGCGGGGAACCAGATGACAGTGTGGTGCTTCAGGGCACTCGGGTCCGCATTGCGCAAGATACGTAACGCCTGGTCGGAGATGACTCCGCGTTCGAAGGCTTTGATGGCCGGCCTGGAGTCGCTGTAGATGAATTCCCGTTTGCTGTCGAGCATAGCTATAGCTATAGCTACTTGCTCCGCTACTTCGGGGTTTCGGGTGAGGATTGTGGCTGAGTTAAGAGTCTGCTGCGCGGATGATACCGCGACCGCGGCGAAGGCTTGGTTGTTGCGATAGGCAGCGGCGTCCACGAACGAGACGTTGTCCGCTTCCATGTCTATGCGCTTGAGAATGGCGGTCGCCCGCGCAAGGCGCCTGCCTCTGTTGTATTCGGGGTGTACATTTCGTGGTATGGGAGCGATCGTAATAAGGTCGCGGATTTCACGGGGAATTAGAATCAACTCTGGGGGGTCCCTGGCCCTCGAGGAGAAGAAGCCGAGCTCGCGCAGAATATGGCGGCCCGCCTTGGTTGTAGTGAGTCGGGTCAATTGCACACGTTCCTGAGCTTCGGCGATCTCTTCTAGCGTGTTATGTACGCCAAGCTCGAGGAGTTTGTACGTTGGAGTGGTGATAGGGAGGCCAAGGGCTCGTTTGACCACCTTGCGAATAAGCGCATTGAGTTGATCGCGCTCAGCACGCAGCCACTTGTGTATAGCGGCAACGTAGGTGAAATGGCACAAAACAAACTCGTGTACGAGACGCAGCAGGTTGTCTTCTTTGAGGCCATGGTGCCTGTTGGCTACTCTACGTACGAGTCGTATGGCATTCTCAGTCTTAGTCCTGAGCTTGTGTACTGTTTGGGTGTTGGTTCCGCGGGACTCAATGATCATGCCGAGGACCTTGATGGTGTCTACCCTGGGTATAGTACGACCATCTCTGGTGTGGAGGGAGATATTGCGTTCCGCCGGAGGTTTCCACCCTTTGGGCTTGGCACCCCGGCGTTTGGGCAAATATATCAACAGCTCCGACTTCGCAGGTGAGCACCTGAGACTCTACGTACGAGTCGTATGGCATTCTCAGTCTTAGTCCTGAGCTTGTGTACTGTTTGGGTGTTGGTTCCGCGGGACTCAATGATCATGCCGAGGACCTTGATGGTGTCTACCCTGGGTATAGTACGACCATCTCTGGTGTGGAGGGAGATATTGCGTTCCGCCGGAGGTTTCCACCCTTTGGGCTTGGCACCCCGGCGTTTGGGCAAATATATCAACAGCTCCGACTTCGCAGGTGAGCACCTGAGACCGGTGTGGTCGAGGTAAGACTCGGTGATGTCGATAGCCTCTTGCAGGGCGGACTCAATGAAGCCATCCGACCCTGTGGAGCACCATATGGTTACATCATCCGCATAGATAGTGTGGTTTAGCCCGTCTATTTTTGAAAGTCGTTCGGAAAGCCCGATCATCACGAGGTTGAAGAGCATGGGTGAGAGGACGGATCCCTGAGGAGTGCCCCGCTGTCCGAGCTCCACTTCTTCCGACACTAGGTCTCCTACGCGGAGGACGGCTCTGCGCCGAGTGAGAAAAGAGCGGATAAAGTAGTAAAATCGACAACCTAGGCCGAGGGCTGCGATCGCTTTCAAGATTGACGAGTGCGTTATGGTATCGAAGGCCTTTTCTAAATCGAGACCGAGTATTGCACGAGTGTCCCGAGTGTTTCCGCCATCTAGAATTTGATGCTTTAGGAGTAACATGGCGTCTTGAGTGGATAACCCTGGTCGGAAGTCAATCATGTGGTGCGGGATGTAGTCGTTATCTTCGAGGTATCGACCAACCCTGTTGAGGACGACGTGCTCAGCCACTTTGCCCACGCACGACGTGAGAGATACGGGGCGTAGGTTATCTAGGCTCGGCGCCTTTCCCGGTTTGGGTATGAGAACCGTGTGAGCTAGTTTCCAAGCATCGGGTATCTCACCCTTTTTCCATATCTCGTTGATAGTGTCAGTGAGGTAAGTGACGGAAGAATCGTCCAGGTTGCGTAGGAGCTTGTTGGTGATGCCATCGGGGCCAGGGGCTGAGCGGCCATTGAGCTCATGCAGAGCTCGGCGCACATCTTCAATAGAGAACTCGGCGTCTAAGTTAGTGTTGTCCCTGCCAGAGTAATCAGGGTGAGGGGTCACAGGGCCCGTGGGGAGCGGGAGATATTTTTCCACGAGATTCTTGACAACATCTTCCGGTGACACTGTTCGTTTAGCCTGATGAAGTATCTTCACGATCGAATGACGCTGATTTGTGCGGGTGTTGGTTTCATTGAGGAGGTGTTTGAGTAAGTTCCACGTTTTTCCATTTCGAACCTGACCATCAATCGAATTACAAATTTCGTCCCACTGCTGTTTTGAAAGGATGCGGCAGTGATCCATCATGGTCTTGTTCAGCTGAGATATGCGTTTGCGTAACCTCCGATTAAGGCGCTGGCCCTTCCACCGGGCCAATAGAGACTGTTTGGCCTCCAGTAGGTGGGCGAGACGACTGTCCATCCGTTCGGTTGGAAGGTCTGTGCTGATAGTTTTCGTTGCCTTGTTTACATCAGCTTTGAGCTGGGCCGTCCACGTCTCGAGGCTCGGTGGGGTATCGGGAGGAGGTCGTTCTGCGCGGGTCTTACGAAGGAGGTCCCAGTCGACCAACGTGTACGACTTGGTCTTCCTGCTTACTGTGGGGAGGTGTACAGCCAATATGAAGTGGTCACTACCGAGATCTACCGCGAGGTTGGACCAGTGGGCGTCGGAGATATTCTTGACGAAGCATAGATCCGGCGTAGTATCTCTTTGCGTGGACGTACCAGTGCGAGTGGGGAAGGCCTTGTCCGTAATGAGAATAAGGCCCATGTCATTCGCACTTTTCCAAAGCTCGTTACCTTTGGGTGTGTCGTACGTGTAGCCCCAGGCGCTATGCGCAGCGTTAAAATCACCTGCAATCACTAGCGGGTTAGGCCCCGCGAGGCGGACAGCTTTCTGGAACAAGCGTGTGAATCTTTGTCTATGGTGGCTGGGACTACTGTATACATTGAGCATGTATACGCTTTGTTGTGATATGTTTCCAGGGATAATTTCGACCATAACGTGCTCAATTTCGGGCACATTGAGACTGTGCGCTGTGCAGGTAATCTTGTTAGCGACCAAGGTGGCGATACCGCGTCCTCCCGAGGGGCCGGGCAACCACTGGTATCCGGAAAACGTGGCGGTTGGTACTACAGTCTCTTGTAATAGCATGATGTGAGGTTTGGCTTCGTGGCTGCGGAGGTATTGCTGCAGGAAAGCTTTCTTGTGGGTGAAGCTCCTGCAGTTCCATTGCCAGATTCGCAACTCGTCAATTGGCCTGGCCATCTTGAAGCATTTAGGAGTTGGCCTGAGCACCCGGCGGGTGCATAAGGGCCGCGTGATGCGGCGGACTGGGCACGGCTGTACGTTGCGACAACGGCTTATCCGCGGCAACGGCAGGGGCGACGACGTGATCAAGATATTGCTCCACTTGGCCCAAACGATTACCGTGTACCGCGAGAGTAGACTGCACGAGAGCCATGCTTTCGCCAAGAAAGCGAAGGCTTTCCTTAATCGCCGATAGCGTGCTCTTAATGTCGTCTAACTCTTCCTTTAAAGCTGGCTGGTCGTGGGCTACCGCGCGTTTCTTGGGTGCGCTCTCGCCGTCGTCGTTACCAACGCCTACGGGTTGCGGCTGCAACGGAGTGACTGCATTGTCGTCGTTGTCGGTTGGGGGCATAGCAGCGCGTGCGTTTCTGTCAGTTTTTAGTTCGGCAATTGCGACTGTGAGTTTGCGTATTGTTTCTTTCATCATCGCATTTTCGTGCTTTAAGATCGCTATCTCAGAGGTGTTGTGTGTATCATGCTCTGGGAGTGAACCCGACCCTACCTGTGATGTAGTGTTTCCTTTTCTCCGGACGGCGTCCGCCCAAGTGAGAGGTCCCGCTTATTCTTGCTGACGTTGCCTGGCGATGGTGGTGCCGATGGGCTAGGCGATCGTTGACGCGAGACCCCGGTGAGACTGGGGTGAGGCCTGGAACCGGCATGAGGCCCGGAACCTGAGTGGGAGCCGGAGCGTGACCCGTGCCGGGAACCTGAACGTGAACCGTGACGTGAACCAGAACGAGACCTGGAGTAGCCTCGCGATATAGATCTGGTTGGGGTCCCACTTCGCGCGCTGCGGGAGTGGGTCCGAGGGCGGCTCCGGGACCTCGATACACGCATTGTGCGGTTCCTTGGACGACTCCGGGATCGGGACCGGGATCGGCTGCCATCGGATCGACCATCTGTAAAAAGCTTCGAGGCCTGGTCGTCGTCAGTGGTTGGGTTGAACTCGTTCATTGCATCGTAACTGTTGCGTCGCGTCGAGTGTACTCGCTCCCATCGTCGTCGGCGCACCACGTATGGAATGTGGTAGCGTTCTTTACATTCCCTGTCGGCAGTGAGGTGGGTTCCTCCGCAAAGCTTGCATGTTGGTGTGCAGCGGTGTTCCTTTTCGGGGTTCGGCACGCTGCAGCCTCTGCAGATAACGTCTCCAGGGTTCGGGCACACGTCCGCTCGATGGCCGAGCCGACCACAGGTGTAGCAAATATCTATCTGTCTACGGTATAGTGTACATTGAAGTAGCACCGATCCGTATCGCACAAAATTGGGCAAACGATGTCCATCGAAGGCCACGATCACTGCAGTGGTACTTCCGATGCGCTTGGCAGCCAAAGCTAGTGGATTTCGGTCGTTGACAATCTTCGCATCAATGTCCGCCGAACCGTCTTGCACGGGAATCCCTCGAATGACACCTTTGCATGTAGAATGTGGTGCTGCTTCGTAGGCACTAACTTCATAGGTCTTGTCAGCGATGCGGATTTCTTTAACGCGCACGTAGCGATTAGCATTTTCTCTCTTCGGCGTGCTTGCTACTAAGATATTCTGTTTAATATTGGGGCAGAGCGTGTCTGCTTGCTGTTCTGATGGGCTGATACCTGCCGAAGTCGAAATGGCTTCAGCGATTGTCGTTGGGCCAACCCTAGCGATGTTAAGACCCCCTCTGGGCCTAATGATAATGCGGATGTCATTCTTTGGTAGGTGAGGCATTCGGCTTTCTCGAATAATCTTGTTCTTCACATTTTCTCTGTTGCGGGGCTTGTGCTCGTTGCGTTTCAAAGCGCTATATGACGGCACACGTTTGGAGCCTTCATTTTTTGCTCGGCGACACGAGGCGGTCTGCCAGCCTTGGTGTGGCGTGATTTCTTCAGGGTCAATGTCTTCCCCTGTCACTTGGTACTCCATCGCTCAGCGAGACAGTGCGGCAACGGGGCGCGCGAGCAAGCACGCGCCACGTTAGAGCAAAGAAGATACTCGTCAGGGCTAGCTGTCGGTGGGCGAGCGACGATGGCGGAGGCGAAATAAAATGCAAGAAGCAAGCACTCACTGCGCCCAAATTGTGTCGGCAGAGTCCCTGTGTCTTCTGGAAGTCGTTGCACTAATATGACGTTGAAATCACAAAGTGGCGTCGCAAAAACGTTGAAAAAAGCAGGAGCCGTAGTGGAAGCGTTCGCACACTTCGGCTTCTTCTTCGCAAACCTATTTCGCTCTTCGGCCATTTTTTTAGCTGTTTGACATCTTGATGCAATCTCCTATTTTCTTTCAATATTTTAGATGCGGAGCATCTAATACTCGAGGCTTGCAGTGCGGCGCCGTCCGCAAGCTTCGTCCTCCTTCTTCCATCATCTGTGCATCCCTTCCTCCTCTACACACCGCGCGCGCTTCACTCCTCCACCATCTGTGCACCCTTCCTCCTCTACACACCGCGTGCGCTTCTCCTCTTCACGAACATTCGCTAGCTGTAATGTAGCGCGCATGCGCCGTCACGCTTCGAGAACATCGGCAGCTGACGCGCGCGCATGCGCCGTCGCGCTTCGAGAACATCGGCAGCTGACGCGCGCGCATGCGCCGTTGCGCTTCTCCCCCTTCTCGAACATTCGACAGCTGACAGTGCATGCGCCGTCGCGCTGTATATATACTCAAGGTCGGCGCTCGCTCACTCAGTTGCCGCTCGTCGGTTGGTTTGTACGGCGCGTCGACGTCCAAGGTCGCGGTGAAATGAATTCCAACGAATCCACAAACACAATGATCGACGTCCCTTCGACCAGCGCCGCCCTTTCGCATACGTGTGTACGTGTTCACTCATTTAACACCCCCTCTTACAACCACGTTAACCAATTTAGCCATCGACCCAAGTAAGTCGCAATTTAGCACCCCATTTCACAACCACGTTAACCAATTTAGCCATCGACCCAAGTAAGTTGCACTTTAACACCCCGTTAACCAATTATATGCTCCGCATCCTCCTCAGTGTTCCCCCGAGGGAAGCTGCGGGCAATTTTTTTGTATTGTAGATTTTTTGTTATAGGAGCATCGGAAGACACTGCCCCCGCCAAGCTCACCTGATTTATGTTTGTCCGGCCGGCGGCTAGGGCGTCTTGTGATTGCTCGCAGGAACGCATCTCAGCCGGAGGTCCGCGATGTTTTCGTTGGTTCTTTAAGCTGGATTTCACAGGGGACGGAGGTGCCGGGTTAGTGTGATGTTGTCTGTCCCTCCTTGAACGAGATCTTGATCGCGACCTTCACTGGGATCTCAATCGGGATCGGGAACTTGACCTTGACTGGCGCTGTTCCATCCAGTCCGAACTGAACCATCGAGGCATGTCCAGCCTCAGTGGAGAGAGTTCTTCAAACGACTTGGCATCGCTGGTACATTCAGGTTGGCTAACCCAGTCTTTTGTCTGATCTGTCCTCAATTTTTTGGGAGGAGCGACGTTCTTAAGTTTTTTTCTTGCACAGACTATCTCCTGTGGGGTGTTCACCGTCACAGATGACACACTTGGGGAGGCAGTTGTGTCCTTGCATTGGTTCCCTTGCCCCGCACTTGAGGCATACATTGACATTTGGAGTTGGACAGACGTCCGTACGGTGTCCGGTTTGGAGGAATACGTTGCACACCTGTACTGTTGGCTCTTATGGGCAGCATATTAACTCGGCACCCATTATGTATACACTCCTCGGTAGCACATTGCCCGTGAATGTGATAATCGCCGTTTTAGACGAGCCCAACGTTCTTGCTCTCTCAATATTCACCCCTTGATTCCGAACACGTAGGTTCTCCTTTAGTTCATCTTGCGAAGTCCCGGCCGGTATTCCATGTACGATTCCCCGCAAGACGCCTTCGGGGTCGGCCACGTATGCATTGAAAGCGTGGAATTCTCCCCTGATCCTTAGTTGACTGATACCTCGCAGCCTACTCGCTACCTCAATGCTTGGCGTATATAGGATTACAATATTCGATCCTGGGTGAACCCGCAACAGAAAGTCATTGCCATTGAAACTTCGTTGGCAGGCATCTATCACAGCCCAGGAGAGTTCCAGTACCAATATGTTTTTAACCCAGAGACCCTTATGTGGCCTCAGAATAATCTTGATGTCCTCTTTCGATAGGGGAGGTGGGCTGCGTCGCTTTCTCCGTCTGAAACCCTGCGTGGCTTCACGTTTTTGTTTTTCGGCGGGCAGGCTGCTTTCAAATTCCTCGTTCGCTTTCACAGCCTTCTCCATCGGGGACTGCTGCTTTTTTAACTGGTTTTTCTTTTGCCTGCGCGATAAAACGGTATGTCAGGCATTCTCAGTCCATCCATGGCATTCCGAACAAGTCGCGTCGCCAGTCTCGTTTCCGAGAGTTGCGTCAACAGACGCTGGTTTGTCATCCTTTGCCTGCCGAGACGAGACGCCACTCGCGTCCGTGTCAGCGGTGAGTGATTTCGGTGCCCGAGAAGGGCTGGGATAAGCATCGTCAACATTCATATGGCGAGAAAAGGGGATCAGCGCCGGCCAGGCATACTTGTTAGAACAAAGGAAAAGTGACCGCCAGTCCTGCCAAGCTAGTCGGAGCGCCTAGGCTGAGAGAGCTTTCCCGCCGGCATTTTGTCGTGTCACAAAACAGGCCAAGAAAGTGAGGTAAACGTCGCTCACCTTCAATCTTTGTCCCGTGGCACCAACGCAAGTGTCCAAAGTTCACTATCTGCTAGTCCGGGCTCCCACAAACACACAACACCGTCGTGTTCCGCACGTCGGAGTGCCTTCCGGGACGCGCGACGCTGGCCATGGTCGTTAGGGTGAACGTCTCCACAAGGTCATCCAATCTGCCTGTGATGGTTTCTTCTCATAAAGTTGATCCTGGCCCAAGCTTTCGGCATCCGTGGAATCAGAAGAACTTCAGAAAACAGACTATAAGATTGTTAGATGAGTTTGCGTGAAATTTTTCTTAGAAAAGCTTCGAGAAAGCGGAGCGCAGTGTGAACATGCCTTCACAGCTCGGTGCCTCCCTACACGCGTAAAAGAAACGCAGCGCGGCGCGTGCCTGCGAGTATGCGGCAGGACCTGCGCCTGGCGTGGCAACGCCAGCGTGACGCGAAGAAATGAACCTCGGCGAGCACGTTCACCGCGTCACGTCGAAATGTATTGGAACCTTGACTGTCGCATATACACTCATGTTCTCACATGACACGCGTCTTATGATTATCATGCTTGCACAAGTTACATACCCTCGTCATTTATTGACGTCGGGTAATACAAAACTCGGCATATATGAAGCTACTGAATTGGCCGCGAGAGCATCGTAAGTGTGGCATGTAGTCATTTTGTTACATGACACGCATGTTGTGATTATCAAGTTTGCATGTGTCATTTACTTATATCGTCGTTCTAGTCGTTCTAGTTGTGTAATACCGAGTTTGGTACATGTGAAGATAACGAAATGACTGCCAGCGCATCATGAGCGTTGCATGTAGTCATGTTGTTGCATGACACGCATTTCATGTTTATCATGTGTGCACCAGTAGCATACCATCGTCATTCATTCGCGTCCCGTACTACAAACTTTTTTATAGATGAAACTAGCGAAACAGCCGCCAGCGACTCATGAGCGTGACATGTAGTCATATCGTTACATAACTCGCATCTCTTGATTATCCTGTTTGCAGTCACCTTCCTTCTTTATCCATTCACGTACCATAATACCAAATTGGTATATGTGACACTAGCAAAACGGCCGCGAGTGCATCTTGAGCGTAGCTTGTAGACATCATCTTACATAACACGAATGTCATGATTTTCATGTTAGAGACCGTCGCTTGTGTTTGCATTGAAATCATGTCATACCATACCAGTTTTGCAACATGGCATGTGAACCAAACCACCCCAAGAGCTTCAGGACAATGAAATGTAAATCATGACATTCATGAAATACATGTCATGATTTAAATATTATGACTAGTGAAATATGTTCTTCATACATTCATGTTCCGCCATACAAAGTTTGGTATGGTTACCATTATCGAAACGCCAGGAGAGCTGAAAGTCGTGGGTGGCTAGACAGATAGATAGATATACAGATAGGATAGATAGATAGATAGATAAATAGATAGATAGAATGATAGATGGATAGATAGATAGATAGATATGCTGAAAGTCGCTGAAGTTCGCTAAACAATGCTTCGCACTTAAAACGCTGTCCGCATCTTCGTAGGGGGATACTCAAGTAAATGTGTAAAAGAAGGAGATGCGTTGCCTTCATCGAGTGCTGGGCTCTCATGTTGAAATGTCCCCCACTACTAGTTGAAGGCACTGTAGCTTTCATCATATCTAATTGAGTCAATCAAAGCATCAAGTCAAGCGAGAGCCAAGTAAAGGTACCCTTGACTGAATTCCAAACGCGCGATATAGTGCTTTCCTATACGGGTGGCCAGTTAACGGTTATGTAGCGCGAACAATCGGTTTTTAGTAGCCGACGCTGCCTCCGTCGGCCTTGTGAAACGAGAGAGGGGCAGTGACAATTGATACGAGACTCAATCATGCCGCACGAGAAGTGAGACGCTGGCATGCTCAGTGAGGGTGTCGATGACACCACCGAAGCCACATTTGCGAGTAGGTTTGCAACGCTTCACCAAGCGAACTAGTCTGCTTCAAGGCGTGAACCCTATTGTCCAATTTAAGCAAAAGAGGGAAGAGGGCAACTATGCAAGTGGGTGGGGTGACCGTAACAAATTGTGTGAGTAAAAGAAGAGGAATCACGCGACTAACAAGAAAAGAATAAGCTGAGTATTAGGGGAGGGGGGTGGTAGGGCTTTGGCTGAGTCACGCTTCTCAGAAGATGCACGAATTAAAATGTCAAGTTTGAAATTCCTATATGTAGTGAGCTCAACTCACATCATTCTTTTTAGTGTATGCACGGTATCGATCTAGTGAATTCAAGAGCCTCGTTCAGAAATGTTTATACCTACTGTCTGGAGTGTATTGTACTTGACAAAAATGTATGACTGTATATTTTGTGTCTCATGTGGACCGGAAGATTTACTTATTTGTGTAAAACAGGAGATCATAAATTTAGTGGCCTGGTTCAGCAGAATGCTTTGGTACTGCTTTCAGTAGTTTATTTAGCTTGACTGCACGATGGCCACTTCATTTTATATTAACAGACTGTCATGTTGTGTCAGTATAGATTATGAGCATCTGGTGATGTACATAACATTTGAAATAGTACAGGTAAAACTACAGGCTTTCTCACCCACTTTAATCCATGTGCCAGCATAAATAATCCGCAAATCATCAAAATAATCGGAGCGCCAATCTGTTCATTGAAGGTGCCAAACATTTAGTCCAAGTTCCATATTTAATCTAAGCGCTAACTCAAGTAGGCCGCTTGCCAGTGCGCTTAATCCAAGTGCTACCATGTTTATTCCAATTGCCTACGGCTTTAGTTCAGTTGTAAGTCAGTTTAATCCATGCACAACAAGCATGATACGGAACTTATTTATGGCAATACAATTGAAATGTCCTTCCTACAATATGTAATGTAATAGTCACAAAGCAGAAAAAAATTTTATTATTTGTATTAGCCACAAGTATTTGTGAAAAAAGTTACTACCTTTTTTCGCATGAGCAGTGTTGGTTCTTTGCTATTGCCGCATGCATAGCTGCATTCAGCGGTGAGATAGCAACGACAACGAAGAACGCGGTTTTGCTCGAGAGGCACAGTGCAGGCGATTGAAGAAGACGACAATCTTAGCGGCCTTCTCTGAGAGCGTCTCGATAAGTTCTACTGTCCGTGTTTTTAAATAAACCCCCTGTAATTAAAACCCGCGACACTGATGGAAAAGCTGGGTACTACCACCTCATGGTCAGTACCCCTGTGAGAAGCCCCGAATCCAGCCCTATGAGACAGCCACGCGTGGAGACGCCTGTGCACCGCTCAAGCCGTCGCCTTCAAGGTCTTCAGCCGAAATTTGGCCTTTTAGAGGGAGCAACACTTTCGACAGCCACCCCTACTCAAAAAACGGCAAGAAGTCATGCACAGGTGACGGTCCAGAATATGTGCATTCCTGAACCATTTTATGGCCGGCCGAACGAAGATGCGCAGGACTGGCTTGAGCAGTTTGAACGGGTAGCTAAATCGAACTACTGGAGCCTCGAAGGAAAGCTCTTCCACGTATACTTCACCCTTGAAGACGGCGCAAAGACGTGGTTTATAAACTGGGAGGCAACATTGAAGACATGGGAGGAATATTGTCATCGGTTTCTTGACACCTTCGGTAACGCGGACCGATGCGAAAACGCACAACGCCTTCTTGAAGGACGCACCCAAAAGCGTCGCCATGTTTGCTGAGAATATGGTGCGTCTGTGCCACTGCGCGGACCCCAACATGCCGGAGGCTCGAAAGCTAAACCATCTCATGAGGGGCGTCAAAGAGCAGCTATTTGTTGGTCTTGTGCGCAATCCGCCGACAACTGTGAACTAGTTCACCAGGGAGGCCACCGCGATAGAGCGTGCGCGGCAGCAACGGTACCGACAGTCTGATCGCCCGGCCACCGGCGCAGCTGCAGGCGCCGCCGCACTTACCGCAAACGACGAGTTTTCTCTGCGCCACCTGATTATACAGATCGTGTGTGATGAGATGGATGGCGAAGGAGAACGCAAAATACACATTGCAGTCACAGGCGCCCCCGCAGCAGGAGTCCACGGTAGCTTCCGTCGCTGAAGTCGTTCGCCATGAACTTCGACAAGCGTTTGCCTCTCCTCAGCAGTATTTCGCTCCACCGCACCGTCCAAACTCGTGTACCTATGCAGACGCTGTGCGTCATCCATTGGCTCCAGAAGTATCCTACCAGCCGAACGGATACAGCTATGCAGACGCTGTTCGTCGACCCACGCCCATGCCAGCGCCGCAGTACCTCGAACCGTATCCTGTGGCAGCCTGGGCTCAGCAGGATTCTGTCAGCCGACACTATATGCGAAAGACCGACATATGGCGCACTGCGGATCGCCGACCACTCTGCTATAACTGTGGAGAGCCAGGGCACATTTACCGTTTTTGCCCACATCGCCGAGCTTAATACCGCGGTAGTGCATCTACAGCTACGCGCCGACAGTTCGACAAAAGCCATGCCCCATCGACGACGACCAGGCTGGCAGGCGGGAACGCTCTTCTACCTTCTGCACGCGCTCCTCCCTCCCCCGGCTCGATTTGGTTCACCAAGCCACCGTAGTTTTGCTGACGCCGTCAGAGGTCGGTCTCCTAGCCCACGGCGGAGAAACTGAAAGCAGCGACCTCTTGGGGGAAGGTTGCAAGCCGTCGAATTGCCGAAAATCTCCCACTGATGCCGAAACACGTGAGAGATGACGATGAAGACTCCGCCGAGAAAACTGTGACTGCCGACCTTACTGTGACGATTGACGGCGTTAAAGTGACGGCCTTACTCTATACGGGTTCATACTTCTCCATAATGAGTGAACGACTGGCAGACAACCTAAAAAAGTCAGGATGGAATGGACGGGCCCTTATATTCGAAATGCTGGAGGCCAGATAATGACTCCCACCGGAAAATGTACAGCAAGCCTCACGATTGACAATGTGGCTTTTGTAGCCACATTTCTGATCCTACCGGAGTGCTGCAAACCTATGATACTGGGAATGGACTTCTTAAGAGAGTACGGTTCTGTGGTCAACATACGCGATGGTGTGATCACATTCGCCGCTGACAAGACTGTGACCCAAGATCCAGACCAAGAACCCAGGGTGTTACGTGTGGTTGACGACGACATCTGTGTGCCACCACTGTCATGTAGTCTTGTTTCCGTGTGTTGTGACGTGCACTGTAATGAAGACGCCATAGCCGAACGCATCACTGCCCTTTTTCGCCAAGGCATCGCCATCGCTCGCGGCATCATCAGCTTAGTGGATGGGCGCGCTGAGGTGCTTCTGACCAACTTCACGAATGAGCGCCAGCACATCGGTAAAGGCACGGCTGTGGCGTACCTCGAATAGCTCGACTACTCTCACGACTGTCTTCTAATGCAAGGGGAAGCCACAGCTCAATCACCTCCACATACACCACCAGTTGATATCGGTCCGAGTCTAACACCGACTGAAAGATGCCGTCTCATGGAGCTGCTCGACCAGTTCAAGGACTGCTTATCATCGACATCACGAGTGGGTCGAACGCCTCTGACTAAGCATCGCATCATTACGGAAGACACAGCAAAACCGATCTGACAGAACCCATATCGCGTCGCTCGGAATGAACGTGAGGTAATCCAGCAGTAAGTCAAGAAGATGATAGAGGATGATGTAATCAAACCATCAAAGAGTCCTTGGGCATCGCCAGTGGTACTCGTGAAAAAGAAAGATGGCAGCTTGCCTTTCTGCATCGATTATCGTAAGCTGAACCATGTTACAAAAAAGACGTTTATTCATTACCACGGCTCGATGACTCTTTGGACAGGCTACGGCATGCGCGCTACTTCTCGTCAATGGACCTTAAAAGTGGATACTGGCAAATAGAAGTAGATGAGCGCGACCGAGAAGAGACCACCTTCGTGACGCCAGACGGGCTTTATGAATTCAAAGTCCTCCCTTTCGGTCTATGCTCAGCCCCAGCCACGTTTTAGAGACTAATGGATACCATTCTGTCCGGCCTGAAATAGAAAACATGCCTTGTGTACCTCGACGACGTGATCGTTTTTTCGGCCACGTTTGAAGAGCATCTAAAGCGGCTACTGTCAGTCCTTCAAGCCATACGGTCCGCTTGACTCGCACTCAAACCGGAAAAATTCCACTTCGGCTTCGAAGAACTCCAGTTCCTAGGACACGTGATCAGTCGCGAAGGTGTGAAGCCTGACCCAGATTAAACGGCAGCCGTCGCAAAGTTCGCAAGGCCTGTTGATAAGAAAGCGGTCAGGCGTTTTTCTGGGTCTCTGCGCCTACTACCGGTGATTTATAGCAGGCTTTGCACACATCGCCTCTCCACTCACCCGCCTTACAAGGGAAAACATTGCATTTTTATGGGGTGAAGAGCAAGAAGCTTCGCTCAACAAGCTGCGACAGCGTCTACAAACACTACTTGTCCTCGCTCACTTCGACGAGAATGCACCAACAGCCATCCATACAGACGCCAGCAATGTGGGCCTAGGTGCTGTTCTTGTCCAATGCCAAGATGGTGTGGAGAGAGTTCTCGCCTACGCTAGCAGAACCTTGATACGCGCCGAGTCCAACTACTCAACAACGGAGAAGGAGTGTCTGGCCGTCGTTTGGGCAGTTGCGAAGTTCCGCCCGTACTTATATGGCCGCGCCTTCCAAGTCGTAAGCGGCCATCACTCTCTTTGTTGGTTGACCAACATGAGAGACCCATCTGGGCGTTTAGCACGATAGAGACGACATGGCCGTAGTTTACAAGTTCTGAAGGCAACACTTAGACGCCGACTGTTTGTCAAGGTCACCGATTGAATCACCGGCTATAGAGGATGATGATTTCCCCGGTTTTTAGGAGTTGTTGATGCAGCTATCAGTTCTTGGCAACAACAAGGTGATCGGAAGCTCAACTCGCTTATAGAATTCTTGAACGGACGAGCCGCCAATGCACCAAGAGTGTTTTCGAAGAACATATCGTGATTCTGTTTACGGGACGGAATTCTGTACAAAAAGGCATTTTCATCAACAGGTAGAAGCTATCGGCTGGTAGTTCCTGGAGCTCTCCGCAGCGAAATTCTACAAGTCTGCCATAACGAAGCCACTGCGGGCCACCTCGGTTTCACAAGAACACTGACACGCATCAAAGAAAAATATTACTGGCCACGAATCACAGCAGAGGTTAAAAATTACGTCCGAACATGCATTGACTGTCCGTGGCGCAAGGTACCACCTGTCGAACCCGCTAGGCTAATACATCCTGTGCCCGTGCCAAAAACGCCATTTTCTCAAATTGGAATGGATCTGCTGGGCCCGTTTCCAACATCGGACAGCAGCAACAAATGGGTTATAGTGGCGACGGACTACCTCACCCGATACGCGGAGACCAAGGCAATCGCGAGTGGCACTGCAGCTGAAGCGGCCCAGTTCTTCATTGAGAACATTGTCCTGAGACATGGTTCTCCAGCTGTCGTCATAACAGACAAAGGCACCGCGTTTACAGCCGAGCTTTTGCGCACTGTGCTTACGCTCAGTGGCACAGCGCATAGGAAGACGACTGCTTGCCACCCACAAAAGAATGGGCTTACAGAACGACTTAACAGGACAATCGCTGACATGCTTTGCATGTACGTCGACGTGGAACACAAGAATTTGGACCGAATATTGCCGAACATCACATTCGCGTATATTACGGTGCGCCAAGAAACAACAAAAATGACGACTTTCGCGCTAATTCATGGCAGAGAAGTTACAACAATGCTTGACGCCATGCTGCCTTACGATTGCAATGATTCAGAGACAGACGCCGCAGACTTCACTGAGCGCGCCGAGGAAGCAAGGCAGCTTGCCTGCGTCAGACTAATGAGCCAGCAGCAACTTGACGCCCAACGGTACAACCTTCGCCATCGATTCGTCATTTATCAACCAGGAGATAGAGTCTGGGTTTGGTTTCCTGTACGACGAAGAGGCCT
Organism: Rhipicephalus annulatus; assembly: GCA_013436015.1. Taxonomy (NCBI): domain Eukaryota; kingdom Metazoa; phylum Arthropoda; class Arachnida; order Ixodida; family Ixodidae; genus Rhipicephalus; species Rhipicephalus annulatus. The sequence goes on along the minus strand of WOVY01001732.1, from coordinate 200,038 downwards.
CTCTGAGAAACTCCTACGCCGATACTTCGGACCCTACAAGGTTTTGCGTCGTCTTAGCGACGTGACGTACGAAGTCGTGCCTAACGCCTCCTCCTGTTCGAAACGTCGCCAGCATCTGCCTCAGACAGTGCACGTGGTCCGCATGAAACTTTACCACTCTCAGTGATGTAAACACCCGCTGGCTGCATCTCTACCTGTTGAGCATCGGGACGACGCTCACTTTGGCGGGAGGGTAATGGCGCGTGCATAGCTGCATTTAGTGGCGAGATAGCAACGACTACGAAGAACGCAGTTTTGCTCGAGAGGCGAAGCGCAGACGAGTGAAGAAGACAATCTTAGCGGCCTTCTCTGAGAGTGTCTCTACAAGTTCCACTGTCCGTGTTTTTAAATAAACCCCCTGTAATTTATAACCCGCGACACTATGTACGAGTTTGTATATGAGTGCTTGGCCCGGATGAACTTATTTTAATGACAACAAAACAAAAAAACAGTACCATGTTACCGAGTACTTTGCGTTCGTCACTAAAGCTCATGATTGGATTTTTATAGCACTATATGAGTGGGACAGATCATGCAAGGCGAAGGACAGACAATGGTTATTAGTGTGTCGAAATGCATACCAAGATATAGAAAACCTGCGCCGTGGGCAGTGATTGGTCAAAAGCAGGCACATAATCAAGAAATGAAGAGGCCCTCAAAGGCGCCGACAGAATTAGAGATAATTTGCAGAGAGTTACTTCCTGCAGTGCACATAAGACACAAACTCATGATGCTGGTGTGGACAACGGAAGTCATATTTTACATTCATACTAGCTGTTATCTTTTTATTAAAACAAAATAGTGTCTCTGTTATGAAACACACATGTTTCAAATTAAAACGCTTCAGCAACACTAGCGTCGTCTGTTACAATAAAACAGCAGTATCTCGTTTGATGCATTTGTGAAAAACTTAATTTCACAGAAAACCAAATGAATGCTAGTTTCGCTTTAAATTTTCATTTCTGATTTCAAGAACGCAAGAATAGAATTGGTCAGTCACCATCATTCTCACCGGGCGGAGCAGACCACTGCAAACACCTCAGCGAATTGGCAGCGAAATTCCGCCTGCTCAGCAGACAACTTGAGTCTCTGCATATGCTATGGTGTAGAAGATTAGCCGGACTAATGCAGTAGCAATGAAGCATATACAATTACATGGACCCTATGAGCAAATACAATAAGTACCCTTAAATACAAATAATTCGCGCTGTTTTTTTCCTTGCAGCTTTGACACCAAAACGTTTGGGGAATACAGCGCTGCACCTCATTTCATAAGTGCTAGCGTGTATAGGTGAGCGAAAAGTTCTTCCCGTCACTTCATGTTAACATATATCCGACAATTAGACGGTATAAGGTGGCAAGCCATGTGTTTATGGTGCAAGGATTAAACTGAATGGCGCCTGAAATAAAGCATCTGGCAATTGGAATAAACATAGTGGCACTTGGATTAAAATCGCTGGAACGTGGCCTAATTGAGCTGGTGCTTAAATAAATGTATGACACATGAGTTAAATAGATTGGCGCTGAGATTATTTCAAATTATGTGGAATATTTAAGCTGGCACATGTATTAAAGTGAGTGGGAAAAGCTGTCGACTCCATGTGATGGACATAATCACTTGTGGTGTTTTTACCTACGACTCAATCATCTTGAAGGTCTTATAGTTTTGCATCGTGAATGAGAGCAAAATGTTTAATATGTTTGCAGAAAAACGTTGTTTACTTTTGCATGCACTAAATACCCTTAAAATTTTTAATGAACTGATAGACAACTTGAACGCTTTTCTAAGCCGTGTGGTACTTCCCTGTATTGAATAAGATATGAAAAAGACGTTATTCATATTTTCGGGCGCATTTGAGTGTTTGCACATATATGCTAACGGCTGGTTGGATCGTGCTACGGAGGTCATTTTAGGTAAGAATTATTTTCCATCTAGTTTACATGTTTCATAGTAGATCCTGTTTAGACCGTCTCGCGGGTACTTTTTTTCAACTAATGTTTTCTTCAGGTTGATTAGGTGATGAACATAGTCGCCATTGTTGCTACAGTTCCTTCTATGCCTCACCTGTCCAAGGAAAATCCCTTGTTTGCAGTGTCACCGGGTAGGGCCAGGGTATTTCAGATTTCGTTGACTGCCTCTTAAGTTTCTCTTAAGCGTTGCCTTTCATTCTCCTGTTTCGATTAACACTGTGGTGTTTAGGAAGTTATTTAGGTGGGGGAGTGGTGAGTGGCAAATTTATTACTGTAGTGAAACTTGTTCGAATAATCAGTTTATGCCTGGTGGTCACGTACTCATATCTTTGAGGAACTAGTGCATCTGCAAATAAAAGTGATCTTTTACGAAATATGTAAGCTTAAAGGGCCACTGACCAGGTCTGACATATTTGAGCTGACAAGCGCAGTGCGTACATAAGGCTTTCACGATCACGTATGCCAAAATTAGCAACGCCACGCGCCGCGGAAATGAGTCAAATTTCAAGAAGAACGCTGCTCCCCCACTTAATTTTTTGCGGGTGCCCATTCAGATAATGAAAGTATAGTGGCTAGAAACGTTTTCATAGTGTCGTGAATGGGCGCCTTCCCGAGCGGCGGTGGAGAAATTGGATTCTATGCACCGCGAGGCGGCGCTGTTGTTTGCTGAAGCGCTATCGAGTGATGGCTGAGGTTCATGACAGGGTACAACTAGCGGCAGTAAAACCGCATCGCTGCCGTAAGACTGCTTCCCGAAACACTTGTTTAAACGTAGACATTATCACTAATTACCTTCACGGCAGGGATAGAAGGAAATAAATATATTTTTACTATTCATATAGCCGTCTACAGATGGAGTTCATATAGCCGTCCAGGAGTTTGCCCCATTTTTTGCCACTCGCACACAACTTTGTTGTCTTAATGGGATGGCGTCTGCTTCAAAATTGAAAAAAAAGTATGCTACAGAGTAAGCACCTTTTTTTTTCAGGGCGGTCTGTACCAATTATTGTTATTTGGTAAACATACCCTTTATTGGGCTCTCTAAGCACGCAGAAAGCAGCTGCGAAAAAGTTACTTGAAGATAAGCGTGTGATTTGCTTGTGCGAGCGCAGGTGAAAAGGGGGGGGGGACAGCCGCCCTCACTAAGCGAAGGGGGAGGAAAAGCTAAGTCTGCCCCATACATTAAATGATTAGGGAGAGGATGAGCTACTGAAATGAACCTCCACCCTCCTCCAAGGTGAATGTTTCAGCAGGATAAGGTTGGAATGGTCATAACAGTTGCTGGACGGATAAAGCACCAAGGGAAAAAAGTGCACAGGCCATTAACTGCCCACACTTTTTTTTTCAACTGAGTTGTCTGTGAAAACTCCTCTTGAGTTGGGAAATGCACACGCTTTACTGTGCTCTTCTGCGTACACAGAGAATAGAAATGACAAAGTTCTTTGAAGACCAGTATATGAAGCTCAATTAGGTCGTACGTGGAAAGGTGTTGGGCAGCCGCTGTCACTGGTTGGGCATGGGGGTGTAGTCCTGTTAAAATTTTGATTTTGTTTTTGCAAGGTCTCGTTTGGAAATAGGGGCAGTGAGAAAATGAAGTATGCATACAGGTATTGCTTGGCTTTTACTTAATGTTCTTACGTTTCATTATGTTAATGTAAGCACATCTATTCGGTTTGTCGCAGCTTCTTCATATGGTGAATACTTACTCCTCATATGTGAATAAGCTTGAGTTTGTTGTCTCGTGGTGCTCATGGTTAGTTATTTATTTATTATTCCGTATTTCTTTTATTGATTTATACATGTCTTTCTTTTTTTTCACTGTTCACTTACATTCTGCATAAAACACTTGTCATTGCGTGTTTTTATCTAATTATCGTATTTTGTTTTTTGGTGTAACAGCTATAAATATATATGAATATTGATGTTTTTTATGTTCAAGTGCAACTGTGCGGAAAAGAATGTTCATTAGGTGGGACTGTAGCCCCGAATCTCCTACGTCTTGTATTCGTTCTGTGCGTGCTATAGCCCGCTTTTATGTGCTGTTGAGATGAAGATAACCTGGCAGCTAACTCTGAAAATCTGTTTTTGTCTTTCATTTATATTTTTGGAGCTGTGTGTCAAGCAGAGCTATTTTTTACTGTTACCACAAAGCTTCTTGCAAACGAGAAACGCCTGAGAGCGCAGACTCCGACGCGTAGATTTTGCGCGCCAGCGAGGGGTTGCGTTCTCAGGAGGCTGTATTGTAAACTCTTTCCAGTTTGCCGCCTCGTTCACGATACTAGGAAAACCTTTCTAGCCACTATAATGATGGCATGAAGTGTGCGTAAGTATGACCCTACGTACAAAGCAAAACTGTGTCGTTGGTCCTCTACAAAAACGACGCTGCTCGGACGTTACCAACAGCGGGCACGTCATGTGCACTTGACCTCTTGGCCGGATGCCCGAGAGGGTAGCAAAAAATTTGGCTTGCGAAGCCTATACGCGGAGGGACGGCAAGGGGTTCAAGCTCACCTGCTCTCCTCCTCGTTTCGCACCACTTGAAAAAAAAGAAAAATAATGGAGATCTCAAGTACAGTATACGAATCAATGATATGCCAAGCACGAATAAGACAGGTAGATATGTCACCTTAAAATAAAAAAAACGTTACAATGTGTAGGTTAGTGATGCTGTACATGACTTCCGTGTCATGATTATCATGTTTAGTTGTGTCGTTTACCTTCGTCATCTATTCACGTCACATGATACCAAATTCAGTATATGTGGAGCTCGAGAAACGCCCGCGAGCACGCTATGAGCGTGGTAGGTTGTCATGTACTTACACAACACGCGTGTCAGGATTATCATGTTTGCACCAGTCATATATTTTGTCATCCATTGACGTCACTCAACACCAAATGTGGTATATGTGCAGCTAGCAAAAGGAACGCGAGCGCATCATGAAGGGCCCAGTATACTCCAATGTAGGATTGACGCACGCGCATGCTGGGCACAGCGGCACTACGTTAGCAAAACGCGAGCACTCTATAGTTTGACGCCAGGCGTTCCCGACGCGACCAGCGCAAGTCAGCAAGGCCCGACGGCAACCGGCGCGAAATTCGCGCCAATACGTTACCCAGACAACACTGCTTCTCTCTCTTTTCGTGACGGAGTGACGCCGGACGTGCTGAAACGCGCATGCGTCAGAGTAACGCAGCGCCACACGCGCCTGCGAGTATAAGGCAGGACCGGTGCCTGGCGTAGCAACGTCGGCGTGACGCGACAAAATATACACCGGCGAGTACGCGCACCACGTCATGTAAAATGTATTGGCGCGTTGACTGTGGCATGCAGTCATGTTCTCACATGACACGCATCTCATGATTATCATGTTTGCACCAGTCACATAGCTTCGTCATCCATTGGCGTTGCGCAATACCAAATTTGGATATGTGAAGCTAGCGAACCAGCCGCGAGCACATCATCAGTGCGGCACGTAGTCAAGTTGTTACGAGGCACGTATGTCGTGATTATCATGCTTGGATGTTTCATTTATCAATGTCGTCTGTTCGTGTCGTGTGATACCGAGTTTGGCACAAGCGAAGCAAGCAAAACGGCCATGAGCACATGATGAGCGTAGCATGTAGTCATGTTGTTACATGACACGCATCTCATGTTTATCACGTTTGCAACAGTATCATACATTTGTCATCCGTTCACGTGCCATAATACGAAATTCGGTATACGTGAAGCTAGCGAAACGGTCGCCAGCGCATCGTGAGCGTCGCATGTAGTCGTGTTGTTACATGGCACGCATCTAATGATTGTCATGTTTGAATTATTCACAGGCCTTCATCGACCATTTACGCACCGTAATACCAAATATGGTATATGTGACACTAGTGAAAAGGCCGCGTGCGCATCATGAACGTGGAATGTAGTCATGTCGTTACATGACACGCATGTCATTATTTTCATCTTACGCTCTGTCGTTTGTGTTCGCCATACAATCTGGTCATACCATACCAGTTTTGCAACATGTCATGTGAACAAAACTACCGCAAGAGCTACAGGACCACTAATAGTAAATCACGACACTCATGGCATGCATGTCATGATTTTCATGTCATGACTAGTCAAATATGTTCTTCATAGAGTGATGATATGTCATACAGAGTTTGGTGTAATACCATTATCCAAACGGCCAGGAGTACTAAAAGTCATAAGGCTGGTACACACCGGGGACTAGCAGTGGTCGCGCGACTATTTGCGACTGGTCGCTAAGAGTCGTGGACGGTCACAAGTAGTCGCAAAGCAACTGCTTTGGCTAGTCGCGTACTGACCGATTTTTCAGTCGCGCTACTGGCTTCTTGCCGCTGGCTTCTTGCACTGGCTTCTTGCGCTGGCTTGTTGCCGCCAGATACAAACGAGTGCGTTCCTCTGGGTCTGTGGCACCATGGCCACCACGGAATACTTGGCTTGGAGATGGCGGGACACAGCAGCTCCATCAAAGTATCGAATTTACGTGGCGGCATTCAGCAAAGGCTAAATGCCGTCAAAGCAGAGAGAAAATATATTGTGCACTCTCTTTTCTCCGTATTCAGAAACGTTTTTTTTGTCTTAACTTGATTGTCACTGCCTTCAATGCAGCGCGTTGGTAACGTGTTTGTGCTTCATGCCTTGGCAACGACTTAAAACACCGCGTCCGAGACGCGTTTGTGCTGCATTGTAGGCTGTGGCAAGTCAAGTTAAATTCAAGAACCGTTTCTGAATACGTATGACTCTCGCAAATACTCCTCGTCGTCTCAGCGTAGCTCGGGATGAAGGTGACTTGCATGGCCGGCCAACCCCCGCGATCGAATGGACGGTCACACTCACTAGCGGCCTTTTTTTTCTTTGAAGGCATCTGTGATGCCAGCGCTTACACCATGGCACAGTGCACCAGCACCGTGACAATGTCTTGTTCTTCGCTTGAATCGAACTTGACGGCGTTGGGAACGCTGTGCGAGAACGGACGAAAACAAATGCGGCGTGCTCGGTTTGCTCCGCTCAGTCAGCTGGCGGCGATCAGCTGATCGGCGCCGGTATCGAAAGTTCTCGCTGATAACGAGATCCGGACGTGACTCTTCGGTTTGGAAACTTCCGGTCGCTCGCATGCAGCCTCTGCCGGTGTGAATATCAGTCGCTTTTTGGTTTCCAGTCGCGAATGGTCGCGTGACCGCTGTTAGTCGCCGGTATGCTCCAGCCTTTAGTTTCCGGCTAGATAGATAGATAGATAGATAGATAGATAGATAGATAGATAGATAGATAGATAGATAGATAGATAGATAGATAGATAATAGATAGATAGATAGATAGATAGATAGATAGATAGATAGATAGATAGATAGATAGATAGATAGATACGCTCAAAGTCGCCGAAGTTTGCAAAGAAATGCTTCGCATTTAAAACAATTTCCAGAAACTTCCACGGTCTAAGTTTTGGTATAAGGCCTGGCGAGTGGCCCTTCAAGTCAACCTGCGAGTCGACCTGCTATTCTGCAAACGTGTTCACCGTAGTGTAGGACCAGTACTTTCCTTATTGTGACAATATCACTCTTCACGATAATAATGATTGTTTTCAGAATGGGCCATTCTTTTTGATGATGCACTTCCCTTAGTATGATAAGAGTGAACTTGCCCTGCGAGCACACTCCTCTCCATCACACTAGGGATAATCTGTACATTACGTATTGCGCGGCCATTTTATACGTGGGAGTGAAAGGCCCCGAGAGGATGGCCGTGTACAGCATGCAAATATATATTGTTAAACTTGAAAATACAGGAATAATGTCAATATACTAACATCTTGCCACTCCTCTATTTTTTTCTTTGCAGCAGAATGGAGTACCCTCTTTTCTAAATACACCGAAGGCATATATAGGTGTTCCGACACAATTTTGCACTTTATACACAGCACCAGTATCATCAAGAGACTGTTCGAGAATGAATATGTCGGCAAAGTTGGTCTGCAATACCTGGTCGCCTGGAGCATCTATAGGCAGCTGGTCAAGTTCACTGAGCCATACATGTTCCGTGGTGAGAAGAAGGTCGACGAGGTTTGCTTCGTGCACGTCAGAAATGTTATGAGCCTAGCGATTCTCAGCGAGCACTTCTATTCTTGTAAGCATTTTCAGTGTTAAATTTTACTTATATACCATCATCATTCTTTTTTCAGCTCAACAAGACGCACTCCTCGTAGGCAAATGAAAAAAACACTAACTGAATCTACTTTTTATCAAGTCGCACCGCGATGAGTTTAGCCAGGCAGGACTCGCAGGACCTAATTGTAAAAATTATTTACCAAGTAAACAAAACTACGTTTACCAGAGAAATGTATGAGTTGGATGGACTAATCATCATGCCCGAACTCAAGTATTTAAGGAAGCGGATGAGCTGTGACCTTAACCTCATTTTTAGTTCGAAACACACATATGTAGTGAAAAGCTGCGCTGTTCAAATTGACACGTGTCAACCACCACGCATGAACGCTCTCAGATAACAAGTTTAGGACGAATTCTCAAAAAAATCTTAACTTGAAAAAAGTCGACCCCGTGAATGTGGGGGCTGATTTCCAATACGATCAGTCGTGTCGCGGAGCTAAACACAGCTCGGGCTTGAGTCTACAACTACTGGCTGTCCAGAGGACGCGGGCCATCCCGAGAAGTCTTCACCTTTCCGTGCTGACCTGAATGAAGCCGCCGACTGGTTGAGTGGGTCTTGGGACTTAAACTAGTACCCCTGGTGTTATATTAATGTTCTTTGTATGTATGTATGTAGGTACCGAGCATTCACATTGTAAACAGAATCGAGTTTCTTTTTGTGCAAGTCCAGGGAAGGCACGCTGATTTATGCCTTCCCAAAACGAGCATTGTGGGCCGCCTCCACAATTTATATCGCGCATATTTTTACTTTAATAGTAATTTCACTATGATCGCACGCACGAACACGTGCCGCTAAGCTGTGTTAGGCTCGATGACTGCGCATCTCACCATTGTCACATCTGTCAATGTACGGGGGCCACGTGTTTGTGGCGCAGTCGTTTGGGTCAACCGTATTCTTTGCCGGGAGAAAAGGAAACGATGTCTGGCTGAATTTGGATATCAAAATCATAATATACGCATCATTCAGCACTATTATGTTTAGATCGTGTGCTCTCATATGCACCTCGACTACCGATTGGCACCGTTTTCTGCTCATGCTGAAAAAGGGCAGCAGGATGATTTAGGTGGACAATAACCAATCCAATATGCTCCTCAAAAGAAGTTCCAGCATGACGATAATTGCACTATCAGTCGTTTTTTTATATTTTCACTTCGACGTAGCTCTTCTGAAATGAAATGGCCGGATGTACGTTCGGCTTTTATAATGCGCGAATTGGCTTACATATTTCTCAATGATATGTGACACAAAATATTATGCTCGTTTTAATGTTACCATGAGCAAATCAAAGCGTTAGTAGGACGCCATTTTTGTATGATGCGTAAGATGTTACCTTTTCCTACTTATAAGAGCTACAGTCATATTAGAAAGCATTTATTGCATTTTATATTCAAGTTCTGCGTTTTGCATTATGATAATATAAATATGAATACCACTGCAAGCTCCACGCCATCTTATTGTTGTCTTAGCCACCATCACATAGCAATAGCATCAATACGTGAAAAGAACTTTATACATATGCTACTGAATGAATATCGTCACTGTGCGATTATTGCGTTTTCCTGTCAATGACTTGTCCTATTTTGAATTTTCATTCCCACGTGCGTCATAACAATCGATGGTTATTAACACCAATTGTTCTTGCTTATTTTTCTTGCTCAACAGTCGTTTCACCACGTATGATAGAGGGAGTGAGACAGATGGCATTCCGGATTCGGGATACCTTCGGGGATGCCCTGAACACCTCAAGCTGGCTGACTACACGTTTTCGAAGACGCTTTACGAGCAAGTTGTATGAAATTAAGGTCCAAGCAGGAAGTCCTGGAGATCGAATAGAGCCCGGATTCGTGGAAACGTTTTACGGTTAGTTTACGTATTTTTAGCTGCCAGCTGGATGAGATGAAGCACAGGAATCACCGCTAATAGCCGCTACACGCATTTGCCATTCACATTAATATTTTCGACACTAGACGTCAAGGAGCTAAGTTGTACGTGGCAATGCAGAACACCAGGTTCTTAAGACTATATATGGTGTCATCGCTCAATAAACATTCATTTGTTGTTGTGGCTCATAATGCTGAATGGAGAGAAATAGAAGTAAGCACTTGAGGCTTCTATAAAACGCTTGGCCGCTAACGGCTAACCAGGATTTTCATGAGACTGGCTTACTTTACTTTCTCTTAGGCGTCACTAAAATTATTTGATTAGTCAGTCACGAAAAGTCTATGCGTTCAGTTTCAAGGGGTTAGCAGCACCTTCAGCGAGAGACATGAGGGCTACGGACGCGAAAACTGTTTGCAGGTGCACCGTGGTAGTCGAGTGAATAAAGTATTCGGCTACTGACCCGCAGGTCGCGGGATGAAATCCCGGCTGTGGCGGCTGTGATTTCAATGGAGGCGAAAATGCTGTAGGTCCGTTTGCTGAGATATGGGTACACGTTAAAGGACCCCTGTTAACAGCTATTTCAGGAGCTCTCCACTACGGCGTCTCTTATAATGATATGGTGGTTTTGGGACGTAAAACTCTACATATTGATTGATCAATGGAAAACTTTTCGCACAGAAACCATAGAAAAACGGTTTACGAAAATGAACACAGAAACCCTCTTTGTTTATTTTTACGACTCAGTGTTTACCCTACAGAATATTACCATTGATGACTCAAAGTAACACATAGTAACGCCGCAAAAGACGATTAAAAACTGTTGCAGACCACCTGCTCGACTACCGAATACATAGTATAGGAACTTACCGATGGAGGCGGAAATGCTGTAGGTCCGTGTACTCAGATTTCGGTGCACGTTAAAGAACCCCAGGGGGTCGAAATTTCTGGAGCCCTCCACTATGGCGCCTCTCATAATCAAATACTGGTTTTGGGACGTGAAACCCCACAAATCAATCAAATCAACGGTATAGGAACTAGAGTGCGTTTGCATTTGTACTCGCCAAGATATGGCTGGGTTAACGGGGTGTTCGAAGGCCTCTGTAGAAGCGCTGTAGCCAACAATTCATCTGTGTATAAGGGCTGCTTAATGTTACTGCTTATTTTTAACATGGCTCACTATTGCTCGCTCTGCTGTAATGCAGAGTGATAACTAAATTGTGACGTCATCATGACACCGTAGCGCAGCGCCTTCTCATAACGATGATTGTTTGCATGACAAGCTTTGACGCCCATGCTGGTGTTCTTTTCTTTTTCGCATTTTGACAAGCACAAAAAACTTTCGCCTAGAAAAATCGCTGCCCTTTCAGGTTTTGTTCCTCGAACATTGCCCCCTAAAGTGTTATACTGGAGGCATGTAATTTTTTTTCATCGCTAAAATTTTGAAAGAGCCAGTTCCAACTCGATGTAGCTTGTTAAACACTCTTTATTCTCCAGAAAGAAAGAAATAATAGTGGTCATTATAAAGGAATAATATACTTCACCCTCCCTTCTGATTCCTCATTGTCTTTCTCAATCATTGTTATGAGACGGCTCAGGCAGGTCAGAATTACCAGTCAGATGATAGGCAATTTTGTTTATTCGTGCAAAACATTATCTCACCAGTTCTCTTGATGCGATGATCTTTTAATTTGAAACCAGTCACGTGCGTTTGCACGTGAGTGAACTGTACAAGAAACAAATAATATTCGCGTAACATAATGTCAATGGCACGGTGCAGAAACTCTTCCGGACGTACCAGTGAACCGACTCTTTTCATCGTGGATAGCAGCTCGTCGCCTTCGCACTCGCTATTCGTGGAAAGACCAGGAAAATCCACTGTACAGCGAGGGAGAAGTCGGTGCCTATTACACCATCGACAAAAGCATAATAATTCCAATAGCCATTGTGCATCAACCGTTCTATTATGAATACGGACCAGTAGGACTTAATTATGGTGGCCTTGGAATGGTAAGAGCTCATCATTTAGGCTTAAGGCATTGCGCATAACATACTTCATGCGTGTTCGCGTTATTGTGTAACTGGTGCTGTGGTACTCCAGGGCTTCATAAAACAATGGGGTACACTTAGACATTATTGTTTAGAAAAATAAAAAGTTCTATGACAGTTCAGCACATTTCGTCTTCGAACGCGAGCAGTATGTAGAAATGATAATTCTTTTGGCTGCTAAGTCCAAATTACAATGACTAAAAACTAAGGGACTGTTTAAATATAGTGTTTACAAACTGAAATAAGTTACTTTTATAGAAATGCTGCAAGGGATCATTTTATATCACCAGCAAGTTTTTTTGCAAAAGAAAATAGAAAATATGACTAGCAGATTTGCTCTCAAAAAGCAGATCCTATTGTTAGAATAATGGAAAATTGAGTGTCTAGTATGCAGACGCTAGGGGCTTCATGTGGTTTGGTATATGCGAAGTGGCGTACGCATGCAAGTATGCGTTATAGGAGTGCATAGCAAACACAAGCCACTGCAGGTCCCACGTACGCACATTGCCAGAGGCACCATAACATTGAATTTTCTTGCGTGACTGCTGTGCCTGAATGCAAAGCCATGCGTAATCGACCAAAATGAAACGCCGAGCGTGCGTATATATCACCGCTTGCACGAGTTGGCGTACGGTGCCTAGACTACAGCGCGGATGTTTAGGCGCTTCTGCTTCTTGCGTGATGCCTGTGGCAAATGTCGGCTAACATAGGACGGCCGAACGCGAGAGACCCAGCTCCCTCTGCTCAGAGGATGTTGTCAGCAAAATTTTATCGCGTCTTCATTGGTTTGAGTTTTCAAACGAAGGATTTTATTGACTCTGAAGATAGTGATGTTCAAGAGCACCACTGCACCGGATGAAACAGGTGACGCGCTCACTAAAAAAGTATCATCATCCATAAACGATGGCGCAAAGAAAAACAATAAATGAAAAAACTTAACTTCCGGGGCTATTGTTTGAACCCGAGCAACGAGGTCCGATATTGAGCGTGTAAAGAGGTGTGTGTGAGTGTTTGTGAAAAACATTAATTCATGCAGAGTTTGCAGGCCCATGAAGAACCTTTACACAGGAGAAGTCCTTATTCTGGGACACCACTGGACAGGGTCACTACCCACGCTGTTAGACTATAGCTGTTTCAGCCTTCAGCCCTGAGAAATTCAATAGGACTGCCTCCCTTGCCTATCTCGTAAAGGTAGGCTTAGGGGGAAGGTAAAGATTCAACTGACATACCAAGGTGAAGTGAAATCTATCAGAAACTTCGCCATTGCAAGAGCACCACGCATCAACCTTTGGGTCTGAATGTTTTACTATTGTAGGACACAATAAGGTGTTGCTCTGCGGGTGCCTCAGGGTTCGTTCATCGGCCTTACTGAGGCCCTTAGCGGGTACCGGGAAAAGGCGTTGTTGTTCGCATTATAACACCGAAATTTCTCTGAATCACAGGAGTTGTTGGCTAGTTTCTAAACCGGAAAAGCCTAGGTGAAATGCCCGGCAGATAAGCGGGCGGGCGGCCGCATCCGCATCCTCGTAAAACCCTCTAAGGCCCTAGTGGCTCGGAGTCCAAACAATGCGTTTAGTTGAGGGGTCTAAATACCTGACGGCTCACTGAAAGCCTACAGCTTGGCATTGACATTGGAGGTGGTTACCGGTATGTCTAAAGCTTGCTTTGTAGCCTCCTTTGTGATATTGTCGATGCGCTGGTCGTCTTCCTTCGTAGTGCAAAAGTAGAATATGGAGTAGAGGATCAGGTAGAGTACGAAGCAAAGACAAGTTGAAGCGTATCCCTGCCCCTCTCGACACACAGCACTTGTTCGAAACACGGTGGATCATACGGCCGACTTCTTCGCCTATGTGTTTCAGTTTGCTAATGGTAGATTCTGGTCACAATCGGTTATGGATGAACAAGCCCAGGATCCACATCTTCTTGACTTCTCTAACACAAGCTCCCATAAAAAAGATACGTAAGTTCATGCCGCCTTTGGGGTTGGCTCTGACGTGCGGAAGCTTTGATTTTGCAGTAGCGCATTAGAGACCACAATCAAAAGCATAGCCATCGACGATAGAGGTGGCCTGCTGGAGCTGGCCTTCTATTTCTCCACAGCTCTCTACAGTATTTAAAATTGTTATATCAACTGAGTGGAGTGCGTGATAAGTTCCTTCCACCCGGCCCAAATAATGTGGAAGCTGCATCATAGCAATGCTGGAAAGGAACAGTGACAAGACCGCTTCTTGAGGAGTACCCCTTGTGCCCATTGTGTTTGGGCCGTATTCATCATCCTCAATTTTGAGCAAGGCCAGATGCTCTTACTTTGGCAAATGCCTTATCATAATCGGAAAATCTCAGGTTTACCCTGCCCTGATGAAGGTTATCAAAGGCGCTTCTAAAATCAAGAGCAAGGATGGCCTTGTCATTGTGGCAAATGACAGTGGGTTGTATTTTGTCGCGGTATAACTGAATAAGGACATCCAGATCTGACATATTTATGGGTGACACCCATGCATAGTGTCTGCAAAGAGGCACTTAGCGCTCATGTATGGAGAAAGGTGACCCCGAACCATTTACTTCATAAGTTTAACACGCATTAAGCTAGTGAGATAGGCCTCAGGATTTCGATATTCAGCATTTTGCTGAGTTTAGGATGTAAGGAGCAAAACAATGCGCCATTGTAGACAACTCTTTGGCGAGAAAATCCGAGTGCAAGCTTTCGGCTCGAGCAAATGCATTCCTGTGTCAGTGGTCGCTACCCGCTGTTAGCGTAGATAGACCTGCTGAAAAAGTCATACTTATGCCAATAAATCATGTTTAAGTGTTTCAACCTCTGCGCAAGAGGCCCATGCCTCTCTAATGTGAACACTCAAACGGATGAATCTATTCAACAAAAATCGCAGCATATGCGAAGAGCGAATTATGATGTTCAGGGAGAAACGTTCGTCTGTCCATGCCTCCTCTCGTCAGTCTTTGTGTGGATACGCCGTGCAGGCTGCGCCTAAAGGATGGCATGCCGCAGACCATACACAGCTTCACCCCTGAAAGTTCATTTTGTTTTAAAGGGGAAGAAATGAATGTGATAGCCGCAAAGTTTAATGTCACACGCAGGATAGCAGGCACTTCGGAGCTTCCAGCGCACCGAATGAGTGCAAGAAACCTACCAAAAGAGCTCACACACAATGAGCATGAACAAAAAACCCTCAGAGCTCGACATTTCCACCGTGCTCCTCAAGCACAAAATCAACAAGAACACATACCGAGTGCGAGCAAAAAAAATCTGTTGTGACGTGACTTCGTCAACGCACTCCTAGTGCCTCCAACTTGAAGCACTACGTTATATATATATATATATATATATATATATATATATATATATATATATATATATATATATATATATATATATTGTCACGAGCTAAGTAGATGCCTGAGGATGACGACGACGAAGTGCTGAACGTGAACGTGCTCGGAGTGCAGCAGCGTTGTACGCATTAGCTCGCCAGTGTATTCGCCAGTACGCATTTGCTCACCAGTGTATACTTTATTCCCCGTAACATCATTGGTGGAAGGTGCGGGGTACCACTCGCTATACAGCCCAACGAGCTGGATCTTCGCAGCGGACGGCGCATTGCAGCTACCACGATGACTGACCAGGCTACTCAATGTCAACAAGATCCGTCAGCCCCGCAGCCGATCGTTGTGGTGCAACCTCGTGACCCAGGCCCATTCAACGGCACAAGTGGCATAGACGTCGATGACTGGCTGGTTCATTATGAGTGCGTCAGCAGCAGCAACCATTGGGATCCGACGCTTATGTTGGCGAACATCATCTTCTACTTGCATGGCATGGCAAAACTCTGGTACGAGACACATCAAGAAGAGTTGACTAGCTGGAACGTCTGTAAGCAGAAATTGCGCTATCTATTTGGGAAACCCATCGGACGTCAAGTGGCCGAAACGAAAGAGCTTGCGACTCGTGCCCAGACATCCACAGAGTCGTACATCGCGTACATCCAGGACGTGTTGGCTTTGTGCCGCAAGGTCAACAAGGACATGCTTGACGAGGACAAAGTCGGACACATCCTGAAAGGAATTGCGGATGACGCCTTCAATTTTCTCCTGTGCAAGGACTGCTCGACGGTGGAGTCGGTTATCGAAGCATGTCGTCGCTTCGAACAGACAAAAAGTAGGCGCATAGTTCACCGATTTGACCGCCTTCCTTACACGGCGGCTACGTCCTCTTGCGAAGATTTGCCCACACTACACCAACCACCAGCGCCAGAAAACGTCACCAGAATAGTCCGTCGGGAACTCGAGGCTATGGCTCCCGCTATGTCTAGCGTCAGCCCGCCAGGACACAGCCTCGATGCTGTTTCAATGATACAGGCCGTGGTTCGCCAAGAGATCGCAAATCTGGGCATTTCGCCACCACATCAAAATGCCCCTGCTACTTCCAGCTCGGCTCCAGTCGTTGCGGCTGCCACTCCGAACCACATCTTCGCGCCACGACGAAACCCAGCTCAATGGCGCACTCATGATGATCGGCCCATATGTTTCACGTGCCATCGGATAGGACACATCGCTCGCCATTGCCGCAGCCATTGGACCTCATCACGTCGACCTAGCTTCTATGATTGGCGGCCTCGCTCTAAACGTGCACCTTATGACCTGTCCTACCGTGCTGAGACAGGTGCAGAGCATAATCCAGAGCATCGGACCAGCCGCTCGCCATCGCCCGTGCGTCGTCAGTCCCGCTCGCCCCAACCCCGCCGTTCTCGGTCTCCCTACGACCGTCGCTCGGAAAACTAGCCGGTGCAGCCCCCGGAGGTGACGCTGCATACACCACTCGGACTGCAAATCTTCTGATTACTCCCGACCAGCGGTGCAACCTTCTTACAATTCTCAATGATGGTTTACCTATAACTGCTCGTATTGATACCGGTGCACAAATATCTGTGATGAGCTCAGACCTCTGCCGCCGCCTCCAAAAGTTCTGACGCCTGCAATTGCACCTACCGTTCGTACAGCGGATGAGAATACTCCTGCTGTGCTTGGAATGTGCACTGCGCGATTAACAATTTCTGAGCATCAAACTTCAGTTCTGTTCGCTGTACTGAAAAATTACCCTCATGACCTCATCCTTGGACTCGACTTTCTGACTTCACACGCTGCGCGCGCTCAACGACTGTTCCAAAGGTCTTCTTCAGCTCGAACGACCATCCTTTTCGGAGACTATCTCTACCAGCCCACCTCGTCTACGCTCAGTCGATTTCCTCGGACTTCGGCCACAAGCCGCAGTCCAAGTCCAACTCTGGCGATATCCTGCAGTACTCGATGGTGATTATGTTGCTGCCGCAATTTCTGACGTCGCCATGACACGCAATGTTGCATCACCAACACGGTGGTTACTGTTAAGGACAACCGAACTTCATTTCCCGTCCTCAATTTCGGCCTCTCAGCGCAAGTTATTCCTCGCGGCATGTCACTTGCGCATCTGACACCACTGGTCAACCACACAGTTTCCGTCTTAACCACCGATTCGCCACCCGATTTTTCATCAACGTCGTTCTCATCACGTTCCTGTTCCGACCTTTTCAAGCCAATGCTATCTGACAAGCTCACCTCTGAACAGGTCTGTGCTTTTTGCCGTGTACTTGCTTCTTATCAGGACATCTTTGACTTCGGCGACCGTAATTTGGGCCAGACATCTGTGATAACCATCACATCGACACCGGTGACGCTCGACCCATTCGCCGACGACCCTACCGTGTGTCAGCTCCGGAGCGTGCTATTATACAGCGAGAAGTCGATAAAATGCTTCATAAGGGCATAATCGAACTCTCATCTAGTCCCTGGTACACACCCGTTGTAGTTGTTAAAAATAAGGACAATAGCTGGAGATTCTGTGTTGATTACCGTCATCTCAACCATATTATCAAGAAAGATGTCTATGCCCTACCGCGCATAAATGATGCGCTCGATTGCTTGCACGGTGCCAAATATTTCTCTTCAATGGACCTTCGCTCAGGCTACTGGCAGATCGCTGTGGACGACAAAGACAGAGAGAAGATGGCTTTCGTGACTCCTGGTAGACTTTATAAGTTCAGTATGATGCCTTTTGGATTATGCAATGCCCCCACGACATTTTAGCGCATGATGGACTCTCTCCTTCGAGGCATGAAGTGGACCATCTGTCTCTGCTATCTTGACGACGTTATTGGTTTTTCGAATACTTTCGACGACCATCTTACCCGTCTGTTCACAGTGCTTGATGTTTTTCGACGTGCCAACTTCTAGCTTAACTCGTCCAAATGCCGCTTTGGGCAACGCCGAATCTGCGCACTCGGCCATCTTCTTAACGCTGCGGGCGTTCAACCAGACCCTGCGAAAGTCCGAGCAGTTCGCGACTTCCCCACACCCCGCTCAGCCAAAGACGTCCGAAGTTTTCTGGAACTGTGCTCCTACTTCCGTCCTTTTGTCGAGAAGTTTGCTGAAGTAGCCCGTCCTCTAACCTGCTTCCTCAAAACGGATGTCGCATTCACCTGGGGCCATCAGCAAGCAAACGGCTTCTCGTCACTCGTTGACATTCTCACCAATCCACCAGTACTAGCACACTTCGACCCATCTGCCGCCAAGGAGCTTCGTACTGACGCCAGTAGCCACGGCATAGGTGCAGTGCTGGCGCAGCGGCAACAAGGCATGCACCGCGTCGTCGCGTATGCAAGCCGACTGTTGTCGCGCTCGGAACAAAATTATTCCATCACAGAACGCGAGTGCTTAGCTCTCGTCTGGGCCATTGCGAAATTCCGACCGTACCTGTATGGCCGACCATTCTCAGTTATTACGGACCACCATGCGCTTTGCTGGCTCTCCTCACTCAAGGACCCTACGGCACGCCTTGGTCGCTGGGCGCTGCGCTTACACGAGTACACTTTTTCCGTGTCCTATAAATCCGGACAACTTCACAAGGATGCCGACTGCTTGTCACGTTACCCAGTCGATCCCCCTGACACGAAGGAAGATGAGCAAAAGGCCCTCGTTCTTTCAATTACCGGCTTTACCGACATAGCTGCTGAACAACGACGCGACCCCTCTTTGCGTGCTATTATCAATGGTCTGTACTCTCCCCACTCTGACTACTCCTTACAACTGTTCGTTCTTCACAACGACATCTTGCACCGCTACAACGCCCGCCCTGATGGTGCTCAGCTTTTACTCGTTGCTCCTGTGCATCTTCGCTCAGACGTTTTGACCCAGCTGCATGATGCCCCCTCCGCTGGACACCTAGGGGTGTCACGCACGTATGACCGCATTAGCCGCCAATTTTTTTGGCGTGGCCTCTACCGTTCTGTGCGACAGTACGTTGCGGAATGCGACCTCTGCCAGCACTGCAAGACACCTGCTCTGAGACTTGCTTGTACCCTCCAGCCCATTGAAGTACCAGATGAGCTATTTTTCCGAGTCGGCCTCGATCTTCCAGGACCCTTTCCCGCGTCGGCCACCAGTAATAAGTGGATTGCTATTGCTACCGACTATGCAACGCGGTATGCCGTTACACGCGCCCTCCCCACCAGCTGCGCTACTGATGTAGACGATTTCCTTCTTCTTGACATCATTCTGCGTGATGGTGCTCCTCCTCAGTTGATCACCGACCGCGGCAGCTGTTTCCTATCTAAAGTAGTCGACGAGCTCCTGCGATCCTGCTCTACCCACCACAAGTTCACTACAGCGTGCCATCCGCAAACCAACGGCGTCACGGAACGCCTCAACCGTACCCTGACGAATATGTTAGCGATGTACGTCTCCAAGGATCACAAAGATTGGGACATCCACTTACCTCTTGTTACCTTCGCATACAACAGTTCACGTCATGATACAGCTGGATTTTCCCCTTTTTACCTACTGTTTGGTTATGACCCGCCTTTGCCGATAGACACCATGCTTCAATCTGCCCTCATCGACTGCTTATGCTTGTGATGCCCTGGCCCAAGCTGACATCGCGCGCCAAGTCGCCCGGGATGGTTTATGTGCCTCGCAGCTTAACCAAAAGAGCGCTTCCGATCGCTGGCACCGCGACGTACAGTACTTTCCAGAGTCACTCGTCTTGCTGTGGTTAACATCACGTCGTGTTTGTCTCTGCGAAAAACTAATGTCCCGTTACGTTGGCCCCTACCGCGTCATACGCAAGGTCACCAGCGTGACCTATGACATAGCTCCACTCCATACCACGTCAGTACCAGCTTCAGTCCCGACCGATATAGTGCATGCCTTACGGCTTAAGCCATACCGCTCACGCTTCGAGAATTGGTCGCACCGGGTTGGTGCTTCTGCCGCCGGCGGGTAATGTCGCGGACTAAGTAGATGCCTGAGGATGACGATGACAAAGTGCTGAACGTGAACGTGCTCGTACTGCAGCAGCGTTGTACGCATTAGCTCGCCAGTATATTCGCCAGTACGCATTTGCTCGCCAGTGTATACTTTATTCCCCGTGACATCATATATATATATATGTATACATATATATATATATATATATATATATATATATATATATATATATATATATATATATAGCTGCGGCGGCGATGGCGTAGCGGTTAGAGCATCCACCTCGCATGCAAAAGGTCCGTGGCCCGAATCCCGGTACCGCGCAGTTCCCAACCAGATAAAAAAAATCCGCATGGTGATGGAATTGCGTTAAGAAACCTAGGGTGCGGCCTCACCGGTAACCACAGCCGGCAACCCACTCCCTCACCAGAGAAGGATTGGCCACCCTCGTGCAGTATCTGGCCACTACCTCCCACATGCATACGTCATTTAACTGAAGGCCTTCAGTCCCAGCAGCGGCGAAGCAACTGACCACGGAGGCGGTCAGAACTGCAACGCACCGGAGGGTGCTAACCCCCGAATGCAGAGATGTTACTTGGCTCTCGACTACGATTTGATTTGAGCAAGTCAGTGTGATGCAAGCAGCGGACTTCAAAACGCCCAAGTCAGCCTTCGCGTTTCATAGATGCTCAGGCTGTCTTGCTTGGTCAAGTCAACAACGAGCTTCGAAGCAGAAACACGCTGCTTGCCTTCTAACGAGGGTAATAATGAAGTTGTTTGCGTAAGGCATGTGTTACAGCAGAAAAAAAAGACCATACGCTTGAAAATAACTCTAAAAACGAAGGGCTACAAGCATATTTTTGCCATTTGACGGCTAACGAGAGGCACGTGGTGCATGCAACCACTGCGATGCGTAGTGTTGCTTCTGTAAAGCGTTCATTGCCCACTGGTTTTGGTGGCCACCCAAATGCCGCGCGTTTCTCCATGGTTGCTTGTTTGGAGGCGAAACAAGCATCGCGTTGGGTTCTTTCGTCGTTTTTTTTTCAATCGAATGCCATGGCGTGTATTTTACGATGCAGTGACCATAAAATGGTACGGTCTCGAATGCGCCTAGACTTGAAGAAGGAACGACAGAAACTGATACGCAAGGAGCCAATCATTGAGCTAGCACTGAGAGGAAAAGAACAGGAATTCAGAGTCTCGCTTCACAACAGGTACGCGGCTCTATGTGAGGAAACCAACCTTAGCGTTGAAACAATGAATGATAATGTGACGAATATCCTTACGGATTGTGCAGCGGAAGTTGGAGGCAGGGCAGTCAGACAGGACACTGCTAAGCTTTTCCAGCAAACAAACAATCTTAATAAGAAGCGTCAAATCATGAAAGTCTCAAGTACAACAGACAAACTAGAACTGGCAGAGCTTTCGGAGTTTATTAATAGGCGTAAGGTATGCGCTGTAAGAGGGTATAAAATGGAGAGAATTGAAGACACTCTGAAAAACGGAGGAAGCATGAAGGCAGTGAAGAGGAAACTTGGGATAGGCAAAAATCGAATGTATGCACTAACAGACAAAGAAAGCAAAATAACTATCAATATGAATAGAATAGTTAAATTAGTGGAGGAATATACAGAGATCTGTACAGTAGCCGGGATAACCATGACCTTATTACTATAAGAACAAGCTGTAACCCATAGGACACCCCACCAGTAATGATAGAAGGAGCCAGGAAAGCTTAGGAGAACATGGAAAGAGGCAGGGCTGCTGGTGAGGATCAGGTAACATCAGATCTGCTGCAAGATGGAGGACAGATTCTTTTAGAAAAAGTAGCCATCCTGTTGACAAGGTGTCTCCTGACGGGAAGTGTACCAGAGTCTTGGAAGAACACAAACATCTTCTTAATACACAAGAAAGGAGATGACAAGGGCTTGTAGAATTACAGGCTGATCAGCTTGCTCTCTGTAGTATAAAAGCTATTAACAAAGGTAATTGCTAACAGATCAAAGAAAACATTGGAATTCAATCAACCAAAGAAAAAAGCGGGATTTCGAACAGGCTACTCAACAATCAACTACGTTCACACTAATTATCAGGTAATAGAGAAATGCTCAGAATATAACCAACCATTATACATAGCCTTCATAGATTACGAAAAGCCATTTCATTCAGTAGAAATGTGAGCCGTTATGCAGACACTGCGGAATCAGGGTGTCGATGAAGTATGTATAAACATCGTGGAAGAAATCTACAGGGGATCAGCTGCTATCATAGTGCTTCATAATGAAAGCAACAGAATACCAGTCGAGAAGGGTGTAAGGCAGGGGGACACAATCTTCCCAATGTTATTTACCGCGTGCTTACATGAGGTTTTCAGAAGTCTAGAATGGGAAGAGTTAAGGATAAGAGTTAATTGAGATTACCTTAGTAACCGGCTCTTCGCCGATGACATTACATTGCTGAGTAAATCAGGGCACGAATTTCAACCCATGATTACTGAAATAGACAAGGAGAAAAGAAAGGTGGGTCTTAAATTTCAACTGCAGAAAACCAAAATAATGTACAACAATTTCGGAAAAAATCAGCGCTTCGAAATAGGTTATATTGCACTTCAAGTTCTAAAAGACTATGTCTACTTAGGGCAGAAATAACCGCGGAGCCGAACCACGAGATTGAAGTAATTAGAAGAATAAGAATGAGGTGGAGCACATTTGGCAAGCACTCTCAAATTATCACAGGTAGAGTGCCACTATCCCTCAAGAGGAAGGTACATAACAGCTGTACCTTGCCGGTACTTAGCTACGGAGCAGAAACCTGGAGACACACAAAGAGGGTTCAGCTTAGATTGAGGACGACGCAGCGAGCCATGGAAAGAAAAATGGTAGCTGTAACTTTAAGAGACAAGAAGTGAGCAGAGTGAATTAGGGAACAAACTGGGGTTAACGATATCACAGTTGAAATGAAGAAGAGGAAATGGACATGGGCTGAGCATGTAGTGCGTAGACATGATAACCGCTGGTTATTAAGGATAACTAACGGAATTCCCAGAGAAGGCAAGCGGGTTGGAGGGAAAAGAAGGTTAGGTGGGCAGGAGAATAAGAAGTTTGCTGGTATAAATCTCGAGACCCTTGCCGCTCCTCCGCGTAGCTTTCGCAAGCCAATTCTTTTAACCCTTTTCCAGCATCCGACCAAGAGGTCACGTGCGCATAACGTGCTCAAACAATTCCAGCCCTGGAGCACATGAGCGGCGTTGTTTTGTTGACCAGCGTTATTTATTGCGAAGCATTTCTTAGCGAACTTCGGCAAATTTGAGCGTATCTATCTCTATATCTATCTAGCTGCAAGCGACTTTGTAAGGGTGAATGCACTTTATAAGCGACCCTGAATCCGCCGTTCGATGTGCGCCTCCTGTTCTCCCCTAGAAACGTCGCGAGGAACAGAGAGGAGCGTCTGTTGCAACAGCTCAGTGACGTCACACACCACGTGATTGCGCGTGCTCCACCCTCCGCTCCGTGGCTGAGCGCGCCTGCGCAGTCAAGACTTGCTCGAGACCTGCAAGTCGTCATAGGTATGGATTCATCGCAGGCATCAAATACGGATGCGATACCTCCAACAACGAGTACAATGCAATCGAATGCGACCATTGCGCGCGTCCTTGAAGATGTGCCGCCGGTTGAAGACAAGGCAGCGCGGCAAAGGGCCCGTGATTCCGAGCGCAAGCGGGTGAAGCGGGCTGCGGACATAAATATCATATAGGTGTTAATTTACTCTCACATATACGCGTAAACTCACCAAGATTACCCGAGAGTTTAATGGTTCCTGGGAATCGCAATGTGATCACACGGGGGAGTAAACCTTAACTCATTAGCGAATGCCAACGGATTTTAACTTTGTTCCCCCTCATAGCATCACCGCGTGCATTCGCACTTAACTGTGTTCACCCTCGGAAGTATGCTTGAAAGTTTTTTTAGCTCTCCTGGCCGTTTCAATAATGGTATCAATACCAAACTTGCTGTGGAATGATATGACTGTATGAACAACATGTTTGACTAGTCATAACTTGAAAGTCATGACATGCATGTCATGAATATCAGGATATACATTGCATGGTTCTGCAGCTATTGTGGTGGTTTCATTCACATGGCATAAACGAAACTGGTCTGGTATGGATGATTGCATTGCGAACACAAGCGACAGACCCTAGCATGAAAATCATGACATGCGTGTCATGTAACAACATGACTAAATGCCACGCTCACGCGCTCGCGGCCGTTTCACTAGCGTCACATAAACAAAATTTGGTACTACAGTACGTGATAGATAACCCAGGTATGTGACTGGTGCAAATATGATAATTATGAGATGCGTGTCATGCAACAGTATGACTGTACCAAAATCAGTATAACGTGACATGAACCGACGACATAGGAAAATGACACATCCAAACATTATAATCATGACATCCGTGTCATGTGACAACATGACTACATGCCACAATCATGATGCGCTCGCGGCCGTTTCGCTAGATTAACATATAACAAATTTGGTATTACGTGACGCCAATGGATGACGAATGTACGTGAGTGGTGCAAATACAATAATCGTGAGATGTGTGTCATGAGAGAACATGACTACATGCCACAGTCAAGGCGCCCATACATATCGATATGACGCGGTTCACGTACTCGCCGGCGTTCACTTTGTCGCGTCACGCCGGCTTTACCACGCCAGGCGCCGGTCCTGCCATATACTCGCAGGCGCGCGCCGCTCTGCGTTACTTTCATGCATGCGCGTTTCAACGCGTCCGCCGTCCCTTCATCATGAAAAGAGAGAGACGCAGTCTTGTCTGGGTAACGCATCGGAAGAGTAATGTTACTCTAAGGCAACTGCGCGAAATGCAGCATGTCGCATTTCGCGCCGCTTGCCGTCGGGCCACGCGGACAAACGCTGATCGTGCCTGGCATCAGACTATAGAGTGCTCCCGTTTTGCTAACCTGGCGTCGGTGTGCCCAGCGTGCACTCGCGTCAACGCTACATAGGAGTAAATTGGGTTTTTCATGATGTGCTCACGGCCGTTTTGTTAGATCCACATATACCGAATTTGGTGTTAAGTGACGTCAATGGATGACGAAAGTATATGACTGGTGCAAAGATGATAATTCTGACATGCTAGGGATGTAAGAACATGACAACATACCACGCTCATTGCGTGCTCGCGGTCATTTCGCTAGCTCTACATATACTAAATTTCGCATCACGTGACGTGAATAAACGGCGAAGGTAAACGACACATCCGAACATGATAATCATGACGCGTAAGTCATGTACGGCATCCTTTACGTCCACCTCTTAACATTGTGCTGATTTTAAAGTGGTATATTGTCACGGGGTCGTGACGTGGCCGAAGACAGGAGACTTCGTGTTGGGATTTACTGTTTATATGGGCGAACCTGTGCCCGGTAAACGCAAAGTCCAATTACAGCAGCAGCCTTGCACAGATAGCAGTCTCGGACTGATAGCGGCGAACAGAGCGTCGGCCTTCGATCAACAACTGACAAGCGGCAAAGCGCGTCGGCATTTACACTCTTGCCGTCGAATGTTCTAGCGTTATCGCTGGCGGTGGCGTAGGTTCCAGAACAATCTGTACCGTTCGCAAAGTGGGCGTGATCTTATTGAAATGATCTACTACAGTCCGGAACCTTCTCGAAAACTACAGGCGTGGTTTGCGCTGAGAATCGTGTGGTGTTTTGGGACGATAACAAAAACTTGGGAAATGAAACGTGGCATTGCCTCCCTCTGGAAAAAAGGCATCGCCCCGATGCTTTAACTAAAGATGAAGGTTCAATAATTATGCAAGAAAGGATAATGAATAAATTACGATACAACAATTTTACAAAAAAAGGTGCGCAACATGGACGACTTCAGGTCGCGATCGGCGTCGTTGAGAGTTCGTGATGCCGTCGGGGACAACCTCGTAATCAAGTGGGCCGAGACGTTAACCACCCTGTACGGTGCGAAGAACCGTCGCAGAAGCTTTTCACTCAGTCCACGTCGGCGTATCGGTGTCCACACACAAAAACACGTTCACCGGGCTGGTATTCCACGAGGCGTCGTTGATTGATATGTGGGGTTTAACGTCCCAAAACCACTCTATGATTATGAGAGACGCCGTAGTGGAGGGCTCCGGAAATTTAGACCACCTGGGGTTCTTTAACGTGCACCCAAATCTGAGCACACGGGCCTACAACATTTCCGCCTCCATCGGAAATGCAGCCGCCGCAGCCGGGATTCGAACCCGCGCCCTGCGGGTCAGCAGCCGAGTACCTTAGCCACGAGGCGTCGTCGAAGGTTGTAATGGTGGCTGTCGGTCGTCTGTTGATTCCTGATAAGGAGACGCGCAAGTTGTCGGGATTCTTCGGCGCGTTGAAGGTACTCGCTCACATCGAGGTTTCCTTCGTCGGTGACGTTGGGTAACATGGCATCAAGAGCCGTTGCCGGGTTCCTTCCGTAGACCAATTTGTATGGAGATATCTGCGTCGTCTCCTGCATCGCCGTGTTGTATGCGAAGGTCACATACGGAAGAATGCGTCTCACGTCTTGTGTTCGACATCGACGTACATTGACAGCATGTCGGCAATCGTCTTGTTAAACCGCTCGGTGATGCCGTTGGTCTGTGGGTGGTACGCTGTCGTCCGGCGGTGGTTGGTTTGGCTGTATGCCAAGATCGCTTGAGTTAGGTCGGCAGTGAATGCCGTTCCTCTGTCGGTGATAAGGACCTCCGGCGCGCCGTGACGTAGGACGATATTTTCGACGAAGAACTTAGCTACCTCGGATGCACTGCCTTTTGGCAGGGCTTTTGTCTCGGCGTAGTGGGTGAGGTAGTTGGTAGCTACCACGATCCACTTGTTTCCGAAAGCCGACATCGGCAACGGCCCCAGTAGGTCCATACTAATCTGCTGGAAAGGTCGGCAAGGTGAATCAATTGGCTGCAGAAGTCCCGCTGGCCTTGTCGCGGTGTCTGGCGTCGCTGACAGTCCCGGCATGTTCTCGCATAACGAGTGACGTCGGTGGTAAGACGTGGCCAGTAGTACCTTTCTTGTATCCTCGCGAGCATGCGAGAAAAACCGAGGTGCCCTGCCGTCGGATCGTCGTGCAGGGCATGCAGGAGTTCTGGTCGCAGAGCTGAACGCACCACAAGGAGGTACTTAGCTCGAAGTGGTGAAAAGATTTTCTTTTGTAGAAGACCGTTTCGTAGAAAGAACGACGCACCTGCGCGCTTGAATACCTTCGGGACTTCGGCGGTCTTGCCTTCGAGGTATTCTATTCGGGCCTTAAGTTCCGGGTCGGCCCGCTGTCGTTCAGTGAAGTCGTCGGTAGTTATCGTTCCCAAGAAGTAGTCGTCATCCGGGTCGTCGGGTAGCGGTTGGTCGACAGGCGCACGAGAGAGACAGTCGGCGTCGGAGTGTTTTTGCCGGACTTGTAAATGACAGCATTGTCATATTCTTGAAGTCTCAGGCTCCATCGTGCCAGACGATATGAAGGGTCCTTCAAGGTGGCTAGCCAACACAAGGCGTAGTGGTCGCTCACAACTTTGGAGGGCCTGCCGTAGAGGTAGGGATGAAATTTCGACGTAGGCCAGATGATGGCGAGGCACTCCTTTACTGTTGTGGAATAATTTGCTTCTGCTTTGGATAGCGATCGACTGGCGTAACTAATAACCCTTTCAAGTCCGTCAGCCCTCTGCACAAGAACGGCGCCAAGACCTACGCTGCTTGCGTCAGTATGTATTTCTGTCTCGGTGAATTTGTCGAAATGGGCAAGTAAGGGAGGCGTCTGGAGGCGATGCTTAGGCTCCTGGAAAGCGTGTTCCTGTGGCGTTTCCCACTTGAACTCCACGTCGGCCTTGGTAAGGTTAGTTAGAGGATTCGTGATGCGGACGAAATTTTTCACGAACCGCCTACAATAGGCGCACAGGTCCAGAAATCGGCGCACAGCCTTCTTGTCAGTTGGCGGCGGGAAGTCGGCGATGGCGGCTGTTTTCCGTGGATCGGCACGAACTCGAGACTTGCTGATAACGTGTCCCAGAAACAAGAGCTCCTCATACGCAAATCTGCACTTTTCTGGCTTTAGTGTGAGTCCGGACGTCTTGATGGCTTGAAGTACAGCTTCAAGGCGCCGAAGATGCTCGTCTAAACTCGAGGAAAACACGACGACGTCGTCCAAGTTCACAAGACAAGTCTGCCACTTCAATACTGCCAGTACTGTATTCATAACGCGTTGAAAAGTTGCAGGCGCTGAGCAAAGGCGGAAGGGCATCACCTTAAACTCGAAGAGGCCATCCGGGGTTATAAACCCCGTCTTCTCTCGGTCTCTTTCGTCGACTTCGATTTGCCAATAGCCAGTATTAAGGTCCATTGACGAAAAGTACTTTGCGTTATGGAGCTGATGAATTGATTTGATTGATTGATTGATATGTGGGGTTTAACGTCCCAAAACCACTATATGATTATGAGAGACGCCGTAGTGGAGGGCTCCGGAAATTGAGACCACCTGGGGTTTTTTTAACGTGCACCCAAATCTGAGCACACGGGCCTACAACATTTCCGCCTCCATCGGAAATGCAGCCGCCGCAGCCGGGATGCGAACCCGCGCCCTGCGGGTCAGCAGCCGAGTACCTTAGCCACTAGACCACCGCGGCGGGGTATGGAGCTGATGAAGTGCGTCGTCTATTCGTGGGGGAGGATACACGTCATTTCTTGGGATTTTGTTCAGGCGGCGATAATCGACGCAGAAACGTAGGGTCCCACCCATTTTCTTCACTAACACCACGGGGGATGCTCATAGACTCTTGGACGGCTGGATAATGCCATCCCGCAGCATTTCATCAACTTGTCTCTTCATGGCCTCACGTTCTCGTGTCGAAACCCTGTACGGACTCTGACGGAATGGTCTGGCATTTTCTTCGGTTATGATGCGATGTTTCGTGATTGGAGTCTGCCGAATTTTCGATGACGACGAAAAGCAATCTTCGTATTGCAGGAGCAGGGCCTTGAGCTGTTCTTGCTTATCGTTCGGAAGACTGGGATTGACGTCGAAAGCTATGGGAGGGGCTTGGTTCCTCTGAGCTGGTTCCGCAGATTCGGCGAGGGCGAAAGCATCGGTGGCTTCGACAATTTCTGCGATGTATGCGACCGTTGTTCTTTTGTTCACATGTTTCTACTCATCGCTGAAATTCGTGAGCATAACCATTGCTTTGCCTACCCGCAGCACTGCAATTCCTCTTGCGACGCAAATATTTCGGGTGACCAACAGATGCTGACTTCCTTCAATGACGCCTTCCAAGTCAGGTGATTTAGGAGCGCCGACTCAGATAATGACGCTTGAGCGAGGCGGAACGGTGACTTGTTCTTCGAACACATTCAAGGCATGGTGTGTTGACGGCGTGCGCGGCGGTATTGCTTCTTCTGTGGATAACGTTATCGACTTCGTTTTTAGGTTGATGACAGCACCATGGAGGCATAAGAAGTCAATGCCTAGGATGACATCTCTTGAGCAACGCTGTAGGACTACGACATCTCTAGGATAAATACGGCCGTTAATGGTGACTCTCGCTGTGCAGATTTCTGCAGGCGTTACGAGTTGACCTCCAGCTGTGCGGATTTCAGGGCCTTTCCAAGCTGTCCTAACTTTCTTTAACTTCGCGGCGAACGACCCACTGATGACAGAATAGTCGGCTGCAGTATCGACGAGAGCGGTCACACTGTGGCAGTCGATAAGAATGTCGAGGTCGCTAGTTCGCCGTCTCGCATTACAGTTAGGGCGTGTCGTCGGGTCACGGCTGCGTCGGCTTGTTCCGCTGCTTCCATGTTTCGTCGTCAGGCCACCTTCGGTAAGTGAGCTTTCACCGTCAGGGCTTTGCCTGGTTGGCGTTGTGTTCGGAAAGCTCCGTCACGGCGTCGTCGTCGTCGGAGAATCTTCGGTAGTTCGTCGCACAGCAACCGCACCTCCACCGGTTGCTGCCCTTAGTTTCCCAGATACAGGCTAGGAAACCGGCCTCGCGTTGGGCCGGAGTACTGCCGGGGGTTCGGTGACATGCGGTGGCTGGGCGATGGCGAACGGGAAGGACTTCGGGGTGTCCATTGAGTTCCTGTCAGGTAGTCAGCGATGTCACGTGGCCGTTCCCCTGGCTGCGGACGTGGTGCATCGACGGCGAAGCCACGCAGTCTCATCTGTCGGTATTGGCAAAGGCGGTAAATGTGCCCGGCCTCGCCGCAGTGATAGCACAGTAGGCGGTGGTCAGGGGTGCGCCAAACGTCAGTTTTCCTCGGTGCGCTGCGCTGGGCTGCTGGCGAACGGTATGACGTCGGTGGGAGTGGTGGCGGCGGTGGCGTCTGTCGACGGAAGTGCGATGGGGCGGCGTTTTGGCGTGGACGGGGAGAATCGTTGTGGCGCAGTGCAGCGGCATAGCTCATAGCTTCCAGCTCGGGCAGCGGTGCGTGGGGAATTTGAAGTGATTGCCGAACTTCTCGCACAATGTCGGCAATTGAATTCACTTGAGGCTGCGCCGAAGGCAACAACTTGCGCAGCTGTTCCCGCACGATCGCTCGGATTGTTTCACGCAGTTCTCCGGAGTTACTGGCTTGAGCAGCAGCGCAGTCTACATTCAGGCTACGATTATACTGTCTGGTGCGCATGTCCAGGGTATTTTCGATAGTGGTCACTTCGGCTACAAATTCTTGGACGGTGTTCGGTGGGTTTCTTATCAGTCCCGCGAAGAGCTCCTGTTTGACCCCTCGCATGAGAAAACGACCTTTTTTCTCCTCAAGTATGTCTGGGTCAGCGCGACGGAATAGTCCGGTCATTTATTCTGTGAAAATGGCGACATTTTTATTTGGTAGCTGAACCCGGGTCTCTAATGAAGCAGCGGCCCTCTCTTTGCGAGCGATGCTCGCGAACGTTTGCAGGAATGCGCCGCAGTAAACATCCCACGTTCGGAGCGTGGACTCCCGATTTTCGAGCCAGGTCCTTGTGGTGTCTTCCAAATAGAAGAACACACGACGCAGCTTTTCGTCATGGTCCCAGTGGTTGAGGGCGGCCACACGGTCGTATGTTTCTAGCCAGGACTCCGGGTCTTCGAACGTTGACCCATGGAAAATTGGTGGTTCCCTGGGTTGATGCATGACCATCAAGGGCTGGGACGCTGCGGTTGTCATAGTCGCTGCAGTCGTGGTCATTGCCTTGGTCTTCCGCGCCTTGTCTTGTAGAAGCCCGTACTCCAGTGTTAGCCCTTGCTGTCGGTGGCTTGTTCGCTGCTCCTGGCTGGCGTCGCTGTCTTCTCCGCGACGTGGGTTGGGTTCACGGCTTGACGGGGGCGTCCGGTACATGAACGAAGCATCACCTCCACCAGATGTCACGGGGTCGTGACGTGGCCGTAGACAGGAGACTTCGTGTTGGGATTTACTGTTTATTTGGGCGAACTTGTGCCCGGTAAACGGAAAGTCCAATTACAGCAGCAGTCTTGCACCGATAGCAGTCTTGGACTGATAGCGGCGAACGGAGCGTCGGCCTTCGATCAACAACTGACAAGCGGCAAAACGCTTCGGCATTTATACTCTTGCCATCGAATGTTCTAGCGTTATCGCTGGCGGTGGCGTAGGTTCTAGAACAATCTGTACCGTTCGAACAGTGGGCGTGATCTTATCGGAATGATCTACTACAGTCCGGAACCTTCTCGAAAACTGCAGGCGCGGTTTGTGCTAAGAATCGTGTGGTGTTTTGGGACGATAACAAAAACTTGGGAAATGGAACGTGGCAATATCAACATTTCTCATTCATGCATCGCATATCATTGATTCCCACTGTACGTGACATCGGCCAATTTTTTTGTGGTCTTCTACCTGTTTATGCGGGATCGTTTGGGAACGCTGGCTTTGACGCAGTAGAAAACTTCAGCACAATGAGTGCACGAACCCGTAGGAGCGTTCCACGGTCGTCGTCTGCTCGATGCGCTGACCGCGGGGAAACGCCGACACATTAGCCCCGCATCTCGATGCAATTCACGGGAAAAAACGGAAAGAAGACGCTCACATCTCTTAATGCGTCTCTTCATTTTTTAGAGTTTTAATGATCTTTTCAAACAATAAATACATAAACTACGCATGCCGTGTTAAAACATTGGCATCCTATCCACGTAGTGAACGATGGAGAGTTGGGCGAAGCATTCGTCCGTCCTTTCGTTCTTGCTTCTATCCGTCCATGAATCCGTCTGTGTGACCATCCATGCGTCTATCCGCCCATACGTGCGTGCATCTGCTTGTGCGTCCGTCCCTTTTTTCGTCCATGCATCCACCCCCACGTCCGTTCCTGCGTCCATCCATGCATATGTCTGTGTGTCCGTTCGTCCATCTATTCAAAACTCCAAGTACCACTATCTCGCATCTTTTCATCATATATTCCCCACATAAAAGCACCGCCATCCAGCGTACATTTCAAGCACTATACGAGAGCTGGAACACGCACACTTTCATACGACTTGCGCTTCGGGTGTACTTCCCACCTTTAACCACCTCGAGTTCATGATATATTCTAGTTCACTGTATTCATGGCACTGCGGCCCAACGCTCGCTAAACTTTTCAAAAACCAAGGAGGTTACGCCCAGCGAGTATAACGTAGCAACCTTTTCTTGTCAGATAAAGCTCAATGTAAATGCCAATGGCTGCTAATGAAAAATGTGAGACAGGAGAATTTGGCTTTCACTTTCTTACGGCTTGTGCTTCGTAACTACTTCCCACCAATAACCACCTCGAGTTCATGGTATATACTAGTTCATTGTATTCATGGTACTGCGGCTCAACGCTCGCTAAACCTTTCTAAAACTAAGGAGGTTACACCCAGCGAGTATAACGTGTAGCACCCTTTCTTGTCAGATAGTGCTCAATGCACATACCAATGGCTGCTGATGGGATCGGAGCGTGCACGTGATCGCAGCCGAATGCTCCTGTCTCTCATTCCCAATTGGCAGCCTTTGACATGTACATTGAGCACTTTTTTTCATTGTTCAACAACGCACAGAAAAAATTTCTCACCGGCACCACTTTGGAGTTGAAAATATTATACTTGTTAGACAATACAACGGCTACGACGGACGAACGGGTGCCGCTATAAGGAGCTTCGCCCCTAAACTTGGCAGATCCCGCGTGACAGAGGGAATCGATGATATGCGAAGCACGAGTGAGAAAGGTTGATATGCCATTTTAAAATCAGCGCAACGGTACGAGGCGGAGGTAAATTAGGCCGTACATGACTGCCATGTCATGTCTATCATGTTTGGATGTGTCGATTTCCTTCGTCCTATAGTCACTTCCAGTGATACCAAATTTATTATATGTGGAGATAGTGAAAGCACCGCGAGCACGCTATGAGCGTGCTATGTTGTCATGTTGTTACATGACACGCGTGTCAGGATTATCATGTTCGCACCAGTCATACACTTTCGTCATTCATTGATGTCACTTAACACCCAATTTGGTATATGTGGAGCTAGCAAAACTGCCGCGAGTGCATCATGAAGGGCCCAATAAACTCCAATGTAGCATCGACGCGCACGCACGCTGGGCACTGTGATGCTACGTTAGAAAAACGCGAGCATTCTGACGCCCCATGACCGGCGCGACCAGCGTCCGTCAGCCCGGCCCGATAACAATCGCTGCGAAATGCGGCATGCTGCATTTCGCGCCGATGCGTTACCCACACAACACTGCATCTCCCTCTTTTCGTGACGGAGGGACGCCGGACGTGCTGAAATGCGCAAGCGTCAAAGCGACGCAGCGAGGCGTGCTCCTGCGAGTATATGGCAGGACAGGCGCCTGGCGCCGCAACGCCGGCGTGAGGCGTTGAATGAACGCCGGCGAGCACGCGCACCGCGTCATGTCGAATAGTATCGGTGCTTTGAG
The DNA here is from genome assembly GCA_013436015.1 of Rhipicephalus annulatus. Classification (NCBI taxonomy): domain Eukaryota; kingdom Metazoa; phylum Arthropoda; class Arachnida; order Ixodida; family Ixodidae; genus Rhipicephalus; species Rhipicephalus annulatus. Next base: position 165,654 of record WOVY01001732.1, on the reverse strand, counting down.
TATCGCACGTAGTCATGTTCTCACATGACACATATTTTATGATTATCAAGTTTGCACCAGTCACATACTTTTGCTTTCCATTGACGTCACGCAATACCAAATTTGGCTTGTGTGAAGCTAGCGAAATGGCCGCGGGCGCATCATGTGTGTGCTATAGAGTCATGCAGTTACATGACACGTATATCGTGATTATCATGTTTGTATGTGTCATTTACCTATATCGTCCATTCGCGTCACGTAGTACCGAGTTTGGTACATGTGAAGCTAGTGAAATAGCCGCAGGACATAATGAGAGTAGCGTGTAGTCATGTTGTTACATGACACGCATCTCAAGTTTATCGTGTTTGCACCAGTATCATACCTTCGTCATCCTTTCGCGTTCCGTAATACTATGTTTGGTATAAATTAAGCTAGCGAAACGGCCGCCAGCGCATCATTAGCGTGGCATGTAGTCGTGTTACATGACACGCATCTCATCATCATCATGTTTGCACCCGTCTCATAATACCTTTGTCATTCATTCACGTACCGTAATACAAAACTTGGTATATGTACGCTAGCGAAACAGCCGTGAGCGCACCATGAGCTTGGGATGTAGCCATGTCGTTACATGAGACGCATGTCATGATTTTCATGTTAGGGTCTGTCTCTTGTGTTCGCCATGCAATAATGTCGTTTCATACCAGTTTTGAAACATGTCATGTAAACGAAACCACCGCAAGAGCTGCAGGACCATGAAATGTAAATCAAGACATTCTGACATTTATATCATAATTTTCATGTTATTACTGGTCAAATGCGTGTTTCATACAGTCATGTTATTTCATACCAAATTTGGTATCGATACCATTATTGAAATGGCCAGGACAGCTAGAAGTCGTAGGCAGCTAGATAGATAGAAAGATGGATAGATAGATAGATAGATAGATCGATAGATAGATAGATAGATAGATAGATAGATAGATAGATAGACACGCTCATGGTCGCCGTTTTTCGCTAAGAAATGCTTCGCATTTAATAATTTTTGCCATGTCACGTGCCACTTTTTGCAACGTCATAACAGAGTCGCCTACGTAGAGAACAAACGTCACTTCATTGCTGTGTACGTACGGCCATTGATACGCGCACGTCATGCCCTAAATTTCTTGTCGCGCGTCGGCAGAAGGGAGAGGGAGCATCGTTCATCTTGAAGTTTGACCCGTTTCCGCAGGGCGTAGCGTTGCAGATTTTGGCAGACGTGATCATGAACGCCTCGTGTACATATTGCGCTTGTCAGCTCAAATTGTCAAACCTGGTGAATGGCCCTATAAAAAAGTTGAAGCCTGTTAACTGGCTATTTAAAAGCAACCTTATCGCGACGGCAATAATTGAAATCGCGGTAGTTGCTCAAGTAGTCCCCGGCTCTGTGCCGATGTATCATATCAAACTCTCTACGATAGCACAAAAACAGGGAGAGCTAGGCGAGATGGTGAACGTACTCTACAAGGAGAACCACAAGGAAGCGCGGCACATGTGAGTAACGAATAGTCATGCGTTTTTTCAGTAACTATGCCGTGTGCAGGGATAAAGTTTTAATTAAAAAGGTGCCCTTCGCACCCTCGCGTTTTATTTTGATGGTAGGCTGTGGTGGCACCACCACGTGAGCTAGTCGGGGAGCGCATAGCTTTGTGCGACTGTCTACAACGTCGTTCCCAATCCCCTCGCACTTGCATTTATTGATGCAGCTTCGGCTGTCACAATTAAAAGTAGGCAACCTATCGCATGGTGTCGCTTCAAAGTATTGTTTCAATAGGACCAGCATTCTGAAAGGCAGTGGTTTGAGCTATAGACTTTAATGTGGCCATGTTGCTGTATGCGCAGAGAGTGCGCTCATTATTCTCATAAAAGCACCGCATAGCTACTATCAATCGCTCGCTTTTTTGGGCGAAAGTGTGATATGTGATATTTGGATAGCAATAACGCATTCTCATTGCAGATAATAGGCCATGAGTTCATGCACGCATTCGACGTATCAACCTTGGAAGACTACTGGGGGACGGAAGAGATCAGAAATGAGTACACTAAGCGTGCGCTCTGCTTGCGGAGATCGCATAGATCTGTCGTAAGTATTGCTTTTGTCTCCGACTGTTTACAAGCGTACACACACACACACACAAACACACACACACACAAACACACACAACACACACACACGCCCCGCCGCGGTAGTCTAGTGGCTAAGGTACATGGCTGCTGACCCGCACGTCGCGAGTTCGAATCCCGGCTGCGTCGGCTGCATTTCCGATGGAGGCGGAAATGTTTTAGGCCCGTGTACTCAGATTTGGGTGCACGTTAAAGAACCCCAGGTGGTCGAAATGTTCGGAGTCCTCCACTACGGCGCCTCTCATAAGCATATGGTGGTTTCGGGATTTTAAACCCCACATATCAAGCACACCACACACACACACACACACACACACATATATATATATATATATATATATATATATATTGACAGTGAGACGCCGGGCGAGGTACGCTTTGTTGCGATGATGATAGCGTTTTAAACGGGTGACATGAACGACGTTGGTTTTGCTTGAGCGGAAGCCAGTTGACAACAGCCGAGATATCACGTAAGTGACATCGCTGAGACGTTTCAGGACAACAAACGGACCAGTTTAGTTGGCCAGAAACTTTTGGCAGAGGGCACGCTTGCGAAGCGGCGTCCAAAGCCACGCCGAATCCCCTGTATTAAACAATACGTGCCGGTGACTTCTGTCGTAACGGTTCTTAGAGCTTCTTGGGAGACGAAAGTTCGAAGACAGGCGATGCGCCGGGCCTCTTCTGCGCGGCAAATAGTTTCTGCGAGAGTAGGTTGATCAGTCTCGGAAAAAAGAGGAATAGTGTCAAGAGCTGTGCTGGGTTAGAGTGCGTAGAGCAGATAAAATGGACTGTATCGCGTTGTTTCGTGCTGAGCAGTGTTGTAGAGGCGAAAGTTAAAAATACCAAGATTGCATCCCATGTTTTGTGTCTGGAATCAACACACACGGAAATCATGTTGACGAGAGTCCTAATAGTTTGTTTCGTCAAATCATTAACCTTCGGGTGATACGGGGTAGTGTGACGGAAATGGCACGAAGCGAGACGAAGGAGGTCCTCAACTACAGCGGCGACAAATCGCCGGCCGCGAGCACTGATGATGACACGGGGGGATTCATGGCGTAATATAATGTGCGACAGCATGAACTGTGAAACTTGAGTGGCCGTTGCCGCAGGAATCACCGCAGTTTCGGCGTAGCGTGTGAGGTAGTCAACGCCCACAATAATCCATCGGTTGCAGTCCGTTGATCGTGGAAAACGGCCAAGCAGGTCTACACCAACGACGTCAAATGGTGAACCCGGGGGTGCTATGGGAATTAGCAGTCCGGCTGGCTCAGTTTAGGACGCTTGGCGTTGACATTGTTCACAGCTCGCAACATATGCAGTCACACTTTTACGCATATTCGGCCAGAAGAAACGTTTTTGCGCGTGATAAAATGTCCTAGAAAAAAACCTTATGGCCAGATGTTGGGTCGTCATGCATTGCTTGAAATACGTGTTTTCGCAGACTGGTAGGCACATTTACAAGTAGGCGAGGGCCTACGTCGGAATAACTCTTTTTGTAAAGAATGCTATCCTTTACGACGAAACCACGTTGACCGCTTGTTCAAGAAATAAAGAGAGAAGCGAGACTGTTGTCACTGCGTTGCTCTGCTCGAATTGTTGTTAGGTCAGGAAATGGAGTATCCACTGCTGCCAAATATTCATCAAAGTTGTCAGCGTCACACTTGGTTGTCGGGTGGGAAAGCCATAAAAGGCAATCGGCGTCGGCATAAAGACGAGCGCTCTTGTAACAGACTTCAAAGTCATGTTCTTGCAATCGTAACGCCCAACGAGAAAGACGACCAGACGGGTCCCGTAGTCCAGTGAGCCAACACAAAGAATGGTGGTTCGTGATAACCGAGAATGGGCGTCCATAGATATAAGGGCGAAACTTTTTCACGGTGAATATGACCGCGAGACATTCCTGCTCTGTGACAGTATAGTTTTGCTCCCGTTTTCTTAAACAGCGATTGGCATAGGCAACAATTTGTTCAGCAGATACGTGGCGTTGGACCAGGGTGGCGCCGATACCTACACCACTGGCGTCGGTATGGACTTCTGTGGCAGCAAACGAATCATAGTGGCGAAGTGTTAGCCCTGACGTAAGAACAAACTTGAGTTGCGGAAAAGACGACTCGCATTCCGCTGACCACCGAAGAGATGTGTTCTTGTTGAGTAGGGGCGTTAAAGGGTAAGCGAGGTCGGCGAACTTCGGCACGAAGCGACGGAAGTGCGAGTATAGGCCCAAAAAGCTTCGCAACTCTCGTACCAACTGAGGCTGTTTGAAGCTGTTGACTGCAGCGACTTTCTGGGTTTACGGTTGAATGCTATGCATTTCCACAGATGATCAAAAACGAGAGTCTCACGGTTGCTGAAGTGACACTTCTTAGAGTTCAGTGTGAGGTTAGCTCTCTCAAGGCAGGTGACAACAATGTCTACACAATGACTGTGCTCATCGAATGTACGGCCAAAAATTCTAATGTCATCCAGGTAGCAAAGACAAACTTGCCACTTTATTCCACGTTATATAAAGTTCATGAAGCGCTAAAACGTGGCTGGAGCATTCCATAGGCCAAAAGGCATTACACTGAATTGGAATAGACCATCTGGTGTTATGAAGGCCGTTTTTTCTTTGCCATTCGAGTGCATTGGGATTTGCTAATAACCGGATCTCGAATCCACCGAGAAGAAGTACGATGCCGAACGTAAACAATCGATAACGTCATCAATCCTGGGATGTGGGTAGACATCCTTTTTAGTAACAGAGTTGAGCCGTCTGTAGTCCACACAGAATTGCTATTTACCATCCTTATTTTGGAGAAGAATCACAGCGGCAGCCCAAGGGCTACACGACTCTAGTATGACCCTTTTCTTTAAGATCTCTTCTACCTGTTGAGCAATGACCTTGCGCTCCGCAGATGAGACACAATATGGTTTCTGCCGGATAGGGTGAGCGGCTCCTGTGTCAAACGCGTGGTGAGTACGCGGCTCGGGTACACTTATTTGCTCTTCGTTCTGCGTAGTGTCAATTATAGTAGCGTGCTTCGCAAGGACTTCGACCAAAGCTTGACGTTTTTTTGATGATGGCGACTTCTTTACCATACTCAAAAAGTTGGCTTCTGTGCGCTGCACAAATAGGATCTACGCTCTCATCGCGCAAAGAAAACTGTTCGCATTTTGTTCGAAGAGGGCGAGTCGCAATCCGCAGGGTATCATGACAGGTTCATTTGAACAGTTCGACACCCATAAGGCTGATCACCTATCAATGATCTACAGAACACAATGTGCAACAAGCACATTTTTCTTGGCGAAATTGAGAGGAGTGGGCTCCACAAGAACATCAAGCGAGCTGGCGTCTGAGGCAGAGGCGTGAACGCGTACGTTCTTCATCGAGTTGGGCGGCAAGACAACATCCTCAAGGACGGTGATAGATCCTTGACAGCACCTGGGATCGTCAGTAAATGCTGATAGCATAATCTCGCCAGCACCGTAATCTACAGTAGCACCGCACTCGCGTAGAAAATCGATCCTCAAGATGATGTCATGGGTGGAGCTGCTCAGGACAGCGAATTCAGCCTTGAACACCTCATCGCCAAAAGTGACACTAACAACACACACACCAATCGGGGAAAGAGTCTCCCCGCTCCCTGCACAAAATGATGCCCAAATGTCCCAGCGAAACATCACTTTATGTCCTAACCGCAATTTTAGGTTAAGACTCATCACTGAAACAGCTACTCCAGTATCTATCAAAGCCATCGTAGGAAGTGCATCCATAAGCACGGGGACCTTATTTTGCGTCATAAAAACGGGTGGAGGCTTAGGTGGATGTAGTGAAAAATGTTTGGCAACCTCACCTCCATTGGCCACACCACCTAGTTTCCCGGAGGAGAAGAGGTGACACGTCGACCAGGAGACGGGGAATGGAACCAGCGTGTTGCGGGGGGCGTCAAGCTTCGCTCGGAGGGAGGCGAGTCGTTGCGTAAATTTCGGTGGGAATTGCGTCTCACATGTGTATCACCGTGCGTGGTTTGCTGGAAGCCGTCCCCAATGTATGCGTCTGGCATCGAGCGCATACCACCGCGCCAGCGGTTTTTTTGAGAAGCTGATGATCCCTCGTAGTAGCGCTGCTTGGGGAGACGTCTCTGACCACAGAATCAAGTCATATGTCCACAGAAACCGCAGTTATAGCACACATGGGTCTCACAGACGTCACCAAACCTTCCATGAGGCGCCATGTACCTATGATCCTCCCACGGAGACACCATTGCAGGTGGTTGGCGAAAGGCATTCTGGAAACCGTGGCGTTGATGTAGGTTGCCGTTTAGCGGCTCTGGTGCTCTTGATTGGGGCGTATCATATAGCGTGGCATCAATGTCAGCACACATTGCGTCGTATGGCAGAGAGGCGTTGCTAGCATGTGCCCTCAGCGGGTCGACAACATCACGTCTTCCAAGTTCTTCGCGTACTATTTGCGTGATCATCGAGAGAAGATCACAGGATTATGTTGGAGGGACATCGACACTTGCAGCGGTGGTGACGTTGGCAAGTCTACCACATTTGGGAGGGATGCGCCTGGTCTTCAGGGTCTCAAACGTGCCGCAGTGTTGAATTACGTCCGCTCCAGACGCCAAGTTGTCCATGCCGATGAGGAAATTGTAGACATCCTCAGCAACTCCTTTGAGGAGATGCGCCACCTTGTCATCTTCTTTCATGCGTGGGTCTACAGACTTGCACAATTTCAGAATCTTTTCAATATACGTTGTACATGTTTCACCGGGGACTTGAGCACACTACATCACAGTTTGCTCAGCGTTCTCCTTCTTCATCAATGGGTCCCCGAAACAGCTCGCTATTTCTTTCTCAAACGCTTCCCAGGTCGTTATTGTTTCTTCGGGGTTTTCAAACCACACCAACACCGTCCCTTGAAGAAACAATCTGACGTTGGACAAACGGGACACCGTATCCCAACCATCGCATTTACTCACCTGATTGAAGTGTTTCAGCCATTCATCGACATCTTCTCCGACCCTCCCAGAGAAGCTTCATGGTACCATGTGTCAGGGCCACCTAGCGACAGACGAAGAGTGCGTGGTGTCGCCGTCAGCAACCAGATCCACAGAGAGCGGTGGTAGACCAGCCTGTCAGCGGCTTCGGCGTGGATCTTGAGGTAGCTCTTCCGTGATCCTTCGCCTGGGATCGCTCCGTTGTAACCAGCACCTTCCACCAATCTTGTAACGGCAAGATGCCTTTATTTACAACAGATAATGAATGCGAGAGTCTGGGGATCTGGCAACGCACCACTCGTGCCAACTTCATCGTAACACACACACACACACACACACACACACACACACACACACACACGCACACATGCACACACACACACCACACACAAAACACACACAAAATGTAAAAATTCATTGGACGTCATCTTCCTACCTGTCCATAACCATCATCAGTATTCGTTCCGGCCCTCTTCATCATCGGCGCCATCTTGCTGTTTCTTGAATCAGCTGAACCCGTGGTATTTCAAGTGGTGGAAGGTGCTTCCCAATTTCTTCGACCTCTCTCCATTCAACGCCAGCTCCTGGAGCTCCTTTGGGGACGTTGCTTACGCCAGCAGAGCACTATGCCACAAGAGTAAGCCCCACTGAACCACCCGCCGGCGCAAACACCTGCCGCTAACTTTAGCCCGGTCAACAACCCCCTTCGGGAGCCTCCAATCTTCTCCGGTTGGCCTTCGGCCTGGCGAAGATGTCGAAGACTGGCTCGACAAGTATTACCGCGTAGATGTCTACAACTGGAACGAGGTATCGAAAAGACGTGGTTCGTAAATAATGAGAATGATTTCCGCGATTGGTCTTCCTTCAAAGACCAGCTCTGACGCATTCTCGGCACACCGACCGTCCGTTCAGAATTCGCTCAGAAGAAACTGGCAGAACGCGTTCAACAATGCAGTAAGTCCTACACTTCCGTTAATGAGGATGTGTTTGCACTTTGCCGCCGTGTCGACGACACATTGCCAGAAGGTGATCGTGTCCGGCACCATCTGAAGGGTGTCACATCTACCGCTTTCAACGCCCTCGTCGCACACAACCCTTCGACGGTTTCCGACGTCGTCTCTGTATGCCAGCGACTTGATACCTTGCAGTCAATCTACCTGCGACCCAACTTCCCTCAGAACCCCCTGGCAAAGAGTATCGAGCTCCAATTCATTATTCAAGCCATAATTCGCGAGGAACTGCAAGCCTACAGTTTACCTCCTTCTAACAACATTCCCACTCAACCCGCTTCTTACGATCTGCGTAGCATTATTAGGGAAGAAATGTCAATGTTTCGAAGCACCCACCGTGCTCCACGATGCCCCCAACCCGCTTTGTATGCACAGATCGCCTCAATGCAACCCTCGCCGTCTCAAATACCACCACCTGTGCCTGATCACGAACATCTCGCTCGTCTAGTCACCTGTCCACCAAACCCTACATACCATTCTTCCTGGCGGGCCCCACGGCCTATTTGCTACTACTGTGGAATTCAAGGACACAATTCCCAGGTCTGTCGACAACGCCGTGGTTAGGCCGCTTTTGAACGAGACGACACATGTGCTCGAGGTTACTACCGTTATGCCGACAGTCATTCGAACCACCGATCACCGTCTCCTGTGCGCAATTCCAACACGACCAACAATACACGTGCCTCCCGACCACGCTCCCCTTCGCCACGCCGACGCTCTGTTTCACCACTTCGGCCTATCTCTCAACTGGCTGCCCAGCGATCGGAAAACTAAACAGGGCAGTTTTTGGAGGGAAAACTGCATCGTGGCGAAATGACCCTAGTCCTCCTGAACGACCGTCAAACATCCGATTGGTAACTGTGCAATGTGTACGGGTGTTGGCTATGGTGGACACGGGAGCAACTATTTCAGTTATGTGTGCCGACTTGTGTTCTCGATTAGGGAAAGTGAAGACACCCTGCTTTGGATCATCTTTTATTGGGGCCAATGGAGCAATAATTAGACCATCGGCCCAATATAAAGCGCGTGTCTTCATTGATGGTATTCCTCATCACATCATCTTCACTGTCTTAATTTCATGTGTTCATGAACTAATTTTAGGTTGGGACTTTCTCTTATCAGCATCTGCATTAATTTCTTGTCGTCAACGTGTAGTCGAGATGACAAAGACCGATCACTGCAGTGACCGTGTCGACGAAAAACCATTGCGTTTTTTCACAGCTTCCGATACCATACTGCTCCCGCGTCAGGAGAAACTCATCACCATCATTTCTCGAATATTGCCAATGGTGACGTCCTTATCACCCGTTCCAGTCACTGTCTAGCTCGTGGCGTTGTAGTTCTCTCCAGCCTGGTTCGGTTCAAAGACAGTGCTGCGATAATCCTTGGCCTGAACCCTACCCCGGATCCTGTCCTCCACCTCAAGGTTCTGCAGAGTCGTGTTATGTGAATACCCAACTGGTATCTTTGGTCTCTCTTCACGCCTTGACAGCTCAGCCACAGCAGGCCCGGTCTGTTACTTCCTCCTCCTTTGCTCCCGGGATAAATCCTGACTTTTCTGCTTCTCAACGTGAGGTGTTGCTGAATTTGCTAACGAAACACCAGGCCTCCTTCGACGCCAATGCTTCGGCACTAGGACATACCACAGTGTCGCGTCATCGCATCGACACTGAAGGTCAGATTGTTGTTCGCCATCGTCCCTACCCAGTCTCCTTGGCCGAGCGCAAAATCATCGAGGAGAACGTGACCGATATGCTAAAAAAACATCATACGACCCTATACCAGTTCTTGGTCGTCACCCATTGTCTGAGTACAAAAGAAGGATGGATCGGTACGATGTTCTGTTGATTACCACGCGCTTAACAAGATTACACAAAAGGATGTATATCCGATGCCCCGTGTAGATGATGCACTTGACTCATTGCAAGGCGCCCAATACTTCTCCACCCTTGACCTTCAGTCCGGGTATTGGCAAATATCAATGAACGAAGCAGACAAAGAAGAGACCGCCTTTTCTACGCCAGACGGTCTTTACATGTTTAACGTATTGCCATTCGGCCTATGTAATGCTCCCGACACATTTGAAACGATAATCGACAGTGTTCTTCGTGACCTCAAGTGGCAAACTTGTCTTTGCTACCTCGATGATATCGTCGTGTTTTCTTCCACTTTTGGTGATCATGTGCAACGCCTAGATCAGGTGCTCACATGTCTCTCCAATGCTGGGCTTCAACTAAACACAAAGAAGTGATGATGATGATGTTTGGTGTTTTATGGCGCAAGGGCCGATTCACGGCCAAAGAGCGCCAGTTCATCTTACTAAAAATATGGACAATGATTGTGATAAGCGGCTGTATAAGGGCCATAAAATTCCTCGCAGTAAGGCGGGTAAAAACATACAAGTAATAAAATCATGACCATGCCGTGAAAGGTGTGTGTGATGTGAACAGATGACAAAAGTTGGTGATAATCAAAGACGATGGTGGATATGTATGGCATTAGCACAAGTGCCTCACTCGTTCAAACCCTTGCGTCCAAGGGCCGTGAGGCATGTGCTAACTTGTGTAGCCACCGCAGCAAAAACCTCTCTGGAGAGGTCATGCTACGGTATGCCCGGGTATATGACATGAAAGCTGTGAATTTCTTTTAAAAACGCTAACAATGAATTATGGCTAAAAAGTGGTTCCCTACCGACAAACATTGCAGGGTGTAAAGGTATATGTTGTCGGTAGAGTATTGGAAAATGTTGTTTTCTTAGAGTTTCTAAGTGTTTACACTGAATTAACATGTGAAGGACGGTTAAGGATTCACCACATCTGTCACATAATGGTGGATCCCCACCAGACAACAGATATGTGTGTGTCGTGTATGTGTGTCCTATCCTGAGTCTCGTTAGTGTTACCTCTGTATGACGCGATTTCGATACGGGCAGCCAATGACCAAGGTGTGGCTTAATAATGTGTAGTTTGTTTTGTGTGTGTGTATCCCACTTGCTCTGCCAGTAGTCCCGGAGGTTTTGTTTGAGAGACGGCTTAAGATCAAGGGCCGGGATTGATATGGATGTAATGGCGGTGCTCTCATGAACGGATGCAGCGAGCTGATCCGCCCTCACGTTGCCTTGGATCTCACGGTGCCCTGGCACCCAGCACACTACAACATGTTGTTTGAGTGTGTAGAGTGTGCACAAAATGGAGTAAAGTGAGACAAGGACCGGGTTTTTTTGTTTTTTAAGACTGTGCAGAGCCGTTACCACACTGAGAGAGTCTGTATAAATTACTGCTTTTTGTATTTGTAATTGTTTGATGTGTTTAGCTGCCACAAGTATCGCGTAAGCTTCCGCTGTGAAGATACTTGTGCGTGGATGTAGAGGGCCAGCATCCGAAAAGGATGGGCCGACAACAGCGTAGGATACAGAGGAGTTAGTCTTGGAGGCATCTGTGAAGAACTCAGGACGTGTGTATTTGTGTTGAAGTTCCAAAAAGTATGTTCGGATGTGGGCAAGAGGTGCATGTTTTGTAACTTCCAGGAAAGACATATCGCAGTCTATAGTCTGCCACTGCCACGGTGGTGGGTATGCTACCGGAGCCATTAAAATGTTTTCAAGTGATACTGCAGTTTCTTCAGCTAGACACTTCAGGCGAACTGAGAAGGGCTGCCTTACCGAAGGCCTGTTTTGAAACAGAGTTGAGCTCGACAAATCGTTAATTGTAGAGTATGAGGGGTGCTCCTTGTCTGCTTTCACCTTAAGGAAGTAAACAAAGGACATGTAAGTTCTTTGCAGATGAAGCGACCACTCATTTGACTCAACGTAAAGGCTTTCTACGGGGCTGGTGCGAAAAGCACCCGTAGAAAGGCGGATGCCCAAATGGTGCACAGGGTCCAGCATCTTCAAGGCACTTTGAGTAGCAGACTGATAGACAACGGCTCCATAATCTAAGCGGGTGCGAATGAGGCTTCTATAGAGGTTCGTGAGACATTGCCTGTCACTACCCCACGTAGTATGTGACAACACTTTTAAAACATTCATGGCTTTTAAACATTTTGTTTTTAGATACTTGATGTGCGGTACGAAGGTCAACTTGTTGTCCAAGATTATTCCTAAGAATTTATGCTCCGCATTGACAGACAGACGTTGACCGTTCAACTCAATGTCGGGTTCTGAGTGCATGCCTCTCTTTCGGGAGAACAAGACACACGTGCTCTTTTGTGGGTTCAGTCGGAATCCGTTTTCCTCTGCCCATTTGGAGACCTTGTTTAAACCTAACTGAACCTGTCGCTCACACATTACCAGATTGCAAGATCTAAAGCCGAGCTGGACGTCGTCGACATATGTACAATAAAACATATTGCGAGGGATGGACAAGTGCAAGGAATTCATCTTGATGAGAAAAAGTGTGCAGCTAAGTACACCACCTTGTGGCACGCCTGTTTCCTGAACGAAGGTTTGGGAAAGAACCGTGCCTACTCGGACACGGAATGTCCGGTTTGACAGGTAACTTTCGATTATGTGAAACATTCTTCCGCGCACGCCAAGGTGGGACAGGTCTCTTAGAATTCCGAAACGCCATGTTGTATCATAAGCCTTTTCGATATCGAGGAATACAGAGAGAAAATATTGTTTATGGACAAAAGCGTCTCTAATCTGTGCCTCGATACGAACAAGGTGGTCTGTCGTGGATCTACTCTCTCGAAACCCGCACTGAAATGGGTCGAGCAAATTGTTTGTTTCAAGAAAGTGTACAAGTCGGCCGTTTATCATTTTTTCGAAGATTTTGCACAAGCAGCTCGTGAGTGCAATCGGCCTGTAACTCGCAGCTAAAGATGGGTCCTTGCCTTCTTTCAAAATGGGAATAACAATCGCCTCTTTCCAGGAGGTAGGAATAGTGCCAGAAGACCAAATAGCATTGTACAAACAAAGTAGGGTTTTTCGGGTTTCGTTTGGTAGGTTTCTTAACATTTCATACATCACACGGTCTGAACCTGGGGCGGAAGTACTGCAGGAGTTTAGAGATGTTTGGAGCTCAGCTAGACTGAAAGCTTGGTTATATGCCTCGTATCTAGTGGATTTGTGTTCAAGTTTCTGCTTCTCTATTCTTGTTCTGTATTTTTGGAAAGTGTCAGTATAGTGGCACGAGCTAGATACCTGTTCGAAGTGTGCACCGAGGAAGTTTGCCTGATCTTCCAAGGTATCACCCTGAGTGTTTACGAGGGGAAGTGTGTGTACTTGTTTTCCTGCTATCCTACCGACCATGTTCCAGACTTTAGCCTCCTGTGTGTATGAATTAACCCCTGATAAAAACTTCTGCCAGCTTTCTCTTCTGGCCTGCCGACGCGTTCTCCTGCCTTGAGACTTTATTTTCTTGAACGTTTCAAGATTTTCGGCTGTCGGTGAGTTCCGAAGCAGCCTCCAAGCTCTGTTTTGCTGTTTGCGTGCGTTTCGGCATTCAGAGTTCCACCATGGCACACGTCGTTTTCCAGGTTGTCCATTTGTTTGTGGGATGCATTTTGTTGCAGCATCAATCAAAAACGCTGTGAAGTAGTTCACAGCAGCATCAATGTTCAAAGTACAGATGTCATTCCAACCTAGACTAGCGATAGTATAAAACTGTTCCCAGTCGGCTCTGTTTATTAGCCACTTGGGAACACGTGGTGGGCACTCGGTTACTGTAGTTGTGCTCAAAACTACGGGGAAGTGGTCACTTCCGTACAGATTACTGATGACATTCCACTGGAGTAGAGGGACAAGGGATGGAGATGCTATGCTTAGGTCTATGGAGGAGTAGGTGTTATTAGCGAGATTATAATAGGTTGGTTCTTTTCGGTTTAGGAGACACGCGCTCGACGATAGAAGGAACTGTTCGATCAGTCGACCTCGCGCGTCATACCGAGAGTCACCCCATAGCCTGCTATGCGCATTAAAGTCTCCAAGGAGAACATAAGGTTCCGGAAGTTCATCAATTAAAGAGTGTAAATCACGTTTTTGTAGCTGATAACTAGGAGGAATGTAAATCGTGCAGATTGTGATCAGTTTATCAAATAGAACCGCTCGAACAGCCACTGCCTCAAGGGATGTTTGGAGTTGTAAGTGTGTGCATGCGATTCCTTGATTCACTATGATGGCAACACCTCCGGATGATGTCATGGCATCATCACGGTCTTTTCGAAAAATAACGTATTTGCGAAGAAAATTTGTGTGTTTTGAATTGAGGTGTGTTTCTTGTACACACAGCACTCTTGGTGAGTGTTCGTATAGGAGTTCTTGGATGTCGTCAAGGTTTCTGAGAAGGCCCCTGACGTTCCATTGTATAATTTGAGTGTTCATGGTGAATGTAAAATAATGCTGTGTGTACGAAAAGCGAGTGGCTGTTTAGACGGGAAGTTTGAGTTCACTTAACAGGGCCGTCACCAGGCCCTGTTATTTGCTTTTTTGTTTTCTTGGCGTGCTCCAAGGAGGCACGCCGCTCTTTCGGCACCAAGGGTGCCGACGTGTCCATTGCCTCCTCAGAGGCACTGGGTGCCCGCACATGCGAGCTTGTGGTTCGGAGTTTAGGCCTCGCCTGGTGAGGGGAGGCCTTGAGACCCGAAGACTCTGGAGTCTCCGGTCTCTGTTTGGGAGTAGGCGGTGTAGCCTGGGCTACAGCCGCCTTGGGGGCAGGTGCCACAGCCGTCGGCTCGCTCTACGCTTGCCGAAGGAGTGGCGAGGGCTGGTGCGGCGTTGCCCCCTGACGCGCCGCATCAGCATAAGTAGCGCCATAAAATGGCGACACTCTTCGTCTTGCTTCCTTAATTGTGATATTTTCTTTAATTTTCAATGTGATGATTTCCTTTTCTTTTTTCCAAAATGAGCAAGACCGTGAGTATGCGGCATGATTTCCGCCACAGTTCACGCAGTGTGATGGTTCTTCGCAATTGTCAGAATTGTGGCCTGACACTCCACATTGTGCACAAGTTTGGTGACCACGACAGCTTTGTGAGCCGTGGCCATACTTCTGGCATTTAAAACAACGACGTGGGTTAGGTATGTATGGTCTGATCGACGTTTTAGTGTACCCTGTTTGAATACTTTCTGGCAGATTACTGGAAGCGAACGTGAGTATTAGGTGTTTTGTTGGTGTTACCTTGTTATCTCTTCTAATGGTGATCCTTTGTACATTGGTCACATTCTGACTCTTCCACCCCTCCAGAAGTTCCTCTTCAGTCAAGGCGAGCAAATCAGCATCAGATACTACTCCACGGGTTGTGTTCATTGATCTGTGTGGCGTTACAGTAATGGGAGTGTCACCAAAAGTTGAAAGATTCTGTAGCTTTTCAAACTGTTCTTTTTCTCGAACTTCAAGGAGGAGGTCTCCGCTGGCCATTTTGGTAACTTTGTACCCGGCTCCTAGAGTTTCTGTGAGACATCTGAATACTACAAAGGGGGATACAGTTCTGGCTTGCTTGCTGCTGATCTCACTATGTATAACATGAAAATGGGGGAAGTTTTCAGTTGAACGGTTGAAAAATCCTAAGTCTTCGGTGCGTACGCGCTTTAAGGCGGTACGATCATTTAACAAGGGAAACGCTCTATGCATTCCAGTTTAATTTTCTTCAGAAGCGTTGGCGGCCACCCACCATGGAGCCCAACGAGGGGACGCTACAAGTTTGCGGGTGCTAAAACCTGCAGACGCCAGCCGTACAACGCTACTATAACCCAATGCGCCTAGACCAAGGTAGGCTATTTGCACAGGGTTAACCCTAGCCGCCAGGAGGTTTGGAAGTAAACAGAAGAGAGGAGATGACAGGACAGATAAAAAGTGAGAGATAAAGACGAAGATGTAGGGAGAGAGAGATAGGAAAAGGCGACTGCCGATTTCCCCTGGGTGGGTCAGCCCAGGGGTGCCGTCTACGTGAAGCCGGGGCCAAAGGGGTGTCTTGCCTCTGCCGGGGGGCCTTAAAGGTCCAATCACCCAGCGTCGGCTCAACCCCCAGGATCCCCTTTTCCCCGGACACGGCAAAGCCACGCACGGCTAGGCGTGGAAGGGAGTAGAAACTCCCCCGTTAGTTCAGGTCCGTGGTGTCGCTACACACCAAACGCCTACTTATGCAGGCGCCCCTGCGGGCTAAACACAAAGAAGTGCCATTTCGGCAACACAGCTATAAAAGTTCTGGGACATCTCGTTAGTAAAGATAGCATCCAGCCCAATCCGGACAAAATTTCAGCAGTCCTCAACTTTCCGCGACCCTTTCGTCCCAAAGAACTACGCAGTTTCCTTGGACTCGCATCGTACTTTCGCCGCTTCATTTGCAAGTTTGCAACTATTGCCGCTCCTCTCCACAAACTCCTTGCTTGTACCGGTTCCTTCGAATGGAATGATCAATGCGAAGCCTCATTTCTAGAGATAAAGCAGGCACTGACATCCCCAGTGGTGATTTTCATTTCGATGACACGGTACCTACGATATTACACACTGATGCTAGTGGACAAGGAATCGGCGCCGTACTCCTCCAGTGTCACCATGCCTTTCGCGAGAAAGTTGTCGCTTATGCAAGCCGCACTCTTACCTCTGCAGAGAAGAGGTACTCGATAACCGAACAAGAGTGCTTGGCTATTGTCTGGTTCATCCAAAAATTTCGTCCGTATTTACATGTTCAACACTTTACTGTTGTGACAGACCACCATGCTCTTTGCTGGTTGTCCACAATCAAAAACTTGTTGGGACGACTTGGCCGCTTGATTCTCCGATTACAATCGTATGACTTCGACTTCATCTACAAGACTGGAAGACAACACCAAAATGCCGACGCTTTGTCACGATGCCCTTTGCCGCAGTCTTCGGCACAAGTCACATCCCCTTGTCAAATGGGCTATACGGAGGACGCCTCGTCGATATCAACCATTTCTCCCCTACCTTCATCCGCCCTTCCATCAGTACTTACCACTCACCAGCGAGTCGATTCTTATTGCACTGGCATCATCTGTCGGCTTACTGCGCTTCATCTTCCCCAAATGCCAGGCTCTGGAAAAAACTCCGACTATTCAAATAGGAGGGCGATGTGCTATATCGATACGTTTTCCACCCGGATGGCCAAGGATGGCTTCCCGTCGTACCACGCGCACTACGCACAGAAGTTCTGCGCGCTTCCCACGACCCGACGTCAGGACACTTGGGTTACTACAAAACCTACGAGCACATCCGCAGTAGATTCTTCCGGCCAGGTCTTCCCACGATGGTAGCTAAATATATTGCCTTGTGCGCACTTTGCCAACACCGCAAGCGGCCCACTACTGCTCCAGTCGGGACCCTTCAACCACTTCCATGTCCATCAGAGCCGTTCTCTGTCGTCGGAATTGACCTCTTCGGGCCCCTCCCAACTACATCCGACGGCAAGAGATGGATCGTTACCGCGGTTGATCACTTGACCCGGTACGCTGAGACGGCCTCGATCACGTCACGAACTGCTTCGGAAGTAGCAACTTTCTTCTTGAATGCTATTTACTTACGTCACGGAGCTCCTCGTGTTCTTTTCAGCGACTGGGGCAAGGCATTTCTTTCAAGCACGCTCAGTGAAGTTCTTCAAGCATCAAAAAAAGCTCATAAAACAACATCTAGCTATCACCCACAAACCAATAGCTTAACGGAAAGATTTTATCGCACACTGTGTGACATGCTGTCCACGTATTTCCGACCGGACCATCGCAATTTGGATGCCTTATTCCCTTTGTCACGTATGCATATAATACGTCAGTTCAACGAACCACAGGCTGTTGTCCATTTTCCTAGTATACGGATGCCAACCGACCTTACCACTCGACGTTTAATTTTTTCTGACCCCGTCATTTCTTCACCATTCGTTTGCGACCAGTTTCTGTCCCGTGTTGCTCAATTCCGTCGTCTTGCCCGTGTAAACACCGAAGCTAGCCAAAAAGCTCGCAAACATCGTTACTATGCCACTCACCGCGTCGTGTTCCACCGCCCTGGTGAAGATGTACTTCTGTGGACTCCTGCGCGAACGCCTGCCTTATGCGAGAAGCTTGAGTCACGCTATCTTGGCCCCTACAAAGTTGTAGAACAGACCACACCGGTGAACTACCGTGTCACACCTGTTCATGCCACCACTGACCAATGCTGCCGCGAAACAGAGATTGTGCACGTTTCACGTCTCAAGCCCTAACGTATGCGTTCCACAGCGTAATTTGCGGCCAGGCTGGCCACTTCAGCCGACGGGGGAAATTAGTGTAAGAATTCATTGGACGTCATCTTCCTCATCTTTCATTAACCATCATCATTATTCGTTCCGGCCCTCTTCATCATTGGCGCCATCTTGCTGTTGCTTGAATAAAGCGTCAGCTGAACCCGTGGTAATTCATTATATATATATATATATATATATATATATATATATATATATATATTGTAGTGAAGAAGATGAGGCTACTCAGAAAGGCAGGGGGTATAACTCAGTCGGTGAAGAAGACGACGTTTGGTTAACTGGGGACTCAGGCTAGTTCCGCCATTACCGCTTGACGTGTCGTGACCGCTCTCCTGTTTTATAAAAGAGTGCCACTCTAAAACGCCTCATTATAATTGGTGGAGAGTGCTGGGTAACGCCTAATCCTGGAACTGCGAAACCATACGTTGCCTCCATTTGCTACGATGTCCACGAACGACGATCAGCAGGCGGCCGCCTCGGCTCCAACTACTGCAGCTTCTGTCTGTCTCGGCTCCTTTCGGCAACGCGACCCGCCTACCTTCAGTGGAACCGATGACAAAGACGTGGAAGACTGGCTCGACGAATACGACCGGGTGAGCAAGCACAACAAGTGGGACGATGCGGACAAGCTTACTGTCGTCCAATTTTATTTGACCGACGTCGCCAGCCTGTGGTACCGTAATCACGAGAGAGACCTCCCCACCTGGTCGGCCTTCCGAACGGCGTTTGCGGACTTGTTTGGCCGTCCAGCGCTTCGCAAACTACGGGCCGAACAGCGCTTACGTACTAGGGCTCAGCAGAATGGTGAGAATTACACCAGCTATATCGAAGATGTGGTCGACCTATGCCGGCGTGTCAACTCGGCCATGACAGAAGCCGAGAAAATCAAACACATCTTGAAAGGCATGACCGACGACGCATTTCAGATGCTTGTCGCCAAAAGCCCGCAAACGGTAGCGGAAGTGGTCCAACTTTGTCAAAGCTATGATGAGCTCCGGAAACACCGTGACACCACTCGTCGTGCCACCACGCCATGTGCAACAATCTCCGCTTTAACGTCGGCTGGCACTGCTATAGACCACACCACTTTGCTTCTCGAGATCAAGCAATTTGTACGAGAGGAGGTCGCACGCCAGTTGTCCCTCGTGCCTTATACCTCCGAAGGTGCCCCATCTACTTTAGCGCCATCAATACAGCGAGTAGTCCAGGAGCAAGTGTCCGAGGTGCTACCAACAGCTCTCGCACCACCGGTGGCTGCTCCATTGACCTATGCCGAAGCACTGAACGGAACCCGACGTCCGCCTGTCACGAACGGCCACATTTCTTTGTCGCGAACTCCTACGTCCACGCACCCCTTTGTCGTACCGACGGAGCCTATGTACCAGACTGCCCGTCCTTTCTCCCGACAACCACCTCCACGCTCTCAGAACCCTTGGCGCACTCAAGACAACCGCCCCATATGCTTAGCCTGTGGAATTGCGGGTCACGTGGCACGATTTTGTCGATGGCGCGAGTTTTTCCTGCGTGGTGACGTCAGGCCCAACAATTACGATTTCCCAGCACGATCGAGGCCTGCTGTACATGACGACACTGCCACCACGGACACATTTTCACCTCGCCGGAACTTTAATAGACACCGAAGCCGTTCCCTTTCCCCTATGCTACGTCGACCTCGCCCTGTCCCTGAGGAAAACTAGGAGCCGCAGTTCCGGGGGCAAGAACTGCGGATCTTTCGAACTCCACAAGACCTTGTTTTTCGCCGTCACACGTCATTGCTGTCTCCGTTGAAGGTATACCTGTTTTTGCGTTGGTTGATACTGGCGCCGCAGTGTGTGTAATGACTGAAAAACTTTGCCGTCGACTAAAAAAAGTCACAATGCCTCTTCGCAACTTTGTTTTGAGCACTGCGAGCGAGCAACGAATTCGCCCTTTTGCTGCATGCACAGCACGTGTCGTTATTGCTGACAATATTTATGTCGTCGAGTTTGTAGTGCTCCCGCAGTGTTCCCATGACATTATATTGGGCTGGGACTTTCTCTGCACTCATCATGCCGTCATCGACTGTGCTCGCGCCGAAGTGGAATTCGCGCCGTTATGCGACGCTGCTTCACTCGACTCGTCCCTTTCACCTGCAAAAGTTTTCGTTGCCGCCGACACTTCAATACCCCCGTTCTCGTCCGCCCTAGTTCCGCTTTCTTGTGACGTCTCTAGTAGCTCAACTGTTCTTTTTACGCCTTCTGAAACCGCTGTTCGCCGCAAGTGCTTCCTGATCCCTTTCGCCGTTCTGAATGTTCTCGATGGATCAAGTGCAATTTATGTTTCAAATCCGTTTCCCTCGCCTTCCAAGTTACTGTGCGGAGAGTGCCTGGGCTTTGCCGATGACATTGATCCCTCGACTGCACGTGTAGTTCCTGACTACCCGACTACGCTACCTATTGACGCTGTTGATTGTTGCACGTCATCCTCTTCCCCATCATTCACCGACGCAATTTCGCGCTGCATCGACACCAACCTTACGGCTCAGCAGCGCACCGACATCATCGCCCTCCTCGAGCACTTCCGCGCCAGCTTCGACCACCAGCAACTGACTTTGGGCCGTGCTTCCACAGTATCTCACGAAATCGACACTGGCCTTCACGCTCCTTTACGTCAGCGTCCGTATCGGGTATCCGCATCTGAGCGTCGCATAATCGCGGAACAAGTTGACGACATGTTGAAGCGAGGTGTTATTGAGCCCTCTAACAGCCCGTGGGCCTCCCCAGTTGTTCTAGTCAAGAAAAAGGATGGCTCAATAAGATTCTGTGTCGACTACCGCTGGTTGAATAAGATCACGCGAAAAGATGTTTACCCGCTACCTCGCATAGACGATGCCCTTGACTGCTTACAAGGCACGGAGTTCTTCTCGTCACTAGATCTGCGTTCAGGTTATTGGCAGGTTCCCATGGCTGAGGCTGATCGCCCCAAGACGGCTTTTGTTACACCTGATGGCTTATACGAATTTAACGTCATGCCATTCGGGCTCTGCAATGCGCCTGCCACTTTCGAGCGCATGATCGACAACATCCTCCGTGGCCTGAAATGGCAGACATGTCTGTGTTATTTAGACGATGTCGTGATATTTTCAAGCGACTTTTCAACGCATCTTCAGCGGCTCGAGACAGTGCTTACTTGCCTCGCCGCCGCCGGTCTACAGCTCAACTTGAAGAAGTGCTGCTTCGGCGCTCGAAAACTTCTAATTTTGTGCCATGTTGTATCTAGAGATGGCATTCTTCCGGATCCGACGAAACTCCGTGCCGTTGCCGAATTTCCTAAGCCGAAGACCTTAAAAGAACTTCGCAGCTTCCTCGGTTTATGTTCTTATTTTCGACGTTTTATTCGCAACTTCGCCTCCATCATATCGCCCTTGACTGACCTTCTTGCCGGCAACAACGACCTTCCCAGTTGGTCATCAGCTTGTGATGATGCGTTTGCCACACTCCGCCACCTTCTTACGTCACCTCCTATACTGCGACATTTTGATCCTCTTGCCCCGACGGAAATACACACGGATGCTAGCGGAGTTGGCCTCGGTGCTGTGCTCGCCCAGCGTAAACCTGGATTTGATGAGTACGTCGTCTCTTACGCCAGCCGTGCACTCACAAAAGCAGAAGCCAACTATTCAGTCACCGAAAAAGAGTGTCTAGCCATCATATGGACCATAGGCAAGTTTCGACCCTATCTTTAAGGGCGCCCATTCAGCGTCGTTACTGATCATCATGCATTATGTTGGCTCTCATCGTTAAAAGATCCCACCAGCCGGCTCGCCCGTTGGGCGCTTCGGCTACAAGAGTACGACATCCACGTCGTTTACCGATCTGGCCGAAAACATTCCGACGCAGACACTTTGTCCCGATCACCTCTACGATGTAGTGACAAGTCACCGTCTTCGCCTGCCCCCGGCGTGTCTGCACTTAGTGTCAGCGACATGCTACAGGAGCAACGAAAAGATCCTTGGATCACTTCACTTATTAACTTGTTGAGTCGAACTCCCTCGCAAAATATCCCTAGAGGTATGCGCCGTCAAATACAACACTTCGTTATCAGAGATGGTTTGCTATATAGACGGAATTATCTCTCCGAAGGACGCCAATGGCTCCTAGTCATTCCCAGACGTCTCCGCTCAGACATATGCACCTCCTTTCACGCCAACCCACAATGCGCCAATGCGGGAGTGTTAAAAACCTACACCCACCTGTCCCACCGCTACTACTGGCGTGGAATGTATTGCTTCGTTCGTCGCTACGTGCGTTCCGGTCTCGCTTGTCAACGCCGGAAGAATCCCACTCCAAGTTCTCCAGCTCCACTACAACCCTTACCTTGTCCTGCTCGACCGTTTGACCGTGTTGGTATTGATCTGTATGAACCTCTTCCGATTACACCGGCTGGAAATCGCTGGGTAATCGTTGCTATCGATCACCTTACGCGCTACGCAGAAACTTCACCACTCTCTTCTGCGTCAGCCAGTGACGTCGGTCGTTTTATACTGCATCAGATCATTTTACGTCACGGTGCACCACGTGAACTCTTGAGTGACCGAGGGCGTGTGTTTTTGTCGGACGCTGTTGAATCGCTTCTCAAAGAATGCCAAGTCATTCGTCGCACCACCACCGCGTATCATCCTCAAACTAATGGCATTACAGAACGATTCAACCGTACATTAGGAGATATGCCGTCAATTTACGTTGCAACCGATGACACCAATTGGGACAGTATTCTCCCTTTTCTAACCTACGCGCATAATACTGCTGTCCAGACAACCACTGGTTTCTCTCCATATTTCCTCCTTTATGGTCGCGAGCCCTCTTGCACGCTAGACACCATCCTTCCTTACCACCCAGATGTTGCTGAGTCGACGACGATGTCACAGGCTGCTAAATACGCGGAAGAGTGTCGTCAGCTTGCCCGTTCTTTCACAAGTACTGAACAGCAACGCCAGAAACACCACCGCGATAGCCCGACGCCTCCGGCTTCTTATGCATCAGATGACCTTGTCTGGCTTCGCATCCCTTCAACCAGCCCTGGTCTCTCAACGAAACTGATGTACAAGTATGACGGACCTTACCGTGTGGTTAAACAAACTTCACCCGTCAATTACATCGTGGAGCCGCTGGAGCAGCCCCATGATCAACGACGCCGTGGACGTGAGACCGTCCACATAGACCGCCTAAAACCGTATTACGATCCCTCTATTGTCTCCTGCCCATGAGTCGCCAGGATGGCTCTTTTCCGGAGGGGAGGAAAATGTAGTGAAGAAGATGAGGCTACTCAGAAAGGCAGGGGGTATGACTCAGTCGGTGAAGAAGACGACGTTTGGTTAACTGGGGACTCAGGCTAGTTCCACCATTACCGCTTGACGTGTCGTGACCGCTCTCCTGTTTTATAAAAGAATGCCACTCTAAAACGCCTCATTATAATATATATATATATATATATATATATATATATATATATATATATATATATATATTTACATATATATATATAGAAGTATGTGTTAGTGCTTCGTTTAAAGATACACGCTCGTGTTTTTCTGCCCCGCTGCGCCTGTCTTGTCTTCAGGGCTCTTGGTGCGTGACAAACTGATGGACGTGCTGGGTAATCAATGCACCGTAACCCTCCACATAGCAATGAACTCAAGGGTCGTACCGGTGGTCACTCCTGTGTACCGCGCCAGCAGAAGAATCCGAAGGCAATCCCCTGAGTTTGAACTATTCGTAAACAACATGGCAGCTCTAACCAGCCCTACTGACACCAACCCAAATGGTAGGAACGGCACAACGCCGCTTCATTGCACCTTACTGACACCGCGAACGCCGAATCCCTTTAAGGGCACTGCACTTGAGGATGTGGAGGATTGGCTCGTTCATTACGAGTTCGTTGCCGTGCACAACCAGTTGGACGACGCAGACAAACTGCGGCACGTCTATTTCAGTCTTTTGGACGGCGCACGTGTATAATATGAGAACCAGGTAGGTATTCTTAAATCCTGAGAAGACTTCAAACGCCGACTTCATGGGACATATGCCAGCCCTGATCGACGGAAGTGAGCTGAGCGCGATCTGCAGTCCCGCATACAACTGCCGAATGAAGGGGTTGAAATGTATATTGAGGACATGACGCGTCTTTTTCACCGAGCTGACCCCAGCATGACAGAAGAAAGAAGGTACGGTACCTCATGCGCGGGATGAAAGAACAGGTTTTCGGTGGGCTTGTGCGCCGTCCTCCCAAGACTGTGTCCCAATTTCTCAGAAAAGCTGTCACCGTCGAAAGCACTCTTAGGCACCGGGCCCCGTCATACAAACGGCACGTCAACGCTTCAACTACGGACTACTTGGAAGCTTTCGATCGCCAAGTAGATTTCTTCCAAGAGCTCATATGTTCCGTCATCCGCGAAGAACGTCAGAAGCTGTCAGTGCCCTCGCAGCCCACTATCTCCTCGTTGTCCAGCGTAGTCCGAGATGCAGTTCAGCATGCCTTAAGAGAACGTGACTTCCCCCGCATGTCGTATGCTCAAGCTTTGCGGCAACCTGTTACACCCGCAATTTCGCATCTCACCGTGGCCCTTGCCATGCAGCAGGCGGGCCAAGCGGCGCCATATTACAGCGCATTTCACCTGATTTCGTGAAAATCAGACTCTGGCGTGCGCCAGATGGACGTGCTCTCTGCCTCCACTGTGCAGAAGCTGGGCATCTGTCCCGACACTGTTCTTACCGACAACGTAGACTACGCGGATTTTCGGCGAACTCACCGCCACCCAGGTTCAGTTAGCGGCCCCTGAAATTGAAGAGTATGTGGCGCATCAGCGCGGAACTTTGTCGTCCTTGCACCAGTGACGCTCCTCGTCACCGCGGCGGTTTTCTCCTAATCGCCATGCCTATTCGAGCGTGGCGCAGGGTCGGTCACCCAGTCCACGCCGGGAAAACTATCCACAGCGACCTTCGGGGGAGAGGCCGCTCATACTGGACAAGCTCAAGGCTTCCTACCGACGCTTCCTCAAACTGACGATACCCCGACGACGACGACACCAGCTGGTTCCGCAAAGATTTTATTAGACAATTCAGTGCTGCTCGACGGTCGCAAAGTCAGTGCTTTAGTTGACACGGGTGCGGATTTTTTTATATTAAGTGAAAAATAGGCTGTTCTCCTGTAAAAAGTCACGATGGCTTGGAACCTTAGGCCAACTTGTACTGTTGGCGGGCACATCGTCAAGCCACTCGGCGTTTGCACAGCACGAATACAGATTCGTGGTTTTACCTTTGTTGTCAGCTTGAGCGTTCTACGTCAGTGTTCTGGAGACCTGATCATTGGCATGGACTTCCTGAGGGAGCATGGTGCTATTATCGACATTCGACAACGCCACGTCACGTTTTTACAAAAGCGCAACACGAGAGCATAATCTCAGCCACGATCGAAGATGCCTGCGTTTAATTGATGATGATGTGATGATACCACCGCGCTCAAGTGGTATGGTTCAAGTGGCGTTTAACGAATCAGCACACGGTGAAATGGTGGCGGAGAGCAATCGATCCCTACTCTTTTCCCAGGGTGTCTGCGTAGCACGAAGCCTAGTAGACGTCCAGGCTGGCGACAGCGAGGTTCTTGTTACAAATTTCAGCTACGAGCACCGACACCTTTTCACTGATACTGTCACCGACTATGCCTATCCAGTAACCAATGTGACTGAGTGTTTTGCTTCCAAGGCGACCGATAATGCCGAAGCACCTCTCCATTGTGTCGACGTAAATCCAACGCTGTCTGACCGAAACAATCAAAGGCTTAACGACCTATAGATAGAATTCCACGCCTGTTTTGCACGTTCATTGAGAATCCGTCAGACATCGATTATCAAAGACCGTATTATCACCTACGGTGACGCGCATCCTATACGGCAACAGCCTTACCAAGTTTCACCAACTGAACGACGCGTGATTCAAAAGTAAGTGAAGGAAATGCTTCAAGACGGTGTATTACAGCCATCCAGCAGCCCTTAATCATCGCCAGTGGTCCTTGTAAAGAAGAAGGATGGTACACTTCGCTTTTGTGTCGATTATAAGAAGCTGAATAACGTCACAAAATAGACATGGGCCCGTTGCCTCGAGTGAATGATTCTCTTGACAGGCTGAGGAGAGCAAAGTACTTTTCCTCAATCGACCTCAAAAGTGGTTACTGGCGAATTGAAGTTGATGAACGTGACCACAAAAATACAGCTTTTGTAACTCCTGACGGTCTGTATGAATTTCGAGTGCTCCCATTCGGTCTCTGTTCCACTCCGGCCACATTCCAACGAATGATGGATACCGTTCTCGCTGACCTCAAGTGAAAACGTTGCCTCGTCTATCTAGATGATGTCGTTGTCTTTTCAAGAACGTTTGACGAGCACCTTAATCGCATTCGGAGTGCTCTTGAAGTTATATGTTCCGCTGACCTTACCCTCAAGCTTGAGAAGTGCCATTTTGGCAACAAAGAACAGAAGTTCCTGGGTCACGTTGCGAGCGCTGCAGGCGTTTGGCACGAACCCGAGAAGACTGCCGTTGAAGCCGTTTTTCCAGCTCCGACAGACAAGAAAAGTCTTCGACGATTTCTGGGGCTCTGCGCATACTATCGCCGCTTTTCGAAAATTTCTCTAAGATTGCGAAGCCACTCATCAAACTTACGCGTGACGACACCCCATTTATGTGGACTGACAAACAAGCGACTGCCTTTGCATAACTGCAACATCGATTGTCTTCCCCTCCTGTGCTTGGTCATTTCGATGAAGACGCTGACACAGAGGTGCGCACTGACGCAAGCAACAATGGTCTCGGAGCTATCTTGGTGCAAACACAAGATGGGACCGAACGTGTGATTGCTACGCGAGCCGCACTTTATCACGTGCCAAAACCAACTATTTAACGTCAGAGAAAGAATGTCTCGCGGTAATATGGGCGATTACAATGTTCAGGCCTTATCTCTATGGGCGCCCATTCAAAGTTGTGACTGATCACCACGCTTTATGTTTGTTGGCTAACCTCCGAGACCCCTCTGGGCGATTAGCATGATGAAGTCTGCGACTTCAGGAGTTTGATGTCACCATTGTATACAAGTCGGGTAGAAAGCATGAAGACGCCGACACGCTATCACGAGCACCTCTGGAATCCGACTATACAGCTGTAGAAGATGATAAAGCCTTCCTGGGGACTCTCAGTGGGGCGTTCCTTCTCAGTAAGCAACGAGCTGACCCCGAGTTAAGGCCCATCATCGACCATTTAGAAGGCAGCACCGTGTCCGTTCCTCGACCGCTTTCCCGTACGTGGGCACATTTTGCTTAAGACACGGCATATCATACAAGAAAAACACCGGTGATGGCAGCAAATCTCATCTTCTAGTCGTTCCTGAAGACCTTCGTGATGATATCTTATTAGCGTGCCACGATGAGCCAATATTCGGCCATCTGGGATAATCACGGACGCTAGACCACGTACGACAACTATTCGTCTTGCGAAAACTCACAGCTTGTGTCAAACGCTACGTGAAAGGATGCTGCGAATGTCAGCGTCGCAAGTTACCACCTGTAAAGCCTGCAGGCCTCCTACAACCAATCGACCCACCGCGTATGCCGTTTGATCAAGTTGGAATAGACCTCCTTAGACCGTTTTCTTTGTCTCACTCTGGAAACAAGTATATTATCGTCGCCACTGATTATTTGACGCGTTACGCTGAAACAAAGCCACTGCCACGTGGTACAGCATCTGGAGTTGCCCAGTTTTTTATGCACCACATAATGCTTTGTCACGGCGCCCCATCATTCGTCATCACTGACCGAGGGACAGCGTTTACGGCAAAACTGTTGGACGACATCTTCAAGCTCAGTTACACGAACCACCGTAAGACAACCGCATACCAACCCCCGAGTAACGGCTTGACAGAAAGGCTAAACAAAACACTGACTGACATAGTTTCTATGTTCGTGGATGTGCACCATAAAACGTGGGACGAGATCCTGCCGTACGTAACGTTTGCGTATAACACCGGAACCCTGGAAACGACAAGGTTCGCACCCTTTCGCCTCATTTACGTTCGAGACGTGCAAACCATGCTAGACGCCATGATTCCTTGTGACATTGACCAGCACGAGCTGCTAACTCCTGATGTTGAGGATTGCATTCAGCGTGCAAAGGAAGCACGTCAACTAGCTCGTATGCACATAAGATCGCAGCAATGTAAAGACTCCCGAGGGTACAACATCCACCATCCACTAATTACCTATCAACCTGGCGACAAAGTGTGGGTTTGGACTCCTGTTAGACGGCGAGGTCCAAGCGACAAAACTCCTGAGCAAGTACTTTAGATCCTACAAAGTATTATGGCGGTTGAATGAGGTCAAGTACGAAGTCATTCCAGAAGGAGGCTCGGCAACGACCCAGCGCCACACACCACGAACAGAGATTGTGCATGTCGTCCGCTTAAAACCTTATTTTATGCTCTAATACTGGCCTTATTGTGCCAGGGCAGCAAACATTTTTTTTTGCCTTGTTCGTAGGGTCTCGAACGAACTTTGAACTGTAATGTTTTTTTTCTTATGATCAACCACAGACATTTTTGTTTTTTTTTGCACCTGCGTATGCCCTGTGCACTATAGGTCTCGTTTCTTCCTTTCCTTTTATTCCCTTATGGGCCCTGCTGTCACCCTGTGTATGAGCATCGACTCGATGCTCTAATGAGAGAAGGAACAATGCCACCTAGAGTTGTGAGCCGGTAAGCCCTAGCGAGCCGAAAAGGGAAAAGAGAACAAAGTGTGTGTTAGCGCTTCGTTTAAAGATACACGCTCGTGCCTTTCTGCCCCACTGTTCCTGTCTTGTCTTCATGGCTCTTGGTGCGTGACAAATATATATATATATATATATATATATATATATATATATATATATATATATATATATAAGGGAAAGAAGTGTATCCCTCTAACAGACAGTAATTCCAAAGAGTGTACATGGGAAGTTATTAGAACCAATGGAGTGTAAAATAAGGAAGAAAAGTGGGCGAAAAAATAACCAGCCTGCTCACTGCTGGCTATTTTTTCACCCACTTTTCTTTCTTATTTTACATTCCATTGGTTCTAATAACTTCCCCTGTACATTCCTTGGCATTACTGTCTGTCAGATCTCATATATATATATATATATATATATATAGTGATTGTTACTGCAAACGTGATTTGTGTGGGTATGAGCCTCTGGTTAGTGTGGCACATGATGGTTACAAAAGAGGGCTTTCGGCTAGAGAGAAAGACGTTCCGGTGCGTGACACCTTCGGGTCTCCCGGAACGTCAAAGCAATATAAACCCTTTCGTAAACTTAACAGAGTGGCGGAGGTGCTTGGCACACTTTGTCAACATACCACAGAGCCACAACTCTTTGAGCTTCGCTGAAGCCTTCGTCTTGCTGGTATGCAACCGACAACAATCGTCATGACCGAGAGCAAAGGTCATTCTAAGCCACGCAAAAGCCAAAATCGGCTGCACCTCGGCCTCACTATATGGAATCCCACCCGTTCGCGTGAAGGGCATAAGAAGATGTGGATGCGTGGCTGACTCATTACAAAATGATGAGCTGGTAAGGTGCTGAAATCCCACCAATGAACTGGGAAACGTCACGCTGTTTCGCACACAAACCAACCTTATGTGGTATGAAAACCACTAAACTTTTTAGCAACGTGTGATTATTTCGCTGAACAACTCTGGAGGTGGCTCGGCGACTTTGATTCGAATAAGAAAAGTGTGTAGTGGACATTGGCTTAAAGAGCTCAGACTGCTGGAGAGACGCATACCACCTATGTATAAGAAATTCTGTGCTTTGCAGGATTATAAGCGCGCAGATGTCTGAAGAGAACATGCTCGTGCACCTTCTGAAAAGTATAGCAGAAGACGTCTACAATTTTTCGATAGGTGGGGAAGACCTCACCTCTGTCTTTGCCGTCCAACACAACTGCCGTACTTTTGTGAAGCTGACAATCCATCGTATTGCCCCAAAATTTGGTAGGCTGGCAAGTGTAACAATGTTCGCCAGCGTCGATGTGAGCCCACCCACTGACTTGCCGCTACTACGCGGGCAATAGTGCGCGAAGAGCTGCAGCGACAAGACATACTGGTCGACGACACCATCTATCATCCGCCTACCCACTCATCTGACTACCCGGCGCCGTTCGCTCGTCTGACACCATCGGTATGTGTGACGAACGTCAGTGAATCTAGAACTTCGTAGCCACGCCGAGAATTATTCTCGTCTGACCAGCGCTATGACCAACGCCTTCGCTCCGCCTCCCCCCCCCCCACAGAGGCGGGCCGTTCCTGTTCAGCAAGCTCCTCCATTTTATTCAGTTAGGCGACCCTTCACAGCAGAGTGCTCTCAGCAGTCGTTCGGCCAATGACATCTGCCATCTGCTACAACTCTGGCGTCGAAGGCCACATGGCCAGGTTATGCAACTACCGGCAGCTGCCGATGTACGACTGCTCACCTAGATCCCCCCTGACTGTCTTTGCACGAGCACTAATGTTCTCCGGAAGCGTATCTAGCGAGATAACAAAGCGACTGCGAAACCGTTCTACCGCCTGTGACTGCAGTCTGACACCTCCGCCAGCCCTTCACTCCAATTCGTCACCGTGACCTTGGCGTCGCTACCTTTGGCTTCTTCCGGAAAACTAGTCGGCGCGATGGTTGGAGGTGAGGTCGCTTACAGCCTTCGATTTTCACTTAAATACCTCCTTTATTTGCCAGTTGAAAAACAAAGTTCATGTGCTAATCCACAGTGTCTCAACAATGGCTTCAGTGGATACAGGTGCAACCACATCACTGATGAGTCTAGGATTCAAACGCCTCTAGAGACGAAAATTTATGGTCCGCTGGGACCGTGCTAATACGTGTTTTAGAGTGAGCGGAGGGGTTTCACAACCTTCTGGTATCTGTACAGTGTGTGTTAGTTTGGGTGCTAGAAATTAATTTCGTATTTTGCCATTCTGTTTCATTCTACGAATGATGGTAGTCTGACCCTCGATTTCATGAAGCTTTGTGGTGCCACGGGCGATCACCGCACAGGAGAGATTACAGTATATTCATATATTCTAGTAGCGTTTACGGAAAACCCACCCTGTTGGAAAGCACCCTTTCCGTGTCCATGGACACAACTGTACCACCCTTGTCTGCCAAGTGTGTCCCTTTCATCCGTCTTCTTGCAACCGAGACAACATTTGATGCCACCGCATATATATATATATATATATATATATATATATATATATATATATATATATATATATATATATATAGAGAGAGAGAGAGAGAGAGAGAGAGAACACAAGGAAGACAAGGTAGACAATAGAACAGCTTGCCGACGAACGGGTGTTATCTCTCTGTATCATTGCATCACAAGTGCACATTCAGACACTTAAACCTCATGTTGGAAGTACCACTACGTGTCTTCGCTGGTCGTCAGCAGCGCGGGTCTTTTCTCCGTTCAGTAACGCCGTTCACGCTTCCTTTATTGTAGACTTCACGACCTGACCCCCGCTTCACCTACACACTGACTCTTCTGTGGGCAGCGTCGGTGGTTTTAAGGTACCACGAAAATATGATCGTCAGACCTTCCTCCGTCCGACCTTTCTCCGTCAGACTTTCTTCTTTGTATTCTGAGTGCGTGAAAGCGCTCATTTCTGTTGTGCCGCACCAACTGCAAGCTCCCAAGCCCTACCACACCACGATCGTCAGCAACATGATGAACGATCTACCACTTACCGAACCATGCCTTCCAGAGAATGCCCGCAAAATGGGTCGACACCAATCGGAGCCATATGCCCAGATGTCTCATGCATTGGTGTGAGCTCAGTCGCTCATATCCCAAGTAATAGCTCCTTGGCGAAAATAAAGAGGTCTCACAAGATGGAACTTCTCGACCGAAACGTATCGCGGCTGACCAACTCTCCCGCTGGGGAGACTGTCGGAACACGTCGTCTACATGCGAGACTCCGACAGGGACCATAAGATCGACTACCTAAGGAAGCAGTGCACCTAGAAGGCTCGCAGATCATTGCTCTCCTCACATTTGATCTCGAGGGACAGACAGCTTTGTGACACACAAGCTTCGCAAGACACCCACCTGCCGCTCGACCTGCCGTATGAAGTACACCTGATGCGACAGTGTACCACTCACAAGTGTTACTCATGTCTTGTTTTTAGAACTACGACCGCTAAACCATAAGCTTTTTTGGGATGAACCTGCGACTACTACGAGGCAGTCAGTGTCGCCCGCGAAAACCATTTCCAACAAGTTTTGAGAACACCTCGCGTTTTAAACAAAACTGACTAAGCGACACAGCACATTCTGCCTGCCGGAAAACACACTGTCAGATTCTAAGCAGCGTCGAAGCGTGACCAAGGTTTTAGATTACCACAACACATGCAGTCAAAGTGTTCCCACGGAATCTATCAACAAAGGTTTACGTCAGACCTCACGTCCAGCATCGTGGGGGTGTTGCGGCTGTAAAAGATGCTAAAATTGCAAATCTGCTGGTGTGTTGAAAAGCCATGTTAAAGACAAATGTTACGTATGGGAGGACGTCATCGCGATTCTGGTGATCTAAGGCTAGATACATCGTAAGCCTATTAGCAATGGTTTTGTTGATTGGTCTGCGGGTGGTACGCTGTTGCTGATAAGTGTGTGGTACCACACAGCTAGAAGATATTGTCACGTGCGTGGTGAGAGGAAGATGAAGACGTCAGTACATACGCGCATTTGCACAATTTTATGCAGAAAGCAATAACAATAAAGAAGAGGATTGCTCTGGCGCGCGCTGAATAAAAAGACTGACCTGCTTCTGCTTTCTACACCTTTTAAACATAAAAGTTTTTAAATTACTTGAAGGGGATTCTGGCGCTGTGATCATTCAGCGTCCATGGGGATAATGGGTAGCGCACATATTTGCCTATTTTTCGTACTTGCGAGCAACAAATCGTGCTTGCGGCTTTGTTTATTGCTCGAAACAGTTTTGTTTTGAAGGAAAGAACGAACATTTTTGAGCTTCGTGGCCCGATTCGCAATTCTACGCCTAAAAGAATAAGGTGGTGATGCGCAAACAATAAACATTTGCTTTTTTGTCAAAAAAAAGCTCTAAGCCACACGAGCACACACGGAGTCAGGAGCAGACCAGAGTACGAAAATTAGACAAACGTGTGTAATATTCATCATTTCCACGCTCACTGAAGTGCCGTGCATTGCAGCTCTCATAGACACTAGCGCCAGAGTTTCGTCTAATTTATATTAGGAAACTCTATGCTGTTAATACAACCCCCGTCTTCATTTCGCGACACTGGTGGAAGTGCTGGAGCCTGCAACCTCATGCGCAAAAGTGTTGTTCGGGATCCTCCACCCATTCCAGAGCCTCAACATCTTATTACAACTCCAGTAGATCAATTCAGCCGGTGCCTACACCTAAATCAGGAACTCTAGACGCCGTCTTCTTGCCAGTATGATGACTCCTACAACATCTTCAAATATTCTTTTTGCTCAGATGACTCTTCTTTATTGGGTGACTTTTGAGTCTCCTTGTTTTCAAGAAGTATTCCGTGGAGTAGCGTATGAGGAAGTCGAGGACTGGCTTGAACAGTTCGAACGGACCGCTGTGGTAAATCACGAGAGCGCAAAAGAGAAACTTGACAGCGCCTACTTCGCGATGCGAAATAGCGCTCGCACATGGTACAAGAACAGGGAGGCTACATCCAAACCTGGGATAATTTCCGCCAAAAGCTTGTCGAGACGTTCCTGAGCGTGAACCAGTGAGATAGCCACAACAGCTGAATCAAGCCCGCTTGCAAAAGCCGAACAAAACCGTCGCCATGTCCGCTGAGGGACATGATCCGTCTGTTTTGCCGAACTGACCCTGACATGCCAGAGGTAAGGTAGCTCCTGATGCTAGGAGTTACGGAACCGGTTTTTTCCGGTATTATGCGCAATTCACCAAGTCAGTCGATGAATATACCAAAGAGGCGACTATCAGTGAGCGGGCACTGCTATTGCCTACTATGACGATGTTAATGAAGCCAGGGGGTGCTTCGCTTTGCAACCAGACGACGTGACCGTCCCAGCCTCGCCACCATTGTTAGTCGACATTTCATCTAATCTCTCACTCTCAAATAAACAGCCTCTACTAGAGCTGATGCACCAATTCCAAGATTGTTTTTCGTGAACGTCGAAGGTCAAGCAAATAGCACTGACCCAGCACCGAATCAATGTTGAAGAAAAGATGAGACCAGTCCAACAAAATCCATGCCATGTGGCTCCGAAAGATCGCGAGGCCACTCAAAGGCAAGTTTAGAAGATGCTCCAGTATTATGTAATACAGCCTTCAAAAAGTCCGCGGGCATCCTCCGTGGTATTGGTTGAAAAGAAAGGCGGCAGCGTCCGTTGCTGTATATATTACCGCAAGATAAAACCGTTCACGAAGAAAGACGTCTATTCACTGCTATGCATTAATGACTCGTTTCACCATTTGTAGCTTGCACACTATTTCTCATTAATGGACCTGCGAAGCGGCTATTGGCAAATAGAAGTCAACGAGAGAGATCATGAGAAAACTGCCTTCGTAACACCCGACACAGTCTTTATGAATTTAAATTGCTTTCATTCGAGTTATGCACAGCACAAGGCACATTTCAGCAGTCGCTGAGCTACCATGACTTAAGTGGCAGACATGCTTGGTCTAGATAGATTAAGCATGGCTCAGCTACGTTCGAGGAGCACCTAAGTCGCTGATTCGCCGTTGTGCAAGCTATACGTTCGATTGGCCTGATTTTAAAGGGAACCGCACCAGGCCCCATACCAAATTTTAGTTAGACCGTGGAGGTTGTTGGCTGTCCAACGAGGAACATTTTGCCGCGAAAATTTTTTGAATAAGTTTATTACAAGCTGAGAAAACTGTTTTTATGAAGCGGCTGGAAATGAGGAGGAGAGGAGGCGAGCTCGAAACCCTTGCTGCTCTTCCACATAGCCTTTGCAAGCTAAATCTTTTCCCTACCCTTTTTGACATCCAGCCAAGAGGTCACGTGTGCATGACATGCCCGAAAAAGCCCAACACCCGGGCATGCAAGGGGTGTTTTCTTTACTTTTTTGTTAATCAGCGCTGTTTCGAAGTGTACTGCCTGCTTCTTTGGGCGAGTCCCTCTCAAGCTTTCGCAGAGAGTGGACGTGCGTTTCTTGCTCTCGCGTGGAGAGACGCCTTCGACATAATGCTGAGCAGCAGCACACCCACTCACTCCTGACTCTGGAGGAGGCAGCGTTCAGCCCCTACTTCTGGATATCATCAATCACTCCTTTTCACGACTGAAACCACCCCAGCACCCAATACAACCAGCCCCCGACCGCAGTACACGGAAGATTTTTGTGAGAGAGCTTTTCCCGATCCAGGTGACAGAGACGCTAACCGTAATGACAAACTAGCACTGCTCGCGCCGCCCAATGCTCGCGTGGCAGCTGCCACAATAGCTGCTCCTGACCGCGACGCCGGTGCCACCCAACTCCATCTGACTCACCTACGTTGAACTGTACATTGAGAAATCGCAGCCGAGTTAACCATGGAAGTGGTCGCAGTTGAAGGAACTGAGATCACCCCTGAAGACACCACCCTCGAAGCCGGATGGATCTCTAGCAACAAAAACAAGCAACACAAGCATGCATCGAACGCTCCGGCATCACTCACTGGCCAGGGAAGCGCGTCCAATACCCCAATGCTGAACGAACCTGCCCAGTGTCTTCCTTTCAAACCTAGGCAACCGCGTCTGCCAGTTGATCACGTCAAAGTTATGACTCGCCTGACAGATGGCCTCAATCTCTCCAAGGTGGGGCAAGCACAACTGCGTTATTCTATTCTACGCGAAGTGAATCTGCATGCAAGGCTACTTAAAGAGGACATTTAGTGCGCATGCGTTGAATCTAATCTCATCGTAGCAAACACACCTCATCTATTCAAAGCAGAAATCTGCTGTCGTATCTCCAAAATACAGGTGTAAAATGAAACCTGTGACGTTCTAGGCTACGTTACTTCCCCTGAGAACACAGAAAATGAAGTGATCCCCGATTTCCCCCTCTATGTCTCTCCTTAGGACATCTCAGCAAGTATTGTTATTGACCGCAATCTCACGATACTACAAGGTCGCCGATTGGGAAATACAAACACGGTACTCAGTGTATTCGATGGCGACCAAGTCTCTTTCCATGTCTACTATTGAAGAGCCGAATACAAACGTTACCTATATATGAAGCGCACCGAAGCCTGCGACAAATGCGGGACAGTCGGCCTTCATTCGGATCTCTGCTCCAAACCAAATGCCGTAATCTGCACGCTGTGTGGCACAACCAACCCTTCTACTGCTCATCTATGCACCCTTAAGTGTCTCTGTGCCACTAAGCCCACCAGACAGGTGACAAAACCTGTTGTGAGGAGTGAAGAAATTGACAACGTCGGAAGTGCGAGGATAGGCGAGTGTAATGTGCGCGTGAGTGTCAGCGAATCAACTGGTGACCTGTGGTGGCCCATAGAGGTGGTGTGCCGCGATTGGGCCACGTGCGACCATCACGTGGCAGTGGGCTTTGTGGCTGGTGACGAGCCGGAGCAGCGGCAGACGGGAGACAGCGGGCCGAAGCGTCGGACGCAAACGATCCAGGTTCCGGCCAGGGAACACGGCTGTCCACGCTACTGTCATCCAACTACCAGCTGGGGCGGCATTGCCGGCACGAGTACTGCATCTCGGGGCGCGGCCTGGCCTGCTGTTCTCTTCCTTGCCGAGGGCATCGCGGATCTCGGCGAGGCGTCTCCGCGGTCAGCCGTTCGACACAGCGATGAACGTGGCCTGGCAATGGTCACGGTTGCGTCGAGCATCGCGTCTCGGCGCACGCTCTTCGCTGGACGGGCTGGCTATGCCCCGCATGGAGCATCGCGTCTCCAATGCGGGTTGACTGCTCCGTGGCCGCACCCAAGCCATCAAGCGCCGGTGTCACCAGAGCGTCGCACATCGGCAAGAGACGAGCGAGACGTTCTGCCGGGCGAGACGTGGGAGTGCGCACAGAGGAGCACGGAACCGGGCGAGGTCCAGTATGGCCGAGGATCCAGGTGCCAGGGGAGTTTTGGCTGAATCGAGAATCGCCGAGTGGTGCCGTGCCATACCGAGCGACGCGCCAGACTCGGACGCGGGCCGCGAGCTCATGAGCTTCAGTGTGCACACGAGGGTACCTAGCGGTGCCCTGGCCAAGAAGAAGAAACGTGCGAAAAGGAGCTCGAGGGTTGAGACCACGAAGGCAGAGGAAGCGGTGCGCCGCTCGAGAGGACGAGTTCCTGGCAGCGTTCCTGAGCCGGATGTGGGACCCGTACGTGTCGGTCAGGGCGAGCCCCGGTCAGGGCAAGCCCCGGTCAGGGCGAGCCCCGACTCGAGGACGAGTCGATCGGCCTGTACAAGGTTCAAAGACGGGGCCTGCTGAACGGCTCCTGCCTAGGTGCAGTGGCCGGGAGCAGGTTCGTGGGCGAGGCCTACCGGGTGTGGTCCTCGTGAGCCGAGGCCTGATCCTCGACCTCCGGAGTTGCGACACTGACTGCTGGGTTGGCCGCGACGTCCGGCTAAACGGCGCTGCACACGGTAGCGTATCCGTGTGCCGTCAGCCGTTCCACCCACGCCATGAAATAAAAAGTTCACGTTAATCCTTTCTCGTCCGCTATCAACAAACATAGTGACGAACGTCCTTAACCATTACAATAACTGGCGAGCATGCCAGGATTAAGCTCTCGCGTTACATCTGAGAGCCTCACGTTGTTTGTGTGTGGCGGACGAGAATGGACGACAAGAGAAAGCTAGTTGAGCTAGGGAAGGAGATGGGGCTGAGTGGAGAGGCTTTGCTGGTATGGGTGAGCGCTGAGGAAAAAGAAATGAGGGACCAGAGAGCTTGGAAACGAGGCCCGAGGCCGCGCTGGCCCAGGCATCTCCACCACCACTGCTCGAGAGTCGTGAGTCCACGGGACTGTTCTTCCTCATCACTCGGCGAGGCGTCTCCACGGTCAGCCGTTCGACACAGCGATGAACGTGGCCTGGCTATTGGTGCGGGTTGCGTCGAGCATCGCGTCTAGGCGCACGCTCTTCGCTGGACAGGCTGGCCATGCCCCGCATGGAGCATCGCGTCTCCGATGCGGGTTGACTGCTCCGTGGCCGCATCCATGCCATCAAGCGCCGGTGTCACCAGAGCGTCGCACATCGGCAAGGGACGAGCGAGACGTTCTGCCGGGCGAGACGGGGGAGTGAGCACAGAGGAGCACGGAAGCGGGCGAGGTCCAGGGTGGCCGAGGATCCAGGTGCCAGGGGAGTTCTGGCTGAATCTAAAATCGCCGAGCGGTGCCGAGCCATACCGAGTGACACGCCAGACTCGGACGCGGGCCGCGAGCTTATGAGCTTCAGTGTCCACACGAGGGTACCTGGTGGCGCCCTGGCCAAGAGGAAGAAACGTGCGAAAAGGAGCTCGAGGGTTGAGACCATGAAGGCAGAGGAAGCGGTGCGCCGCTCGAGAAGACGAGTTCCTGGCAGCGTTCCTGAGCCGGACGTGGGACCCGTACGTGTCGGCCAGGTCGAGCTCCGGTGTGTCCGTTCGAGGACGAGTCCGTCGGCCTGTACAAGGTCCAAGGACGGGGCCTGCTGAACGGCTCCTGTCTGGGTGCAGTGGCCGGGAGCAGGTTCGTGGGCGAGGCCTACCGGGTGTGGTCCTCGTGAGCCGTGGCCTGATCCTGGACCTCCGGAAATGCGACCCTGACTGCTGGGTTGGCCGCGACGTCCGGCTCAACGGCGCTGCACACGGTAGCGTATCCGTGCGCCGTCAGCCGTTCCACCCATGCCATGAAATAAAAAGTTCACGTTAATCCTTTCTCTTCCGCTATCAACAAACATAGTGACGAACGTCCTTAGCCATTAGACCTGTCCTCAACGCTTCTCACTTATTGTCGCCAAGAAAAAGTGAAGCTCCAACAACTATAGTACCTCTCAACCAACATTTCCGCGCAAGATGCTCATCCGGAATGACAGGAGGTGAAGCCTAGCGACACCCGCTCCCGTAGTCCCAGTCCAACCTCGAAAAGTCGTGGCTCACGCAGTCGATCGAAGCAGCGGCGCAAGAATCAGCCCCAGGAGCTCCTGTTAAGATCTGCGGCGCCCGAGGCTTCGGATGGTCGCCCCCTTCAGC
This sequence comes from Rhipicephalus annulatus, assembly GCA_013436015.1. Lineage (NCBI taxonomy): Eukaryota > Metazoa > Arthropoda > Arachnida > Ixodida > Ixodidae > Rhipicephalus > Rhipicephalus annulatus. Next base: position 126,050 of record WOVY01001732.1, on the reverse strand, counting down.
AGCGGCAACCTGTCTCACCCTCGCCACCCAGCTGGGTTAGCGTTGCCTCCCAACCTGCTCCTATACATAATACCATGTCTACAACTACACACACGCCCACACCTAATAAGGAAAATGTTAAGTACTATCACACTGGAGCTGCGTTCACTCCGTACGCTAGTAAAAAAACTTCGCATGAAAACGCTGCTCTTCGGAAACAACTTGCCCAGCAACCTCCGTCCTCTTCTTTGCGTCACTCTGCTAACGTCCACGCCAATACCGCCCCCCCCCCACACCCCTAAACGAAAGGCTCCAGACACAGAAGAACCAGCCACACCATCGTCGCAACCACTTACCGCCTCAATATCTATTTTGCCTGTAGAATTTGGACCTCAACAATAGCTCCACGAGACGATTCAAACTGTTCTTGAACGGCAGTTACCAATAATACTTGAACAAACCATCACGCAAACGCTAGAGCGATCCCTCGATTTAATCCTCACAGCAACGTTAGAGCACCACCTTACCTTAATGCTCAACAAAAAGCTGCAAGCCCGAGGGACGATTATCAAGAACATCCGGTTGAAGCCGGTTGTGCAAGGAACGCCGGTGCCCCGACCCACTCGTAGTGTGTCAACTTCTGCTCCCACGACGCTGCCGATGAAGCAACGCAAGTGGCGTTCACGCCAGACGCTTCATCTCTCTCGAGATCACTACATTGTGTTAATAAAACTGCGTGTTCCCATCGAGCTGCGCACATGTGTCCCGGCTAATCGCGCTGGCGACGCAATGCGGAGCTAGCTGCGTGACCAGGCTACTACACTAGTTCAAGTGCGGCCAATTTGGGAGCGAAACATCGTGGTCTACAGTAATACCATGCTGGCTATGGCCGAGAAACTCTTCGCTGACTTCCAGCTGTAAGTAGAGGATCGACAGCTGCCTTTCCGATGCCACGCCAAGGCGTCAGGGGATACATGCAGGGGTGTCATCACCATCAACCCTGCTGAACCCACGGAAACGATAAAATCAGAACTGTATTGGCCATAGGGAACCATCCTCGATGTCCGTAAACTCGGAGACTCAGTAGCGGCAGTGGTGATTTTTGAGGGCGCGAATTTGTTCCGCTTCCTTTTCTACCACTGCATGGCCACGTTTATCTACCCTTACAACAAACCCGTTCCGGCCTGCACTAGGCACAGTATTATCGGCCATCGGTTGCCATTGTGCCCTCGCCCCACTCCTGCACAATGTAGCAAGTGTGGCACCCTTGGCCCCGAAGGCCTCACTGAACATGATTGCCAACCCAACTGACATCCCTGCCAGGGCGCCCACGAGAACGAGACTAGTGGCTGTGCTGCAAAATACCGGAAACCCAAGTAGCCCTCAACATCGCATCGAGGAGCCACCTCATCCTCGTCACAACAGAACAAAGGCACCCACCTAAAGCAGACTGCTCCTTCAGAACCGGCCAACACTTAAGCATTCCCAACGCTCTTGGAACCGGCGGCGTCACCTCAGGTGGGCAGTTGGGCAGGGGTTGCAGCTTCTAAGCCTCTTTGTCCCCCCTAATCCTCTTTTACCTGAACGTGTGACCCTTCGCCAGCAAGCTGTGCAGCTTCAAAAGCAAAATAATTTCTAACAAAAGAGCTCGCACTGTTAAATAAGCAACTTGCTCCCCAACAACAAGGCTCTGCAAGGAACCTTGGTACTGCCGCCCCTGTCCACACGGCTACGCCGGCAACCTCCAAGCCTAGCCCTAACGCTACGCTCATTTCGAAGAACCCTCCGGCTCCAGTAACCGATGCACCTACATTGGAAGCTTCGGTAGCTACTGCAGCACCTCAGAATCCCTTGCCGTCTAACTCAATTCATCTCAGCAAAGAACGCGTTATTCGCATGGAGGATGTCTTTACGCGCGTCGAAGCAATGATGAGTCACCTCATCGATAAATTTTCTCTCCAACCAACGCCTCCTGGAAAAATTATGCGTGGAATGAGTCGCGAACGTGCCGCCCTACCCTCGGATTTTACCCTCCCCCCGGTACAGAGGTGAACGCTTGTGGCGGTCGCTCTCCCTCTGCGAACACAAGAATTCTCTCACAGTTTCCTCCGAGCAGCTGTTATGTCACGTGACAGAGCGGTACGGTAATGTCACGTGACAAAGCGGTACTGAGGTTAGCGGTCCCACGCGGCGGACGGGTGCAACACACGGTAGGAGGCATGGCCTCCAAGATTTTGTTCTGGCAGCAAGCTCTAAATTGAAGAGAGAGCCGCGTTCCAGGCATAGTTTTTCTAGGAGGCGTTGGCCCAACGCTAAGTATAGGCGATTCAAGCCTGGGAAATCGCTTAGTTTCATCCCAAAGAATCGCAGTCACGCTCCTCTCCGGTTTTCAGTACGGGTTAAGCTTTCCGACGGCGTTGTAAAGTGGCTACCACCACTTTGTCGTCAGAAAATCCAGCATTCGTGCCTCTCCCTGCCTTCAAGGCTCTGAGGAAGACATGGAGGGTGAAATATAAAACCTGGGATATTCATGATGGCTACAACCCATACATCTCTTTCAAGTTTGTCTTCAAAACTCAAGATCATACAGTGGAACTCTAGAGGGTGTAGGAACAGGCGAAAGCGCTCACACCTTTCCTTCTTCCTCCACTCACTTGGCTCTCAGTCGGCCGTGTTGACACTTAAACAATCTGGCGCGACACCAACTCTCGCTGAATAATGCTCCTTCAAGGGAGGCACCACTGCATGCCTTCTTGTGCAGTAGGCTTACACGACAATACAGGTCGACCTTGATCTGGTTCTCTCAAACGACTATTGTATGATTTCAGTGCTGTCTCAACAAAGAGGCCTACCATTAATTCCCAAACTAAACGTGTATTGTCCCCCTCTTCTTTCGAGGGCCTCCTTTACGAAGCTGTTCGATAGGGAGCTGACAGTTCACCCCTGGTGATTGTCGGGGACTTCAACACCCCCAGCCCCCACTGGGGTGATCACTCTGAGAAGGCCAGGGGTAGAAAACTCAAAGGGCTCATCTCATCGCTTAGCCCCACGCTGTTTACCTATCCAGCACAGCCCACGCGTTCCGGCAATTCGGTCACACGCGACACAATCCCTGACCTCTCCCTGACTCGTAACATTTGCGATGCTACATGGGAAAACTTGGGCGAAACTTTAGGAAGTGAACACTTTTTGCTTCGCATTTTCTTCACACCACGGCAGAAAATGCACCGTTACTGGGGCCTGGCCCGTCTCACAGACATGACTAAATTTAGAATGCAGTCATTTCCTATGATCTCCATCTCAGGCGAATATGTGGCGTGGGCCTCCTATGTCCTTCAATGGCAGTGGGCAAACACTCGCACCTTAAAAATCTCTAATTTGACTCCTGCAATCGACCCACACCTCTAACATCTCGAAACGCTCGCCGCGGGCTTATAAAGCGTTGGAAACGTAACAAGCTCATTCGAAAACTTTGCGCTTGCATTGAGGCGCTCACTGCAGAGGCTGCGGCATACTATGCATAGCTTGTCGCTTCAAATTGGGCTGACAACTGCACAAATGTGGTGAACAAAATGAGCTCTAAGGGCATCTGGCGGCTATTTCCTAGCCTTCTTGATCCCTCCAGCACTCGGGCAGAAACACAACGCCAGCTCCGCCGTGCTCTTCATGCCTATCAGGGCACTAAAGATCAACTCGTGCGAGAATTGTTTGACTGATACATCTGTCGTACAACTGACCCCATAGGCCCAGAATATACGTAATCCGGCACCCCAAACACTAAGTTCGATGTGCCATACACGCTTTAAATTTGTGGGCTGCACTGGCGAAAATGCAGCAGGGCACAGCCCCTGGGTGGGTTGGCATCACAGTGTCGCTTCTGGCTAACCTTCCCGGCGAGGCACACCACTCGCTACTCCACCTGATAAACTCAATATGGGAGGGATCCCCGCTCCCGTCAGAATGGATGACATCACTTGTCACATACACACCCAAATCGGGCAAACCGGCAAGCATCGAGGCACTAAGACCAATCTCACTAACGTCCTGCGCCGGAAAGCCCATAGAAACCCTGGTCCACGAACGCCTTTCTCTCCACCTGGTGGCCAAGGAGACCTTTTCTGACATGGTGTTTGACTTTCGCCCACATCTGTCGGCGCAGGAAATCCTGCTCCACCTTCAACACATCATAGAACTGACCAATATGTGCTGTAACAATAAAGCCGTGCTCGCACTTGATCTTAAAGGATCGTTTGAAAACGAAAAACACAGTAGTATTTTTCTAGCCTCTCTACCACAAACTGCGGCCACAAAACTTTCAATTACATTCGAGCCTTTTTACCTCATCGCGCCGCTTTCATGCGCCTCGATTCAATCGAACATGGCCCGTACCCGTAAGGCACAAGAGGTACACCCCAAGGTGCAGTTCTCTCGCGCTACTCTTTAACCTAGCCATGGAGAACCTCCTCTCCCTCCTGTGCGAGGTCGAGGGAATACATCACGTACTATACACCGACAATATCACAATATGGACCAACACTGGCTCCCCAACAAAAATCGAAGAGCCCCTACAAAAGACTGCCTTTCTGGTGAACGCCTACGCTGCTTCGATGGCCTAAAGTGCTCTGCAGCTAATCGGCTATGCTCTAGGTGTCCGACTAACCTCCACCCCAGGTTTTGCTTCCGTCTGGTCTCGTTCCATCAGTCGAGAAAATTTAAGTTCTTTGCCTCCACTTCACTTCATCTTTGGATCCCAAGGACACAATAGCAAGCCTCCGACGCACCAGCGAACAGGTGAGCGGTATGATACGGCGGGTATTTACCAAGCGCAGCGGCCTCCGTGGGACTCAGTTCATGCGGTTGGCCCATGCGTTTGTGACCAGTCGTCTCCTGTACGCCTCACCTTACCTTCGCCTGCATCGTCACCATGAGCACCAGCTGGACGTCCTCCTTCGTTCAGTATACAAACGTGCACTCGAGCTTCCCACCTTCCCATTGCCACCACCAACATCCGATTCGCGGCACTGGGGGTACATAACTCCTTTGCAGAGCTGCGGGAAGCTCATCGTGTTAGCGAAATTAATCGTCTGTCTCTGACGCCCTCAGCGCGACGTCTACTACACAGGCTCGGCATCAATGCGATCTCCGATCAAGACACTCCGACGCCCATACCGGAACTTTCGGGTCAAAAGCTAGAGGTAGAGCCACTACCCCGCAACATGAACCCCAAACTACATTCCGGCCGCAGACCAGCACGTACCGCAGTACTTCAGGCGCGACACTCCAGTCGCCCTGGCGTTTTTTACGTAGAGGCTTCGGGCCCCTTCCCCTCAGGTCACTTCACGGCCGCCATGATCACAGAGGGAAAACACGTCGATGGCCTCTCCTTTAGAGACAATACTGTGACGCAAGCTGAGGGGGTTGCCATTGCTGTGACCGCCTCGCATCCCACCTCACGCATCATCTTGACGTAGTCGCGCTCAGCCTGTTCCCAATACCTTCAGGGCTCCATCGCCCCACTGACAGATGGTTTCATTCAGGCAGCCTCTTGGCGCTCTAACCTTCAACCCATTCGTATAGTATGAACCCCAGGCCACTCAGGCCTGCCCGGCAATGAGGCGGCGAACACCGCTTCCCGTGTTTCTCTCATCCGGACCATTGCCCCTCCATGTTCCGAGTTGGAATCTGGCAATACAAATCTGACACGCTTTTGCGGAAATGTTTCCTATTACCAGGCCTTGCGCCGCCTGTATCCGGACCCTGCAAGTGGTCTTGAGAAAGCGGACGAACGAATACTACGCCACCTCCGGACGAACACCCACCTCAGTCCGGCTGTCGCAAGGTATCTTTTGTCGGAAATCAGTGGCACCTGCATCACCTGCCAGGTCCTGGCCGACACCTACCACGTCGCCCAGAACTTCGAAAACGAAAGAAACAAAGTCATAAAGCTTTCTTTTGTGAAATCTCTATCTGGTCGGCGTCGTCTCAGTGGTGTCATCTTCGACAAGCACCAAAATCGTTGTTGTTGAGGCATTAAAATAAAACAAATAGAGCTGCCTTGAAGGACTTGTGAAAAACTGTCCGGTTCACATATATTCGCGTGGAATCACAAGGTATCAATCAATCCAACGGCTTTTTCTCATAGGACGCCGAAGCTTGGTGGAATTTCACCAAGGCCACTTGAATAGTGCATAAATCGTTCGTAAATAACACCTTCCAGCCACTCTGAGTGAGCCTGTGAAGTCAAATTCTCTGGAACTAGCTCACCCGGAATTACTTCCTAAATGTCTCCAAGAGAAAATTGTGAACCATAACGAGTCGTTGATAGCGATGAAGTGCGTGTGAACGTGCTGAACTATTTGGGAATTTCGCCAGGGCGCTTTACAGCACAGCGCCTACGCATCACTGCGTCGACAGTACTGCGATGGCATGGCTGCATAGAAGGCGGAAAATAAGACCCGACAGGCAAGATGTTTCAAAACAAAAAGAAAAAAGAGGTTAGTCCTGAGTACCTGACTGGTGTCTAATGAAAGGTTTTGTCGATTCTGTAATTTGTCGTACCTTTAAAAAAATGCAGATGTTCTATTTCAAAGGCAATTATTTCCGAACTTTTTTTGCCCTTTCATGCTTTTTTCTCAACAATCAAGGTATTTACGATCACTAATTTCAGCTAGTATTTAGCGCATATGCCAAAGCAGAATTATTTTGTGTGAGGAAGTGATCTTCTACAACACGTATAATACTTGATATCGAGTTACTGTTTGGTACCTGAAGTGAAAAGTTACAAAAAATGAGCAGTTTATTTGTTAGTGGTAAATCTGCTTCAGTTGGAAGAGGAATGGCTCAAGATTACAATGTAAACAAAGTGAACAAAAAGTGCGTAAACTGCCCCTAAAATACACAGCAGTTATAGGGCTGACAATGTTGTTTTGCTCCTTTAATATATAACATGATGCTCTCTGCGGCTTTTGTTTGCAGCTTTCTTTAAGCGGTCAGGAAGAGCTGTTGAACGAGACGGTGGACTCCGAGAACCTAGGGGACCTTGTGGGAACCAGGCTTGCTTACGAAGCCTTCACTTCGTTGCCTGAAGAATACAAGAGGGTAACACTTGCCGGATTTAACATGTCATCGGAGCAACTGTTCTTCATCAACCTGTGCAACCAATGGTGTGCACGGAACAGCAAACCAACGCTACGACACGCACCATCCCGTTCTCGCTGTATGGTGCCCTTGAGAAATATGCCAGAGTTTTCCAGAGCGTTTGGCTGTGCGGCGAAAACACCGATGAACCCAGATAAAAAGTGCACCTTTTGGTAGTGAATGGCCCATGGCTTTTGCTGTGTTTCGCCGTGCGTGAATTGTGCTAGCTTTTTCACGCTTTTTTACTCTATAAATTACAATAAACAATGTTTTTCACGCACACCAAAAATGCTTCATGCTTGTTGAAGTTTATATTACAGTGAGCGACGTAATTTCGAAAAGAACTGTTTTGGTAAGGACTTGTACCTTCCTATTCCGTCATCCATATGTTATAACAGGTGAGCGAGAGCTTCACAGTGCAAAGCTTCGCAAGAACGATCCATTCCGGCAAATACCACCAAATAAACATTTATATGCAGATGTAGTATGCATAACGTTTTCTTGCGTTTTTGTTTGTTTAGGATCTGCGCATGCCAGCTGTGAAGTAGCCTTAAGCCTGGTTCACATGCAGAGCGATTTTGCTCCGAGAAAGTAGCGGCTTCCGCCGCGCGAGGCCAAAAAAAGTTTTCTACAGCGACTACTGGTCGCTCTAGCGAAATTCGCCAGAGTTGGAAACATTCGCTCGCGGCAGAAGCGGCAGGGCGACCAGTGACGTCGTTTGACACGTGATGCCAAGCACTTAGTCGAGGAGTGAACGCGAGCGCTGTGGGGAGGATAAGAAGGATATTATATTTTTAAAAAAAATCCAAGTAAATGTGGTTGGGACCCTAGACGTCCGGGTGCTCACTCGCCGACATTTCTAGGCAAGCCCGGTGCACCAGCCACAACTGATCGTGCGAGCCAGTGATCCGAAGAGCGGCCTCCCACGAGGAAACGGAAGGGTTAGGGATAGGGTATAGCACCGCGGGCTTTGGGCAGTTCCACAAGCAGTGAAAAAGATAGGCCCGGGGTGCCCCGCAGGTGGTACAATGTGGTTTGTGAAAAGTGGGCTAAAATAGGTGTGCCAGATAGGGAGAGAATAATAATTTTGTCTGCAGCTGGCGCTAAACTGAACTCTGATTAGGGGTGAGGGAGAAGTGTGGGGCTGGTAAATCTCGTAATCCGTTTCAGTAATACCTAGTAATCTTATGGTAGGTGCGGATTCACTCTTGTGGTTTTCTCACGGGTTCGGGTGAGTGAGCCCTCGGGATCCAGATGGGAAGACCTCGGACATGCGCATGAACGCGCACATTCCCGGAGATACACTCATGGCCAGGCATCCACGTGATAGTCACCGGATGGAGAACTGAAGAAATGTTGCTCACTAAGCGTGAGGCTGTCTATGGTGCTATGCCTTGACGGAAGTATCGATAAGCGCCCTGCCAATCAGTGCAAATGTCTGTAGTAGTAGAAGCTGCGGCCGCATGCACCACTGCTAGGGCCAATGCAACCTCCTCAGCCACGTTGGGGCGTGTTTTTTTAATGGACGCGGAAGTGCTAATGCGTCCATCTTCTGTCATGGCAGCAGCCATGGCCATTCCTTCAATTGGGCCTACCACTGCGTCGACATAGAGGACGTCTTCACGATTTTGATACCGCCGTATATAATAATCAGCGCGTGCCTTCCGTCGGCCCGGATGGCGTTGTGGATTCATGTTGCGCGGCAATGGTTTGAGTTGCATGTGTGCCGCGACTCTTATTAGAATAGGTGACCATGCTTCTTCATTACGCATCGTGTCGTTTGATTCGAGCCCCAGGGTTCAGAGCATATTCCGCCCTGTAGGTGTTCGAGAAAGGCGCAGGAGCTGATTGCTTCTTTGTGCCTCTATTAATTCTTGCACTCTAATATACAGACCAGTATCTAGGAGGAGAGTAGTTTGGGTGAGCATCGGCAACTTCAATGCGGTTTTGAACGCCCGTCTTATTAGACTGCTAGCCCGTTCCATTTGCTTTTGAGTGAGGTGGTGATACGGAAGATGATAAGCGAGGCGACTTATCACCAAAGCTTCGAAAATTTGCATGGTGTCCTTTTCAGATAGACCATAATTGCGCGACGCAATCCGGTGGATAAGTCCTAAAATTTGCTTTATCTGCTTATAAAGAATGTTCAAGGTGTAGTTTGTGTCTAAGTTTGATTTTATGTGTAGACCCAATACCCTGATTTTATGTACTCTTCGCGCAGGTTGACCATGCACGTGCAGGTCAATGCTTGGGTCGTGCATGCGGGGTTTAATTGTAACTCCATCTTTTCTGGCGAACAGTGCAGGCCCATTTTACTAGTATGCTGCTCGATAACGTTGATGACAGATTGTAGAATGTCTTGTGCCTCCCCAATAGAGCCATGGCACACCCGCAGAGATATATTATCGGGGTAAAATGCATGCTGTAATTCAAGAATATCACCAAGCTCTTTGGCCACTGGGGCCAAAACTACATTTGGATAAGAGTGGCGATAGGACAGCTCCCTGGGGTGTGCCCCGTTTTGGGAGGAAAAAAGTGGCTGTTGTGAGTGTGCTTTACCTCGGTGGTGCTCTTTTCAAAAAATCTTTGACATAGTGCCAGGTCCTACGACTACAGCCAGTTGTGGCCAATGTCCTGAGAATTTGTTCGTGACCTACATTGTCGAAAGCTTTTTGTACGTCTAATGCGAGATTAGCTCTGGTTTCGGCTGTCTGTCGTTTGTGATGAAATGAAGTCTCTTTAACATGCAGGAGGACATACTGCACCATTAGGTTAAGGCGAAAGTAAAACTGAGTGTTGAAAAAAAATTCTAGCTTCTAGTTGTGGCTGTAGTCGACGGAGAACAACATGCTCAAAAAATTGACCTACACAGCTCATGAGCGAGATGGGTCGTGAATTTTCTTGTGGTGATTTGCCTGATTTCGGAATCAGATTAATCTGTGCATGTTTCCAAACACAGGGTCGTGTGCTCTTAATCCAGTATTCGTTAAAGACATCCGTGAGCTTCTGTAGAGACACGTCATCTACTTTTCGGAGGATCTTCTATGTTATACGATCCAGCCCAGGTGCAGTGTCCAGGGTAATACAAGCAAGGGCCTGCTTTACCTCTGCAAGCATGATATCTGCATCCAAGTTTTCGTCCGGATCAGGGGGTGTTAAATGGAGTGCGTTCGAATCCGCCGGCAGGGGCAGAGGAATGTAAAGGTTTTTTTATGTGTGTGATAATGTCTGTGCCTTTTTGCTCTTCTAGGTAAATGAGCCATTGGGTAGCGGTGTGAATGTAGTTTTTGGTCTATAAGGGTCCTTAGGGTGTTCCATGTACGTTTTGTGCAAGTGTTCCTTTCAGTGTCCCACAAAACTTTTCCCAATTTGCTTTTGCTAACTGGGTGTCATACTGTGCAGCCTATTCTGTGACTTCAGCGATATGTAGGCGAAGTTTGCGGTTTAGTCCTGACGCTTCTATCGTTTACAAAGGCTTCGTCAGGCCTCCCACAGATGGAGGAGATGGGGATAAACTTGGGAAAAATTTTGCGTGTTCTTCATCTTTTTTCCAGTCCTATCAACAGCATCTTGCATCCTTTGAGTCCAGGACTCTATAGATTGCAGAGTGGTATCTTCAGTGGCGATATATGTGCGGAGTTTATCCCAGTCAACGAGGGTCTGCATTTTAGAAAGGGAAATTTGTGAAATTGTGCGGTATGACAGTTTGAATCACATGGTGATGGCTACCTAATGTATCCGGCAGAACCTCAGGTGTTTTCCATCGTGAGGTTAGCGTGGTATCTCTTGCGGTGCTAGTGCCTCCTCACATTGGTACAGTAGTATCAGTAATCAGGGTAATTGCGTGGTGCATCATGGCGTTATGTACGAGGTTACCTTTCGGTGAGTTACTTATGTAACCCCATGTGGCATGGCATTCATTAAAGTCACCTACCATAATGCGATGTGTTGACTTCGTTTGAGCAAGAATTTTGGGTATGCTCGTGCCCAAATATTTAGAGATGCTGTATATTTTGATTACCAAGATTCCTTTACCCGATGTGTGATTCGACGAAATTACCTCGAGAGCAGTGTACTCGGTTCCCTTCTCTGAAAAGCTTCTCGTAGGTGTTCGATCTATGACTGGAAGGGATTTATGAAGAAGAATAGCCATGCGCGATGTTACCGATGCCACCTGATATCCTTGCAGATAGAAAAGCACAGACCCTGTCTCTTGCAGAGCCACTATACGAGGTGGTTTAGCGGAGTGTTGAATGTAGGTGACCAATTGAGAGTGTTTCTTTCTGATGCTTCTACAATTCCACTGCCATATGTTGATATCAGATGAATTTCGATTTCCCGATGGAGAAGGCAACCCTGCTGTTCCGGAATTCTGCTGATTACTATTATTCACCATGTTGGGTTGTTGTGGGAGTGGAAACTGCCGATTGTGGGCTGTTCGCCTGCTCCGTGTGCTGAGAGGAAGCGGCGGCAGATTTGCGTTGTTTATGCTTACGAGTTGGTGATGATTGAGCTTTCATATCGTACAGGTGACTAATTGCAACCTCAATTCTTTCCATGCGGCGACTAAACGTGGTCTACAATCTTTGGAGGGCCTGCTCTTCTTTGTTAATCAGTTGTCTTTTAACAGCCTCAAGGCTATCACTTACGAACTTTAGAACTAGTTATGTGAGGCTCTGAGTGAATGCTGGGGTTTGGAAATAATGGGCACACGTCTGTGGAACAAGGGCTGGTGAATGGGGTGGTAACGATTGTGAAGGATTTTGGGAGACCTGCCAACGAGCGACTTACCAGAGTCGGCCAGGGGGTCCTGCTGTCACTGTAGCTGAGACTGTGGGGGTGGATCTAGGCGACCTCCTGCAGCCAAGCCAGATGAACTGGAGGCATCTGCCCTGGCCTCCAAGCCAGGTGCATGGGTGGGCTCTCCTTGCGGGAGTGCTGGCCACGTATTGTAGCTTTTCGCATTGTACTGCGAAGAAGGCGGTTGGTAGTTCTTAGATGAATGCGAAGATGCCTGGATGGGTGGAGGTGCTTGGAGCTGAATAGGTTGTGAGGTCTGCTTTCCATGCTTTAGGGTTTTTGAGCGCTTGGATCGAGCACTCATACTGTGGCCTTCACTGCTGGCGTGCTGAGGACTGCAGCGAGGTTGGTTGCTTGGTTGCAACTGTTCAGAAAGTTGTCTCAGTGGAGGGTCATTGGCCTTTTCTAGGAGCTGGCGTTCATATCTCAGAACACGGGGCCCAGTCGGGCTGGGCAACCCAAGTCGATGGTGGCGTTTTCGTTGGAGCCACAGGTCAGACAGCGCGGAACGCAACCACCATGGTGTTCGCTTAGGTTGAAATTGCCGCGATTTCCAAACCGGTGTTCCTGTTGATATGGGCAGATGTCGCATCGGTGGCCAGTTTTGAGGCAGCAGTGGCACACTTGGGTCGCTGGTCAGAAAGGTCTGCTTCAAAATTTCACGCCTTGGAAGTAAACGTATCGGAGAACACGCTTCTCCACGAAGGTGTAGAGGCATGCTTCATTCTTTCCGAATGGTCGCGCTTGGATATTATTGATACTTTGGGGAAAACGGACGGTGTCGTTCGTGAGTGCGTGCTCTGTGGGTATAGGGAGGGCTCCTGTGATTACTCCCTTGCAGGAATTATCTGGAGAAACCACGTCAGCGAAGACTTCATACGATCTTACGATCTGCTGCTGATCTTGAGCGTCTGCACATGGCCCAACTGTATCATGAGGTGTGGGTCTGAGGAGCTAATTAGGGCGAAGTTCTGATCCTCGCGTACTCGTATCTGCGCACTTATGGGCAAGGGGGCTCGGACCGCGGTATGTATAATGTTACAAAGCCGAGACGCCAACACGGCACCGAAGGCGCCACTGCTCCGAACTCCGCCGCCAAGGTCACCAGCCGTTTGGTAGCGTGTGTTACTCAGCTCGCAACTGCTTCTCTGTACAGCTGACAGACGAGCGGGCGTGACAACGGTGAGTTAAGGCAAGGTTTATGTACAGCATAGAAATAGAGACGTTACATATTCGGCACTGGGGCCTGCAGTTAAGGAACTCGAAGAGCCGAGATGTCTTCTTTCGCACGCATCCGTCGGCTTCTCTCCGTTACGAAGCACACCGCCGACGAGGTTACGAAGGGCACCAAAAAACTTGCCACTGCCAAGGACACTGGGCGCGCCGACGGCGAAAGGCGCACAAAGCAACGGGAGGCTTCTCTAACACACAGGTCTACTGCCGGCGACGCTCCGCAGGGCTTTTTTGATAGACACTAGGTGAATCCTGAGTCACCAACGTCCAACCAGAAGCACCACTGGTCGTGATGTCAGAATCCTCCGAAGAAGCCTGTGGATGGGCCGCGCCATGCTTGTCAATTCCGCAGCCGCTGCACGTGGTTCAACCCTAGGACAAGTGACGTTGCCGCGCATTGCGTAAGACTCGCCAGACTGGAAGGCGCCGATTGCTTCAACGGGCTCGTGGGCTGAGGGAACTCACTGTGCGTTGCGTGACAGACGATGTCGTTAAGTTGATCGCGTCAGGCGAGTTCGATCGCTGGCCTTGACGCAGATTGCCTTCGTAGAGGCATCGACGTTCGGTGTGGACTCCCAGACGTAACAATAGCAACGCGCAAGGGTAAAACCACTTCTTGTTGCAGAGATATGCCGCTTCTTATACGAAAGATCACCTTTTGGTCGTCTACAAGAAAGAGTGGCAGGCGGGGCCGGCCGGTTCCATGTCTGTGCTCGCGTTGGTGGAATGTGGCTGGTGGTGTCGCGGAGGCCTCCTCGGCAACAAACTTCTTTCTGCAAGCTTCATTCACCCGAAACAATGGAGTATGAGGTACGGATGGCCGCAGGTATGTATTGTTGGACGCTTCGGCAACGCCACTCGGACCGGGGGTAGAGTCGCTGTGCCCGACATTGTCCGTGGGTTCGAAGTCGTCAGTATCCATGCAGTCCAGTCGGTCTGGTAAGTCAGAGTCGATGGTGGTAATCTCCGCAAATTAGGCCCCTGCCCAGTTCGCTGCGTTGCGAGGCGCGTTGCAGGGCGCGTCGCAGAGTGCACCGGCACAACGTGGCTGGTGCGTCCGCCGAGCCGTTCCAGCGGGGGTGCGTCTGGGCTTAATGTTGTGGCCACCGCTTACGGTTTTCAAACGTGCGTTTCTCGTTGAAAAAGGAGTCCAGCTCAAAAATATTGGTGCCAAATGAAAGATGGTGACTTGCCTGTTGCGATTCTTGTGCGATTTTGTGCCGATGGTCATAAAATCCAGGCTCTTTAGGACGGATAAATAGAGCCAGATGTGACCTGGTCTGCATGCGTTGGCGCCCCTTCCCGGTCTGCCGGTGCGAGGACTTCGCTCCACAGAACAACTCGCTCCGACTGAGTAGCAGACGACATCCGTCCTCTTGCGTCTCACGATTGTCTCGCACTGCTTTGAATTAGTTGCTGATTGCAGAAGTTGTGAAACAACCTCTCCTTTGAAACGTCAAGATGGAGGGTTTCCGCAAGAAGCATAAGAAGGGCATTCTTTGGGAAGAAATTGCCGAGCTCCTTAAGAAGTAACATACTTCCATGAAGTAAAAGTCGTTGCATGAACGGGCGATGATCACTGATGATGTCGAAGTGCGGCTGTTTTCATTTTGTTGCTATCAGCGATGCTTCCACCAGAGTGACAATCGTGTGTGGCGCCGTTTTTATTTTAGTAATGGTATTACTACTTTATTTTTTTTGCATTTTCATCGAAAGTTACTCCCGCGTAAGGAAGCCTTAGATATAATTCGCAGCAAACGTTGCTGGTTTAACAAACGATGAAATTTGATGACATGGTGCATAAATGAAAGGGTTCACACAAACGAGATAGTAAGCATGGGTGCTGAAGCAGTCGACTTGAGATGTAGCATTCCACACAGGTCACTGAAAAGGAATTTCGTGATGTGACTCAGCAAGGAGGGGGCGCGAAGCTTGCTGTCATAGTTAAGGTAAATAAGGGATTCACCAGGCGCCATTTTTTTCTTCTCCCTTTTAACAACACCTCTATTTCTCACTAAAACCCCGGCTCACTAGTCCGCATCGTCTGTGGTGCTTTTCGCACAAGGAACATTCGCATGACACAGCGCTCATGTTAGCAGGCTGTCGACAGGTCTTGCCACAGTGGTCAGCTGTTCTTGGTGACACTCAGCGCAGGAATGCGTGGCTGGCTGGGCAAAAATGAATGTTCGGTCGCGAGCACAACATACACTGCGTAGATAACGAAGAGCAGCTCTTGATTTCAGGCACTAGTGCAACAACACATGCCTAGGGGTACGTACCTAAATCACACGGCCGAAGACTACCAATTGAATGTCACTTTGTTCCGATGGCAGAGAAGGGTTGTGCGAAATGATGTGATACTTCGGCTTTCTTGCTTACCACCACAGTATTTATGGATGCAAATTCCCGCTAAAGGAAGAATTGTTGCGTAGTCCCTGACTTGGACAATTGTATATACAGCAGCCAAAAAACCGGGACACCAAGTGTATTATATGTACCATGCTACCTGCCGTTGGTGAAAGTCTTCCTGGGGTGCTTTGCTGAATCATTGAAAAACCTGGGAGGCCTAAAACTTAGGGTGGAAGCATACAAGCTCGTAGCTCGTGCGCCAGAAGAGATGTAGACCATTCGGAAAATCCTTATGAAGAGTTTGTGCGCATATGCCACAGGGTGTCGACAAACACCGTCGAAGCTCAGCACTGAGAATTTTTATATATACTTTCATTTTGACTCGAGCGAACAGGTACTGGGCTGACAGACACCTTGTTCGGCGTCGTAAAGGTTAAGCTCTGAAAGCAAAATCATTGAATTGGAGAAACATGGGAAGTGTTGTGCAAAACACGCCCGCAGTTCTTAAACATTCACCTAGCTGAAACAGCTGTCTAATAAAACCATACCAGCAAACTCTTTCTTTTGCTTCTTCATGCTCAGTTATATGACTGCGCAACAAAAACCATATGTTAAAAAGCCAACACAAAACAAAAAGCAACTGCAAACGTTGCTTATTTGTTATAAGATTCATGTTACACTCAATTCAATCAGTGTACAGACGCGTGAAAGTCGAGTGGCTATTTGTGATGAACCTTACAACACAGGGGTGCTAAAGGAGGTACACTTGGAGAAGAGCGCGGCTTTTAGATATCACTGAAAACAGTGGTTAACCAGTGCTTTCCGCAGACAACACTGCCCGCAAGAGTGGCGAGAGTCGCGCAAGAAAAGCGGCGCATGTGAATTAACCGCGCGTCCGCACGGCCTTCCACCGCTCATCACCGCCGCTCCATCACTCGCATATGAAACAGGCTTTACAGCGAATAGCCTGTAGATAGCAGTGTCGTGGCTAGCAAAACAAGTTCGACATCATGATCGTCACTTAGCAGTCACGCATACGTCATATCTTCAAGTTTCACTGCGCTCGACTGTGTTTTAAGCTATCTTCAGCCACGCCTCAACGAAAGAAGGTGTACACGGCCGAAGGAGACGCTATATTCTCAACGCCGCGTATCATAGAAACCGGACGGATCACTCCTTGAACAGAATCTGTAATGATCGCCAGGGAAGCAAAGTGAGCTGCGTTGTAAAGAGGGGAAGTCAGTTACGGTAACCCATTGCTAACGTGCCACCGATCTCACTTTCACGAATCATTACTACAGTACGAATGGTTATTCAATCTTAGGACTAGGCGCCCGCAGGAGCTAAGAACTGAGTAGCCGAAAGCGCGGTTTGTTCCTTATGTGGCCACTTCCCATATTTTTATATTATCTATCTTTCAATATTATCTCTTTTCTATATTATCCATATAATCTATCTATCTATCAATCATCTATCTATTTATCTATCTATCTATCTATCTTTCTATATGTCTATCCATCTAGCCACCTACGATTCTTAGCTTTCCTAGCCGTTTGGGTAATGGTATCAATACCAAACTTGATATGGCATAATATGACTGCATGAGAAACATATTCGAGTAGTGATAACATGAAAATCATGATAATTATATCATGAATGTCGTGATATACATTTCATAGTCCTGCAGCTCTTGTGGTGGTTTCGTTCACATGGCATGTTGCAAAACTCGTACGGTATGATATGATTGCATGGCGAACACAAGCGACAGACCCTAACATAAAAATGATGACATGCTTTTCATGTAACAACATGAGTACATGCCACGCTCATGGTGTGCTCGCGGCCGTTTCGCTAGGGTCACATATACCAAATTTGGTATTACAGTACGTGAATGAATGACGAAGGTATGTGACTTTTGTATACACGATAATCATGAGAATCGTGTCATGTAACAACCTGACTACGTGCCATGCTCAAGATGCGCTGGCGGCTGTTTCGCTAGCTTCACTTATACCAAATTAGGTATCACGGGACGTGATTAGATGACGAAGGTATGATACTGGTGCAAACATGGTAAACATGAGATGCGTGTTATGTAACAACATGACTACATGCTACGCTCATGATGCCTCTCGGCTGTTTCACTAGCTTCACATGTACCAAACTCGGTATTTTGTGACGGGAACGGACGACATAGGTACTGGACATATTCAAACATTATAATCATGATATGCGTGTCATGCAGCAACATGACTACAGGCCACACTGATATCGTGCTCACGGCCGTTTCGCTAGCTTCACATATGCCAAATTTTTCCATAAATGTTTTATTAACATTTAACGCTGAACCTTATCGTACGCTTCAGCCAAATTTAGAGTAAATAGTTTTCAGCCTTCACGCCGACGCCTCGCCAGTTTTGTTCTTCTCTTTAAATCGACATGCGCGCACTATATTTGAGCAGCCTGATGTAAAGCCAGTTTGACTGGAGCTCGAAATTGCAATATTATCAACATATTTTATTACTCGGGTAGCTTAACCAAGAAGTGCAATTAATTTACGCAGCTTACAACTCGACTGTATCCAAAGTTTCGTCTTAGGGAAATTCACCATAATAGGTCTTACAGTTGGAGAAATGTGCAATATCACTTTTAGCATTGCATCAGTAACCCAGTTTGATCCAGATGCTGAGATTACGCTGCAAGGCAACTTAAATTAACCACCTCAAAACCATCATCCGCGAACTGTATCATTGCACAATGTGCAGTGATAAAGTCGGTACAAATTTTATTTCTAGTCCTTTCACAATATTTTATACTCAATCAGAATACTACAAGATGAAACAATTCAGAAGCAATATTTTCAGAGGGTTGTTACACCTTTCTAGTCAATAAAAACCCAAAAAGCGTTTTTTTTTACTTTTAGCCCTACAGAGATAATCAAATTGTTTTCTATTGTAGTCATCCTTTGCTATAATTATCATGCGTATGAAGTCTGGTGCTACAAATTTATAATCATATCAATTTTACGGGCAATGGTTGAACAGAAGTTGTTTTCATGCAGCTTTACGTTTTCTTAGCCTTTCATGCAATCTTCATTTCACCATGAGTTAAAAGGAGCTCCTGTAGCTCAGTTTATCCTATGATATGTGTTTAGGTTTTTGGTAATTCATGGTAGTTCACAATTGAAGCGACTTTTCAGCGCCAGGTATTCTCGGTAAGTTAAGAAGAAAACTAACAGGCAAGTTATCCCTGTTAATAGTGCAGTCTGAAGTTTTCTATGAGCCTATATTTACTCATGAGCCTGTAAATGTCAAGTTTATTGCCGAGTTTAACAGACCTCGGACAAAGCAGCCGCGAGCAAATTTAGACAAGTAAAATTATTGCCAAAGGCCAATTTCTACAAGCGTTTTCCATATATATCTGTTTTAAAACCCAAAGCAATGTGAGGTCAATCGAAGTCTACAGTAAATAATACATCCATCTGCAGCCAGATAGCATGACCACTAGGCTTCTCGTGTCTTGCGCCCCGGCCGGAAATATGCATTTGCAAATAAAAATGAAAAATCATCAAAACTTCGCCATCAGCAGCCATACACTGGTGGATATATTTGCTTTGCGACTCAGCTAAGTTGATATCACAACAGCATGTGCACCACCTCTACGAGGTCAGTCTAAGCGAAATAGCCGATACATTTAGAAAACACATCTGACCAGTTGAAATCCAGGTTTCTGCAGTTAAATATTAGCCAGGCATGGGGCTGCAGAAGCAAATGATCTTCAATTCCACTGTACTATGCTTACGAACCCATTTTGATGGTAGAATCATAGCAGAAACTGCTTGGTTCAAAAGGTCATTTCGCAAGTAGTCTTCCTTAAAGACTCTCAAAAAAGTCTTTCATGAAAAGAATTTTTTTATTTCGAAGTATGCGAATAACGTTTTGATGGGGGAGATCGGCTATGTTTCAGAACTTTACGATGGTCCGTATCGTTGGTTAAGGGCTCAAGATCGTCTTGTTCTATAGTTTCGGAAAATACTGCCTTAGGAGACAGATCGTGGACATGCTCTCGCACGGTCTATCACCATAGGCTTCAGCAAAACCAGAGACTGAGAATCCCCATCTTGCGTAGACGCTACCTCAAGAGATTGAAGCAGTTGTTTTGAAACCAAGTGTGCCAGGGTTTGAAAAAAGAAAAAAATTGTCTGAGGCGTTGCAATGCATTGTTATAGCCTTCTCTATGGAATTTGTGATAGATTTTTCAAGGGATGCATCGATTGCAGCGTTCGTATGGGCTGCAACACCTGCATAGCCTTTGTATCTTTTCTGCACTTGCAAAACTGCTTCTATTCTGGAGTATTGCTTGTGCTCTACAATACTCAAGATATCAAGCTTTCTTTCTTTTGCCTCACATTTTGCAGGGTCTGCAAGGTGAGCAGATAAACAGGCTTTCTTTTCAGCAGAGCTGCAGTCACAGCAGTCATGACTCTCTACACACCGGGGCATCTAGTTACCCTTCAGCATCCTTCAACACTATGTTCATGTCGCCAACATTTAAAACATTGTAGGGCTTTGGGGGAGAGTTTCTCTACCTTACAAATTTGTGGCCATGTCTTAATTTCTGAAGGCGTCACTGTTTCTAAAAAGGTCACTATGACCAACTTGAATGTCAATTTTTTGTATATAAAAATCTGCTGGTGCACCTGAACACAGCAGTTACATCCGCAACAGAAAAAAAATTCAGGATTTCTGCAGGTGTCAGGCTTGTGTCTACAACGCGGACTAGTCTTTTCGAGCATGCAGAAGCTCATGAATACATTCCCGGTGTAAAGAATATGACAGGCTGCCTCTGCGACCATACTGGCGGACGTCTGTGATCTGCTGGAAATACGGAGTGGCTTTCAGAAGCTCCACTTAGATCACCTTTTGATTTTCTTACGGTATAGTGGCGGCATTGGTAAGTAACACAGCTTAAAAGAGGCTGCTCACTCCACTGCGCATCAAATAGTCAGTCGTTCAAGCTTAGGCTCGAATGAAAGCTCACCAAGTGCAGTGCCCTTGACCAGGAGATGAAAAGAACATCGAGATAAATAACTCGCTTTTGCTCAGAAAGACCGATACAGCTTGCAAAGATAAACGCACTCCAAAGCAGCAATAACGATACTGCCGCCAAATTCTTGGCCCGGGCAGCTTCTTGACAGGTGAGCTTGCAGTCAACTGCATAGCAGAAAATTACGTAGTGGTTAGTTATTCTTGGCTACGCATATTTGATGCCCACGTAGCGCGCTGAAAACTTCAGTTTTTCCAACCGTTGTCTTCATATTTTCATTTATATTAACCACCGGCTTCATGACAAATCTATCATAGTGGGTCTCAGCCAATTTTCAGAAACATGCAAGCAAACGAAGAAGCTAGGCCGGTTCCCAACAATGGGTGTGAGCCAGAAGAGAAGGTGAACAAGAACAAGAAGCTTCCACAACTGGAAATGCGCCGTTCTTACTGAGTGAGAAAGCGCTTCGCTCTTGTGCGTACTAGGTCACCTGCTCTGCTCCAGGAACATCCCTGCCGATTCTTCTATGAGAGACGCTGGAACAGAAGGTGTCCAGTTATTTATGATGTTCTTTAAAATTTGTTTTGATAAATGTGCTGCCTGGATTATCAATTATAATAATTTAGCAGAACGGGAGAGGAAATTAAATTGTGCAAGAAAAATTGAGACACGAATGAACCACAGTCACATGGTAGATTGAACCACACGGGTTTTAGAAGATTTGTGAGCGTCAAATGTAGAACATAAAACCATTTGCACCCCAAATTTAGTGACACGTCTTGTACCGACGCCGTTACAGACAGTGTGATACCCTTTTTTCCACCTAGGCCTGGCCTCCTTCACTCATGAGGCACTCTGACCTCGCTGGTAATCGCAGAGTCTTCATGAACACGCGAAACGTTTTTGGCTTTTACTTTCCTACAGGTCCAACATCGCACACCGACAGGTTGCGCGCAGTCTCGGAGGCCATGACATAGTGCCCCCGGCAGCACGCGCGCCATCTAGCAACCGAGAAAAAGATCACACAGTGGTTAATATTTGCTTCGACAGGTGCCAGCATCATACCAGCCTATCTTACTTCCACGTAGTCTACAGCCCATGACAGCCAATCAGATCAACAGCTATGGTGACATGGCTTTTGGCCTCGCCAAGCAGCCGGCGCTTGCGTGCTTGTGAGTGGGCGGTTGAAAGCGCGTTTTGCCGAATAGCAATGATCTGCACCGACCTGCAGCAATGTGCAACTTTAAGGCTTTGTTATTAATTATAGTTTATTCTTAGAGCTTAAATTGAATTCTAAATAGCCCTCCAAAGTTATAATATATTATTATAGAATGTTGGGGGAGTTGGTATGAGGACATTCATGAAGAATGTTCGGTGAGCACAGGGTGGAGGGGAAAACAGAAGGCAGGAAGACAAATAGGTGTGATCGCACAACATGATTTTAAAGGGTGGACCAGAGCACACGTCTGCAATAAAAGACACACAACGAAACCGCTTTGCTGTTTTACCTGACATACATTGGTTTTCACATGAGCTCAAGTTATGGCCAATTGTTTTGGCGTAGAGATTGTTTTGACCAATTTAAAAAAAGAAATGTTTGTGCCTTGCAAAAAAAGTGCAACGTTTGACAGGTGTTGGACTGGGGTAGGTTATTTATTGCCGTTTAGTTGTTGTCGCGTACATACTAGTAAGACTGGCCGGTACCTAACACTCGCCTTAATACACTTTGAAATCTTTGGCAAATAGCAATCACTCCTACCTATCCTAGCGCTGCAGCACCTGCCAATGTTATCATATTTAGTGTGACACGAACATTTTGTTTTATCACAAAGACTGCCAAACTTAAGAATTAGGAAGAAGCCTTTCATATCGGAAGGTGTACTGATAGATGCATAATAGGTCCATCCATTGCTCTAACTCAAGAGGCGTTCACATTTTTTAGCCATATTTACCTTTCACATTCTGCTTCAAGCTGTAGATACCACTTATGTAAAGATTATTGTCATGACATGTTAACGTTTTTTTCTTATGCTTTTTTTAAATGCGAAGCATTTCTTAGCGAAATTCGGTGACATTGAGCGTCTCTATCTATCTATCTATCTATCTATCTATCTATTTATCTATCTATCTATTAATCTATCTATATCTATTTATCTATCTATCTATCTATCTATCTATCTATCTATCTATCTATCTATCTATCTATCTATCTATCTATCTATTTATCTAGTCGCCTACGAGTTTTAGCTCTCCTGGCCGTTTCAATAAGGGTATCTATACCAAACTTGGTAGGAAATAACATGCCTGCTTGATAAGCATATTACACTAGTCATAACAAAAAAATCGTGACATGTATTTCATTAATGTCATCATTTGCATTTCATGGTTTTGCAGCTCTTGCGGTGATTTCGTTCACATGGCATGTTGCAAAACTGGTATGGTAAGGCATGATTGTATGACGAACACAAACGACAGACCCTAACATGAAAATCGTGACATGCGTGTCATGTAACAAGCCGACTACATGCCATGCTCAAGATACGCTCACGGCCCTTTCGCCAGCGTCATATATACCAAATTTGGTATAACAGTAGGTGAATGGATGATTAATGTATGTGACTGGTGAAAACACTATCATCAAAAGACGCGTGTCATGTAACGACCTGACTACATTCCATGCTCATGTAGTGATGTCGGCCATTTGCGGCTAGCTTCACCTATATCAAAATTTGTACTACAAGACGTGAATGGATGACGAAGGTATGATACTGGTGCAAACACGATAAACATGAGATACGTGTCCTGTAAACGCATGACTACATGCTACGCTCATGATGTGCTCGCGGCCGTTTTTCTAGCTGCACGTGTACCAAATTCGGTTTTACGCGACGAGAACAGACGACATAGGTAAATGATACATCCAACCATAATAATCACGACATGCGTGTCATGTAACAACGTGACTACATGCCACACTGACACTGATGATGTACTCGTGGCTGTATCGCTAGCTTCACGTATGCCAAACTTGGTATTCGTGACGCCAATGAATGGCGAAGGTACGTGAAAGGTGCAAACATAACAATCATGAGATGTGTCATGTGAGAACTTGACTACATGCCACAGTCAAGGCGCCAATACCTTTCGACGTGACACCATGCGCACGCTCGCCAGCGTTTAATGCGCCGCCTCACGCCGGCGTTGCCATGCCAGGCACCGGTCTTGCCATATACTCGCAGGCGCGCTCCGCGCTGCGTTGCTTTGATGCATGCGTGTTTCAGCGTGTCCGGCGTCCCTCCATCACAGAAAAATGGCAACGCAGTGTTGCCTGCATAACGCAATGGCGCCAAATGCAGCATGTAGCATTGCGTGCTGGTTGCCGTCGGGTTGCGCCGACGAACGATGGTCGCGTCTGACGTCAGAATATAAGTGCTCGAGTTTTTCTAACGTAGGGTCACTGTGCCCAGCGTGCGCGCGTCAACGCTACGTGATGTGCTCACGGCCGTTTTGCTAGCTCCATATATACCAAATATGGTGTTACGAGACGTCAATGGATGGCAAAATATGACTCATGAAAATGATAATCCTGACACGCACGTCTAGTAAGAACATGACAAAATACCATGATCATAGCGTGCTCGCGGCACTTTCGCCAGCTCCAATTATACTAAATTTGGTATCCCATGACGTCCATAAATGACGAAGATAAAGGACACATCCAAACACAATAATCATGACACGAAAGTCATGTACGGCATCATTTACCTCCACCTCGTAACGTTGCGCTGATTTTAAAGTAACATATCAACATTTCTTATTCGTGCTTCGCATATCATTTCCCACTGTACGTCAGATCTGCCAACTGCAAATATCGTTTCGCTAGGAAGCTTACCCCGTCCGGCCACGCACCGGCGCAAGCACCCGACGAAGAGCCACAACCGCAGCAGCCGTCAATCCGCACCAATCACTCACCATTGCAAGAGCAGTCGTACCCGCCTCTCGGCCAGCCGCAGCAGGAGCAACAATCCAACCATTCCGGACCGCGCAACCGTGGCCAGTCCCGGTCGAAGTCCCGGTCCAGGCCCCGGGCAAAGTCTAGGTCCAAGTCACGGTTCAAGTCACAGTTCAATTCACAGTCCAATTCATAGTCCAAGTCATGGTAAAAGTCACTGTCCAAGTCACGGTCCGAGTCCCGATCGCGGTCCCATTCTGCTAGCTACCTCAACTCGTCCACGTCGCCTCTCTCCTAATCCCCCGGTTTGTCCCAGGTATTGTCACAGTCATCATCCGTGCCTGGTCCCAAGAAGCTTGCCAGAGCCTAAAGACCCCCAGCGTCGCTCAAAGCATCGCCGACGTCATCTCAGGATCCACAGGTGAGGGAGTTGGTCAGGAAGAACTCCTCACTCAAGGCACAACTTGCCTCGCAGCAGTCTCAGCTCTATAAACTAGTGTCCCAGATAAAAAACCTCACACAATACATACAGTCATTAGAAGCAAAGCTAGACAAAACCCTTGAACAATCAGCCGCGACCACGTCGGAACCGATGGAGGTCGTCTCTTCCCCATCCCAGCCGCAATCGCAGCCCGTGGGTAAGCGCAAAGCAAACACCTCCACCACGGCGCTTCATACCGAAACCGATACGCTACGGTGGTCTCTAAAGCAATAACTGCTGCTCTCGCGACCCTAGACGTGATATTCGAAGCACGTTTCAACAGTCTATAACAAGTTGTTGCGGAGCAAAACACCTCATTGAACGCCCTGAATAGTTATATGGAGGCCACCAATATATAACTGAATGCCCTCAAAAATTAGACGAAGTCACCCACCACCAAAATCCATGCACGGCTCGAGCGCTGCGAGCATCCGCCCATGTTCGGCCAATCTGCCACGCTGCAGGCGGGCCCCAAGCCTGCAATTGCTTAATCATGGCGTGTCTCACACTGATCATAAAGCAGTGGAACTCCAAGGGGAACCGTAAGAAACGGAGCCACCTGCAGAATCTCGTACAGAAACTGCAAGCTGATCCGCAGGCCACGCAACTGGCCCCGGATGTTATCGCCTTGCAAGAGACGTCTACTCTCTCCACCCTCCCCGGAGACGTGGCCTACTATCACCTTGATACACATGCTACCCCCCTGCACATACACGCTCGTTCACAACAGCCTCACATCTGTACAACACGAATTGGAAGCAACAGGCATTCAGCATACGATTGTAGAGATTATACCACGCAAACACATAGGCAAGTCGCTCTTAGTCCTGAATGTGTTCAGTTCACCTCGTGAGAAAGCGGCAGACTTCTGTCGCATCTTCACTGAGACGATCACTCTCGTCGGAGACGCACAGCTGCTCTTGCTTGGAGACTTCAACGCAGAACATTCCGATCGGGGCTACATGCACATGGATCCGAAAGGAAGAAAGCTATGGTCGTTAGTACAAGAATTTCACCTTATTCTACTTAACGATCCACAGCAGCCACCCACACGCATAGGCAGTGTGTGCCGTGACACATCGTCGAACCTAACAGTGTGCAAGAACGTTACGCGTGCTACTTGGGTCAACGCGGGCCTTTTAGTGGGCAGTGAGCACAGCATTCTCGCAATAACAATTCAAATGCGCCTCAGCAAGAGGCCGAAACCCACAGCTCGCATTACCGATTGGCCAAAATTCCGCCAGTTGTGTGAAGAAGAAGCGTCCGACAATATTACGGACATAAATCAATGGATTGCCTCCTTGCAAGAGCACGTGCAAGTCACAACCTGTGAAGTGGAGGCTACCATCGACTTGCCCACAACCGACTCTCGCCTCCTCCACATGTGGGACGCACACGCTGGCCTCATGCGCATGTGGAGCCGGCAGCGTCACAACAAGAAATCAAACCGCCGCATCGAAGCGCCAGCACGCAAAATTGAGAACCACAGCCTCGCCCTCACGAGACAGCAGTGGGGTCAGCTGTGTGACAGTCTCAACGGGCAGATAAGCTCTAAGAGAACGTGGCGCCTTCTACGACACTTGCACGATCCCTGTGCGTCCAACTCGTCTGCGCAAAAACAGCTTCACGGGCTGCTACATTGTTACCCTGGCACGGATGCCGAGCTGCTCGAAGAGTTGGCTCGTCGTTACGTGAACCTCGCCCTGCCGAACGCACCGCCGGAGCGCCTTCCCCATACTGTAGCAAACCTAACCGCCGACTGGACGAAGATATTACGGAGGCGGAAATATACGCCGCAATTCTCAAACTTCGCACAACGTCGGCGTCTGGTCTTGATGGTGTAAGCAACAAGTCCTTCCAAAATATCGACGTGAAATCGGTGGCTGCGCTCAGCGGTACGCTAACGAGTGCTGGCGCTCCGTGCACATACCACAAGAGGAAAGACACGCGAGGCTCGTATTTATCCCCAAACCAGGCAAGAAAATGGACATCGGCAACCTACGCCCCGTTTCACTCCCATCTTGCATTGGCAAGCTAATAGAACACGTTGTCCTTGCCTGATTACAGACCTACGCTGAAAATCGATGCAAGACGTGCTATCGACGCAAGACGTGCTAGTGCAAACACACCACGACCTCCTTCGTACCCCGCCTAAGGCCGGCACTCGTGCCATGCTCGGTCTAGATCTTCATAAGCCATTTGAGTCGGTGCGGCACAAAGCCATCGCCTCAAACCGTGCCGCCATTGACGAGGGTGAACGTGCGTATAACTACGTATGTGACTTCCTTTCAAACCGTAGCGTTGAAATATCCTTAGTGGGTGGCTCCGCCTCTAAACACCTCACACTCGGAGTCAGAGGCACCCCTCAAGGAGCGGTTTTGACTCCATTTCTACTTTAACTTGCTATGCGCACGCTGCCTTCTTCAATCGATGGTATTCCGGGCCTTCATACCATCTATGCAGACCACGTCACGCTGTGGACGACTACGGGTTCAGACGGCGAGATAGAAGAGACCCTCCAACGTGCGGCCGACGCCATTGTCCGCCACGCGACGCAGGCAGGCCTCACGTGCTCGAAGAGCAAGTCGGAGCTCTTGCTGTTTCGTCCTCCTGACCGCTGTCGGGACAAGTGCCCTCCCCAAACGGCCATCCAAATTTATGTCAACGGTGTAGCCGTACCACAAGTTGACCACATGCGCATTTTATGGTTATTCATTCAATGAAATCAACGGAACACCATCTCACTGGAACGCCTCACCATTGCCATCATTCAAACAACCCGCCTCATTGCTCGCGTGTCTGCTTGAAAGCAAGGCATGGAAGTAAAAAAATTGCCCGCAGCTTCCCTCGGGGGAACACTGAGGAGGATGCGGAGCATATAATTGGTTAACGGGGTGTTAAAGTGCGACTTACTTGGGTCGATGGCTAAATTGGTTAACGTGGTTGTGAAATGGGGTGTTAAATTGCGACTTACTTGGGTCGATGGTTAAATTGGTTAACGTGGTTGTAGGAGGGGGTGTTAAATGAGTGAACACGTACACACGTATGCGAAAGGACGGCGCTGGTCGAAGGGACGTCGATCATTGTGTTTGTGGATTCGTTGGAATTCATTTCACCGCGACCTTGGACGTCGACGCGCCGTACAAACCAACCGACGAGCGGCAACTGAGCGAGCGAGCGCCGACCTTGAGTATATGTACAGCGCGACGGCGCATGCACTGTCAGCTGTTGAATGTTCTCGAAGGAGAAGCGCGCGCGCGGCACAGATGGCGACGGCGCGACGGCGCATGCGCTGTCAGCTGTCGAATGTTCTCGAAGGAGAAGCGCGCGCGGCACAGATGGTGGGCGACGGTGCGACGGCGCATGCGCGCGCGTCAGCTGTCGAATGTTCGAGAAGCGGTGCGGACGGCGCGGACGGCGCGGACGGCGCACTACAAGGCGCGAGTATAAGATGCTTCCGCATCTAAAAGAGCTACTACTGCTTATCCTTGCCTTTGTCATATCTTGTCTCGCGTACGCGCTACCATACCTGCGCCTACTGGGATGCGAGAGGGATGAACTGGACCAACTTATACGCAAAGTGTACAAGACGGCTCTTGGACTCATTTGCAACGACCTCTACGTCACATCTCCTCAGCCTCGGCCTCCACAACACTATAGACAAACTGAACGAAGCGCATCGCAAAGCACAGATTCAGACACTTCGCGGTAGCAAGACCGGCCGCTGGATACTCGCCCGCATAGGAATCACCACCTCGCCATCGGGCGCAGGCCCGGTCTCTATACCTCCGACTTTACGTATACGTTTTCTCATAAACCACTGCCAAAAAACATGCTTGCATGACACCACGACAGTATACGGCAAGCACGAGCCCAAGCCTTATACGATGACTACGCCTCGCGGCGCGATGTGGCCTACGTGGGCGCGGCCCGGTACCCCTTTCAACCAAGCGCGCACGAACTTAACGTAATAACTACTCGCACCTTCCTCAACACCGACTTAATCTTGCGAGTAGCAGGCTCTGTCCATGCCCTCCACCCCACCGAAGCCGAGGAAGCGGCCATAGCTTTAGCGGTGTCCTCCGGGTTCGCTACGATCTTAAGCGACTCGAAAACCGCTATCTCCCATTTTCCTCGCAGTACCGTTGCTCCCGGTATACCTTAAGGCTCCTTGAGTCCCTCGCCTACCTCGAAGACGAGGATCCGCCTCCCATATCACTTACCTGGGTCCTGGCGCACGCAGGAAACCCAGCGAACGAGGACGCCCACCGACAAGCTCGAGAATTCGTCAACCGAGCGGTGGGCTCCACCACGAACCCAGAGAACTACGGCGAGCCCCTCATATCTTATCCCGAAATTGCTCAGCACTATCGCATCACATGTCGAACGAAACCACCGCCGCATTACAAACTCACGAAACCCCAAGAAATCACAAGGCGCCGCCTCCAAACGAATTCGTTCCCGTACCCACGGGTATACGTACACATTTACCCCGATCTGTTCAGTCCGCATTGCTCAAAATGTGACTCCGCCGCCTCCGTCTCTCATATACTAAGGGACTGCAGCGAGAATCCACTGCCGCCTAATCTCCTGACCACTCTATCGTCCAAGGCATGGAAAAGAGTCATCCGAGATACGAGCCTAGAAGTACAACTCGGGGCCATACAGCGAGCTGAGGAGGTGGTGGCAAGGCAGGGCCTGATCGCCATTCTTATGTGAATTTTTTTCACTTAAATAAAGTTGTCTCTCCCTCTCTCAGATCTGCCAATTTTTTAGTTCTCTTTTTATACATGTTTTTTGCACACATGCGCTCTTCAGCTACACTGGGATATATGTTTCGCGTATTTCTTTCAATAAACTGAGTTGTGAGTTTACGCCTGTTTGTCTCCTTGCCTTTTGTTTAACCATCCACTGTTCGCACGGCAAAATTTTTCGAAGAATGTCGCCAGCACAAGGTATACTGGTGCAATGTGTTTGCGCAAAATCACTTGAACTGATTCACGGTCCCTTTAAGAACCTTGCCAATATCCCCCCATCGTAAGCCTTCGGTTGTGTTGCATCAGTTAGGTGGAAAGTGGAGTAATGATGATGACGAGTAGTTTTTAATGGCGCAAGGGCCAATTGAGAGCGCCATTTCAACTGACTACCGATATGAACAATGATATGATGCGTGGCTGTGAAGGGGCCTTAAAATTCCTCACTCTAACGCGAGTTAAAACATGGAAGTAGTAAAATCATGACAGTGGCGTGACATATGTGTAGTGATAGCGGATGGCAATATGTCACGATAATACAATCGGGATGAAGATGTAGTCATCGCAGCCCCAACCACTCTATAGAGGTCGTGCTATGGATGACCTCGAAATATCGAGTGAAAGCTAAGAACATGTTTTAAAAACGTGAAAAGTGTTTGCAGTTTAAAACGCGGATCCCTACCGATGAGCATCCTGGGGTGTAGAGAGAGCTGCTGTCGGTAGGGCAATAAAAAGTGCTTTTTTCTTAGAGCATCTAGCTCATTGCACTGAACGAGAATGTGGAGAACCGTAAGGGGCTCTCCACATCTTTCACAATATGGCGGATCGCCGGTAGACAGAAGAAATGAATCTGTAGGATGTGTATGTCCTGTTCTAAGCCTTATTAGTATTACTTCTGTGCGTCGTGATTTTGATAGTTGCGGCCAAAAACCTAGTTGCGGCCTAATAGCATGGAGTTTATTATCTGTGTGTTTATCCCACATGCTCTGCCAATACCCCCTGAGCTTTCGTTTTAGAAAAGGTTTTAGATCAAGTGCAGGGATTGACGTTGATGCATTGGCAGTAGTGTCATTGGCGCAAGCAGCCAGATTGTCGGCCAAAACGTGCCCTTGTATCTCACAGTGCCCTTGAACCCGGCAGACAATGACATGCTGTTTTGATGTGTACAGTGTGCAAAGAAGTGAAGAAAGTGACACCAGCACTTGGTTCTAGTGTTTTTTTAGGAACTTTCGGGGCTTTGACCATGCTTAGAGAATCTGTGTATATTACCGCCTTTTGTATCTTTATCTGTTTGATGTGTTTTACGACCGCCAGTATTGCGTAATCTTCTCCTGTGAAAATGCTTGCATAAGGATGAAGAACGCAGGCCTCGAAAAAGGATTGACCTACCACTGCATATCACACAGAAGTGTTCGACGCATCGGTAAAGAACTCAGAGCATGTGTATTTATGTTGTAGTTTTAGAAGTGTGTATGTATGTATGTGTGCAAGTGGTGCGTGCTTTGTGACTTCAACAAAAGAGACATCACATTCTATAAGCTGCTACTGCCACGGTGACAGATATGTTGCAGGAGCCATCAAACTGTGTTCAAGAAGAGGCACACATGTTTCTTTGGCCAGGCCCCTTACACGGAGCGCGTAGGGCTGCCTAAACGAAGGACGGTTCTCGAACAAGCCAGAACAAGACAAATCAATTATTGTGAAATGGCAAGGTTGTTTCTTGTCTGCCTTCACCTTCAAAAAGTACAAAAAGGACAGGGAACATCTTTGTAGGTGGAGCGACCAATCATTTGAATCCACGTACAGGCTCTCCACAGGGCTGGTTCGGAAAGAAACCGTAGAGAGGCGAATGCCTAGATGGTGGACAGGGTCGAAAATTTTCAACACTCATGGTGTTGCCGACTGATAGATTATAGCACCGTAATCTAGGCGTGTGCGTACGAGGCTTTTAAATAAATTCATTAGACATTTTGTGTCACTACCCCATGTAGTGCGTGACAACACTTTCAAAATGCTCATTGCTTTTAAGCCCCTGTCCCTTAAATTCTTGATGTGTGGAATGAAGGTTAGTTTAGTTTCTACTATGAGACCAAGAAACTTGTGCTCGGTCTTCACTGACAGAGGTTGACCATGCAGGTCAATGTTGGGGTCAGGACAGAGGCCCCTCTTTCGGCTGAACAAGACACAAGTGCTCTTTTGCGCGTTGAGCATAAAACCATTCTCGTTTGCCCATTGAGATACCTTGTTCAACCCTAAATGAACTTGCCGTTTGCACATTGAGATGTTGCACGATTTGTAACCAATCTGTACATCATCGACATATATGCAGTAAAAAATATTTCGTGGGAGAGACAGGTGCGAAGAATTCATTAAAACTATGAAAAGTGTGCAGCTCAATACACCTCCTTGTGGCACTTCTGTTTCTTCGATAAATACTCGAGATAAGGCAGTGCTAACTCGGACACGGAATGTACTGTTAGACAGGTAGCTTTCGATAATTGTCAGCATTCTAAACCGCACACCTAAATGTGACAGGTCTCGCAATAAGCCGAAGTGCCATGTAGTGTCATATGCCTTTTTCATATCGAAGAACACAGAAAAAAAAATTGCTTATGAACAAAATCGTCGCGAATTTGTGCCTCGATACGGACAAGGTAGTCAGTGGTCGACCGAGCCTCGCGAAACCCCCACTAGTATGGGTCAAGTACGCCATTAATTTCAAGGAAGTGCATCAGGCGCCTGTTATTCATTTTTTCAAAGACCTTGCAAATACAACTTGTTAATGCTATTGGCCTGTAGCAAAAAACTGAGGCTGGGTCCTTGCCTTGTTTTAGAATTGGGATAAGGATAGCTTCCTTCCAGCCTGAGGGTAGCTCGCCGGAAGACCATATCACATTATACAGAGAGAAGAGAGTTTTCTGGGTTTCAGTGGGCAGGTGTTTTAACATTTCATACGCCACACGGTCCGGGCCTGTGGTAAATTTATTGCAGCAGGTAAGTGAGGCTTGTAGTTCAGCCAAAGAGAAAGGTTCATTGTATGCCTCATGTGTTGGGGGCTTGCGCTCTTATCTCTGTTTTTATATTGCGGTTTTGTATGTTCGGAACGCTTCACTATAGTGTGTTGAGCTGGAGACCTGTTCGAAGTGCGCTCCGAGAGTGTTTGCCTGGTCTTCCAAACTCTCCCCTTGTGTGCTCACTAGAGGAAGTGAATGTGCTTTTCGTCCTGCCACCTTACCAACCATGTTCCAGACTCTCGACTCATCTGTGTATGAGTTAATGTCTGTTACATTCTGTACCAACTTTCCCTTATCGCCTGTCGGTGCATCCTCCTCGACGTTCTTAAAGTTTACAAGATTCTCGGTTGTGGGCGAGTCTCTAAGCATCTTCCATGCCTTATTTTGTTTTTTCGAGCATCACGGCACTTGTTATTCTACCTTGGGACTCGTCGTTTGCTTGACAATCCACATGTTTGGGTAATACATTTTGTTGCTGCATCAACCAAAAAAGCTGTAAAGTAGCATACAGTATCCTCTATGCTCAACACCGCCATGTCAGTCCAAGATAATATAGTCATTTTTTGAAACTTTTTCCAATCGGCTTTGTCGGTGAGCCATTCGGAAACTTGTACAGGACATGTATTTGTTATTGATGTGCTGATAACAATAGGAAAATGGTCGCTACCATATGGATCATTACTGACTTCCCATTTAGGTGGAGGTAGAAGGGATGGCGATATGATGCTGAGGTCTATTGCTGAGTACGTATTAGCGATGTTGTAATATGTTGGCTCTTTCCCATTCAGCAGGCACGCACCGGAAGAAAAAAGGAGCTCTTCAATCAGGCGACCTCGAGCATCGCAGCGAGAGTCACCCCATAGATTGCTATGTGCATTGAAATCTCCAAGAAGAATAGAAGGTTCTGGAAGTTCGTCTATGGGGGACTTGAATTCATGCATTTCAAGACGGTGTTATGGAGGTATGTAGAGAGAGCAGATGGTGACGAGCTTATTCAAAAGAGCTGCTCGAACAGTCACCGCCCCAAAGGATGTTTGTAGTGGTAGGTGTGTGCATGCAATCCCTTGATTGACTAAATGGCAACACCCCCGGATGACACAATGGCATTATTTCGGTTTTTCCGAAATATAACGTAGTGACGTAAAAAGCTGGTGTGTTTAGGTTTCAGGTGTGTCTTTTGTACGCACAGCACCTTAGGTGTATGTTTGTGTGAAAGTTCCTGGATATCGCCGAGGTTCCTCAACAGTCCTCTGACGTTCCACTGTAGTATTTGTGTCATTTTAATGTAGTGTGGTGTTGTGTGTACAAAGGTGTTGCGTTAGGTTACAGGGCCTTTTGGGGGCCCTGTGATTTGAGGTTTTTTCTTTTTTGGCGCGCTCCAAGGAGTTGTGTCTATCCTTCAGCGTCTGAGGCGCCGGAGGAGTGGGACTTGTATCCATCAACTCTTGTGAGGTGGTGGATGGTGCCTGCTGCGCAGGCTCATTCACTGCACTTTCGGACCTAACTGCGCTTGCAGTGGTCCGAGGTTCAGCAGACACGAGGGTCTGCCGGCCCTCTTTCTCAGGTGGCGGAGCAGTGCAGGCTGCTCCAGCCGGCACTTGAAACATCGACGAGGGTTGGGAATGTATGGTCTTACACGGAGCTTACAATAGCCGGTTTCGATTGATTCTGGTAGGTCACTTGTTGCGAATGTAATTATTACGTGTTTTGTAGGGGTCAGTTTGTTGTTGCGCCTTATTGTGGTTCGTTGGACTTTGACCACGTTCTGGTCCTGCCAACCTTCGAGCAGCTCACTTTCAGAAAGCTCAGTAAGATCCTCATCGGAAATTACGCCACGGACAGTGTTCATGGACCTGTGTGGGCCCACCGAAACAGGGATTTCCCCAAAGGCTACAAGCTTAGACAGCTTTTCATACTGAGCTTTGTCATGAACCTCCAGAAGAAGATCGCCACTTCCCGTCTTTGTCACTTTATAACCTGGGCCTATTGCTTCTGTGAGAGTTTTGGAAACGAGGAAAGGTGAAATGCCTCTGACTCTTTTCTTTTCGTTTTGACTGTGGATTACGTGGTACTTTGGGAATGTCTGCTTTGGTGTGTTAGGCAAGAAAGTGTCTTCGGTACGCCACCTTTTTAGGGAGCGATCAGGAAGGGGGGAAAAAGCTTTTGTCATAAAAATACTATAAATTGCGGTGGCGATGTTGGCCACCCACCACCGAGCCCAACAAGGGGATGCTACAAGGTTGAATTGTGAACACTTGGAGACGCCAGCCATGCATTGCCGCTATAACCGAATATAACTACCCAAGGTTTGGTAACTACACAGGGTCAACCCTCGCCACCAGGAAATTCGGAAGTAAACGGAAAAGAGATGATGATAGGACAGATAAAAAGTGAGAGATAAAGCGAAGATGTAGGAAGAGAGGGATTGGAAAAGGCAACTGCCGATTTCCCCTGGGTGGGTCAGCCCAGGGGTGCCGTCTACGTAAAGCCGGGGCCAACGGGGTTTATTGCCTCTGCCGGGAGCTTTAAAGGTCCAATCACCCAGCATAAGCTCAACCCCCAGTATCTCCTTTTCCCCGGACACGGCAAATCCACGCACGGCTAGGCGTGTGAGGGAGTAAAAATTCCCCCATTAGCTCGGGTCCGTTGTGTGGCTACACACAAAACGCCTACTTGCGCAGGCGCCCCTGCAGGGTGGAAAGTGGAGTAGACTGGAGAGTTGTTACTAGCTACTTAGCAACTGTTTAATAATTGCTACTATTCATTTATAGTTTACGCCTGACGTATTCCCGAATAATTCTTGTTCCAGGAACAAAAGTAGAAGATAGTACATGGTGAACGCTGACCACGCACATCTCATACATAGGAACAAAAAGGTTCCTCGCAATACCTCAAAAAAACAGCCCCCTTCTTTCGATATATAAACAGACATATAGATAGTGTTTGTTGACCAGACTGCGAAGCCACTACTGGTCATGATCTGCAATGGCTGCTTCACAGCTCAATTACAAGGGTCTATATGCGAACTTGTCCATGCATTAAGGGATCAATGGCGTGGCCTTGGAATCGCTTGATTGTTTGTTTCAAAGGTCTGTCCTACTGCAGCTTACGCAAACGGTGGAGAATAAAAGAGCGCAGCGGTTTTCACAGCAACTAACCATATTGTTCGGCGCGTCTGTATGCGTTATTTTAAGTGTGGTAATGACTCGAAAGTGCGCATCAATACTATTCGCAGCTTTGGGACCCGCAGTTTTTATACGTATTACATTTTATTGATGGCTCAAAATACCGCAAGAATATTATTCACGGCCGCTGAACATCTGTTTCTGTGTTATTATTATGGTATGGGGCTACTCCGAATTTCGCAGAACTACTGTTTCTAGGTTTAAAATCTGTTGCTAATGTAGCTACATTAAATTTAGTGATTACTAAAATGTCCACAGAGATAAGTTGCAGAGCTTCGGGAGCCACTAATTTCGTTGTTTAGGTTCAGTCATGACTGATGAACCGAAAGTCAGCAACCATACACATCACCTCTTCTTATGGGCAACAATGGTGGGATCATCGCGGGGGGCTGCGCATCGAGTTTCCATTCGTTTCACTTGGGAACACAACCCAAAGGAAGTTAAAGTGAGGAAATGTACTGAGAAGAGAGGAGACGCTTATACAAGGCTATGGCGTCGCCGCTTCAACTTTCTGCGCCCGTAGCTCGTCATCGGCTTGTCAACGCTTACTTTCCACTTTTGCTTGCCGCGCTCATGTTGCTTTCGTAGAAGTGTTCTACCAATGTGGGAGATTACGTTCGGCTTCTTTAGCCTGTAGTTCGGCGTCCGCTTGCCGACGCTCACGTTTACTTTCGGCTTCCTGACTCTGCTTCGTGGCGGCGGCACTGCCACTGCAACTAGAGCCAACATTGACGTTGTTCCCCGCGTTTCGCAAACCCTCGCACAGAGAGAGAATCACGGAAGCAAAGCAAACACGCGCTTTAGAGTACGCCCCCCCCCTCCCACACACACCGCCTACGGCGTAGCCTTATAGAGATAGTGAGAGTGAAAGTTATATGCAATGATTTTCTGTGCCGAGCCTGAAGTGGACAGAGCAAGAAAAGAGGTGGAGAGTGCACTGTGTAGGAGAGAATGAGTGGGAGCTGGACATGCGCAATATGGGTGCGGACGCTCCAGAACTGACACTACCCCGCGCAGAAAGTGCTATCGGATCTAAAATATTATTGAGCAATAGTGTAGCGGTTGAGGAGCTTGACTGCCAACCCGAAGGTCATGAGTTCGATACCAGCTGTGGCAGCAGCAAGTCAATGGATAAACACGCATTCTGTGCCATGTCAGGGCACGTCAAAAAACACCTAAGGATGGAAATTACCAGAGTTCGCTCATACGACATTCCTCATTTCCATACCGTCTCTCTGAGACGTCAACTGCCAAAAATTATTAATAATTACTATTCATAGCTTTGGCGCCCGCTGTTGCTGTCGTTATCAAAAATTTAGCGATGAATCAAATGACAGCAAAAATGCTATTCACAGCTTTGAAGAAAGCTGTTTCTGTGAAATTATTTATTTCTACACCACTGTAAGCTTCTAACTGACGCTGCAACCAGTAGTAGGAAATAACGAGTAAAAATGAAACTAAGAATCAACATTCAGCAATTGTGTCGCAAGGACCAGGAAAATAAAAAAAAATGAAGCAAAGAGGGCTTCAGAAGAGCAATATACGAGACACAAATACTCGCAAGTGACAGTAAGTTTTCTTGATGTCACCATAACGATAGAAGAAGACAAGCTCTCAACAACTCTATATCGCAAACCAACTGATCGAAAACAATACCTCCATTACCAAAGCGATCACCCGCGCCACTGTAAAACAGTATCCCATACAGCCAGGCTCACCGGTTAAGCGAATCTGCTCAAGAGACGCTGATTTTGACTCGAGCTCACAGAGGCTAAAACCTATGCTCGAGAAACAAAAATACCCCCCATATTTATAGAATGACGCTTTTCAAAAAGCGAGGAAACTGAAGCGTGATGAAGTGACCACCGCAAAAAGACTTATGAAGCGCAAGAAGACTTACTTATGAAGCGACCACCGCAAGAAGACCCACAACGAACAAAACTCTGCTTGACTTACAGCACAAACTTCCCCAATGTAAAAAAAATCCTTAAACGACTTTAAAACATTCTGCAACAAAGTGAACATCTGAAACGCGCATTCCCATCCGCTCCAGGCGTCGTTTACAGACGACTACGCAACCTCAAAGACACACTTGTCCACTCTCAAATCAGTACCTCACCCCACAATAATTCATACCGACCTTGTTTAAAGTCACGATGTCGTGTATGTAAGGCGATGCGGGAAACACACAAAGCCAACAGCACACAATCCAAGTAGAGGAAACCTAACATGCGATTCCTCTTATGTGGTATACCTACTCGAATGCAACGTGTGTAGTATGCAGTACGCCAGACAAACAAAAACACCATTTAGGATTTGCTTCAATAATCACAGAGCCCATGCGAAATAAACCCTAAATGTACTTCTATCAAAGCATCTTAATCTTCCCGACCATGCATTCGACAAACTATCAGTAACGCTCTCAGAAACGGGATTTGAATCAAACTGAGAGCGTGAACAACGAGAGCCATGCTTTATCCACCGATTTATTACCCTCGATACAGGAATAATTCACAATCCTGGTACACTTGCAGCAAAAAAGCATTAGAAAAGAATACCGGCAATAATGAAAATAGTAACTGAGCTCACGGAAATGCAGCTGCAAAGGGCACTGCACAACTCAAAACAATTTCAAGTGTAACTACTCTTCCTAAGTACAGCTGTCGTCTGTTTTCTGCTTTTACTTTAGTACCTAATCAATTGTGCCAAGCATGACATGCCCAACAGCAACCCTCTGCACAGTCGGGAGGCCCCTACTGCACGCGTAATCTCGAAGCGGACAAGGAATTCGCATTGCACCCGCTTACCAGCCTCTGCCACAATACGCGGCACCCCTCTTTCTACGACAAAATTTCGATGGGGAGCTGAGTAGTTAAAGGCTTAAACTTTTTGAAAAAGCTGTTTTTGCCCCACACCGAACCGCCAGAGCCAGGAGGCGCCGTCTGGTCGGGAAGAATGCGTTAGTGAAAGGAAGCATACAGAGAACGCTGCATCAGAAAGGTAAAGGGGAGAAAAGGGAGAAAGTTGGAGGGGGAAGTGGAAGGAAGAGTGGAAGGGGGCACCCGGGGTCGGAGTCCACCTTACATTCCTTTTTTTTCTTTACTTTTCCATTTCTTCTTTCTTTCTGTCTTTTTTTCCTCTTTCCCTCTGATATAATATTGTATAAAGCTGAGCACCAACAAAGTGTACCTTCAATCCTGATGAAGGCACGACTCTAGGCCGAAATGTCGAAATAAACCACGTTGTGACCGCTCACGGAGGATCTACACACTAAACGAAAATGACCTGAAATAACCTCAAAAACTGGGTAAACCATTTGTCCTCTGGCGCACTACCTTTCCTGGATTTTTTACCACCTACACTCGAGGTAAAAATTTACTCTCGTGCTAACTGAGTTTTGAACGTAGGGAGAGTGGTAATTATTTACCCCAGTGAGGTTTTGAGCGAGTATAGAGAGAGTAAATTTTTACTGCCTTCACAAGGTTTTCGAGGCGATTTCACAGAGTTATTTCCGGTGGTAAAAAATTAAAACTTGATGGGTGCATTCGCCCAGAGTCGACAAATTTATTAAACAGCAGAATTGATTGAATTTATTAAACGGCAGAATGGGTGACACATAGATTCACATACAGACAGACACCCACACAAAACAAATGCAGAATAAAACACCACTCGAACAGACTGCACGCGTAGCTCAACTACACTTTGACAATCCGGTATATATAGGCACGACTTTTTGACCAAACCAGTAGGACCAGTAGGAGAGCTTTTTTGTGCACCAATAAACAAGAACAGTTGAAGGTGCAAGCGTAAACTTAAGGTGGGCTGCAGGGCACTAAATGTCACACCTACCTTTTATTATAAATCTACCCAATCTCACTTTTTTGAGTATCCAATAATTACTTGACACACCGGGCTCATGGCCCCACACGTGTGAGCACTGCTGATGCACAAGTCCATAAAGTATACCTAAGTACGCACAAACCATGGTAGCTCAATGATTTTCATTGAGCGACGGTGCACAAACACAGTAGCAGCACGTATTCATCACAACAGGCGTAGACGAGCGGTGCACGCCGGCATACAAGCTTGTTACCGACGGCGCACTAGGCCTTTTTGAGGAGCACGGCTATCCGATGAAACACAGCTGGCGATCACATAACACATATCCTGTGCGAATTTCATCGTCATTTCAGACACAAATGAACACGTCACCACTATCTTACGGGGACGGGGCGGTGTATGCATACTTCCAACGAAAGACCACCGTCCGCTTTTTCTTCGTGCTCACCGGCAGCCGCTTGTTGGTTCCGTCTGCCTCGTATAGGCTTTGCGCTAAATGTTTGAGAGCAGTTGGTGCATGAGGTGCGCAATTCTGGCAGCACTTTACTCATGCAGACATCGCCTACTGTGGAACAAAATATATGCGATGCTTCTTTCACCTGCCCCGGCGACACACTCCCACTGGTCACTGGCGGCCGCGGCTCGGTGCCGACGACAAAGTGAAGCATTTTGGTTATTGCTTCTCCAGTAGGCAAGCACGGACGATGACACCAGATTGATTTTGTTACCACTGGCAGATCTGCGCGATTCGACTCGGAAGCGAGATATCCGCGAGGTGCAGGTTCGGAGGCACTCGGAAGCGCACGGTCGTTTGACGATGTAGGAAACACGTGAGATCCGTCAGCCCAACCAGACACACAGATACCGAGCTTCTTGCACCGTCTGTCTCCAAGGCCAACGCCGAGCAAAAGCCAACAATT
The DNA here is from genome assembly GCA_013436015.1 of Rhipicephalus annulatus. Lineage (NCBI taxonomy): Eukaryota > Metazoa > Arthropoda > Arachnida > Ixodida > Ixodidae > Rhipicephalus > Rhipicephalus annulatus. The sequence goes on along the minus strand of WOVY01001732.1, from coordinate 85,357 downwards.
TGCGAAAATATGCAGCATATATTTCCTGAGCAGGTTTTCTTTCTTTTTTTTCTTCTTTTGAGATCCGCCCCCGTCTTTTTTCTTTTTCGTTCACAGAATGCTGTTCTCGCTTGTTGTGCATGCCTATGCTGCCCCCAGTTCCAGTGAAAGTGCGTTGACTCGAGGTCAGTCCCGAGGCACGGCGATGCCAAAAAAAAAACTGTGGTCCTCGCGTACCTTCAGGAGAGCGTCACGATGGGGGGTATGGGGCAAAAGCCACCGAAGCAGCTGCACCTTGCAGTAACGTGGTAATAAACTCCGAAACGCAGGTTAAAAATCACGTGATAGAAAACTCCCTAAGTGGTAAAACTGGATTTTGACATCCTTTTACTACTTGCCTGAGAGGTGGTGGTAAAACTATGTCATGTACCATCTTTTACTCCTACACGAGGTAGTAATTTTAAACGCAAGAGAGTTTTCAGAGGTCATGAGCCGCAAAAACCCAAAACTCGAATAGTTTTTGATTACAGTGTACTTGACTATATGCAACGCTACGGCCACTCAGTTACCATGCCTGCATATATATATATATATATATATATATATATATATATATATATATATATATATATATATAAGGGAGACAAGTGTATACTTAAGGGCTCGTTTTTTCGTGTTTTACACAATAATAATGTGATCAAACAGACAATAATGCCAAAAAAGGTGTAGGGGAAGTTATTAGGCCAATTGTAATGTAAATGAGAAGAAAGAAAAGTGGGTGAAAAGATAACTTGCCGTGGGCAGGATCCGAGCCTGCGACCTTCGAATAACGCGTTCGATGCTCTACCACTGAGCTACCACGACAGCTATCCCCCCAGCCAATTTATGGGGTATCTATGTCAATATAAACGTGAGAATGTCAGTCAGCGCCAATAGTAGCCATGGTGGCGAGTGTGACACACTCTTTATGAGCCTGTTTGGCGTCACGCATATATATATATATATATATATATATATATATATATATATATATATATATATATATATATATATGCGATAGTATAGCACTCTTTGCAAAACGCCGCACTAGAAAGGTGTACGAGCCGCGTGCTCATGGCTGCCGAGCTAGCAAAATAGCGTGCTCACCAACGATGGTAACTACACCCCACCAGTAAAATCAAAGTTGCTGCTCGACTCCCACACGCCACCCCATAGCGTCTTTCTGGGATCGTTAAAGCCGGGCGGACTACTTCCTCTCTGGTCGAGCATGCAATGATCATTCTAACTTTAACGGGAATTTTATAGTATGTGCTCATCGAGCTATGGATATTAGCCGCCTCATATTATCTGCGCATGAGCCGCGTTTGTTGCACCCGCTCGTGCGCTGTTATTGGGGAATACGACATACTGTCACAGGTCCTGTTAATTTTAGAGGCGATAATAGGGCTAATTTCAAGGGCCGACGTATCGGCCCCCCGAACTGCACCACGAAAGGGTGCACAATATATAAGTGGTCCTATTTGGCGCGCCAGTGGACGCCGGCTGTGATGCGAAACAAAACAAAATTATATTCTCAAATATGGCAGATAAACGATACACAAATATGCACACTCGACAAACGTTGAATACGATATGCCACCAATCAAACAACGTACTTTACAGTACAATCAGCCACACTTAAAACAACGGACACAAACAATAATACGCGCTACAATGCAAGCAATGCATCAAACAACCAAGACACTTAAAGACTAAAGAGTTCGAAAACTTATTTAGCCCAAAGTCCTTGGAACAAAATCTGAATGATACTCTTCCAAGAACCACTCACTCGAAGACCACTGCTGTTTTTGTTCTGCTGCCGCCGATGTTTCTCTTCCAGGAATATTCGCGTCTTCAATTGGCCGCTCTCCAAGCACCAAACTTCTTCGCCGGTAACACGTCGGCTTCCCACGTGCAGTTGTTGCGACGCGTCTTCGCTCGCTGGTGGTAGACAAACGTTTGTGCTCTCAGCACGAGTCTTCACCCCTCAGGTGGAAATTCTCTTCATTGCCTGCTTTGTCACTGAGTACAAAAACCTTCACCGACATGGCGGAATGACCCTACGCACACTTGCGCAAAACTTTCATCTCCTGTCTACGCCCACGGGCGCCACCTTTCTTCTTCTCCTGCTTTGTCACTCTGGACGAAACCTACGCCGACAAGGCGGAACACCCAACGCACCCTGGCGCAAATTTCTTCTTCTCCTGATCTCCCTTCTCCGCTGCTCGCTTTAATACCTTTCCCGCTAGATTCCAGAAAGTTCAAATTGTTTCGTCGGTGCGTTGCACTGCCAAGGCTGGGGAAAGGGCGAAACGTTTTGAGTGTCATCTGCGACACGTTACGCAACTCTGCATCACCACGCCCCTTTTCTTCGAGACCTTTCTAGAGCTTCCTCGGCCGATGATGTGAGTAGATCGGTCGGCGAAAGTACGCTTCCGAGGAGCAGACAGGGCGTGCCCGGGGGTCTTTGGACGCTTGTTTTCTTCTTCAGTGTTGACTTTAAGGCGTCTCTCTGGTGCTTGGTCGCCAGAATTCTGTGGTGCGCTTCTTTTTGAGCGCTTGTTTGTGACAGATGCGCTGAAAGGTCTTATCAATTTAGACCTAATACGGGACATGGCGGGCGGTGGGAGGAGCGGTGACGTCAAAATCCTGAGGAGATTGTTCATATAATTGCCTTGGCGAAAAAAGAAATCCCTCGTCAACATGTAGCTGCGCTAAGCACCTAAGGCACGTGTTGTATTTAGTGAATGGAGTAAAACAATATGTGTCTGATAGTATAGTGATTAAAGCTAGCAATTTGACACAATTATTTGTAGTTGCTACTATTTGTTCTGCTCCGATTGTTTCTGTGGTCATATAATCCTAATTTTTCTCTACAGCGTGTCTTTCAGATGATATTAGTTACAGCCTTGATGCAGAGGCCTAAATGGGCACTAATTTCTCTGTTTACGATGTGGTGATGTCCTCTTAGTTTCTCATTAAGGTGTCTTTTCTCATCCTGTATGTTGTTTTCTTCCACAGAAAAGTTACACTCAATAGCTGACGCCTCAGACAGTCGAAAAACTTCAATTAATGGTCCTGAGGAGTGTAAGCCACCAGGTGGTCCACGACGGAGATCCTAGCAGCCGCTACTGTAAACGACGGCCAAGTCTGGGCGTAACGTGGGCCATTCCGCTAGTTTTTAGGCCCTCTGGAATTTCTTTAGTTAGATTTCAAGATTGGGACTCCTTAGTGCCTCTCCCTAGTCGGACTAACTGGTGAGGGCATAGGCGTAGCAGCCGAGAGGGAGTGGCAAGGAGGGCTCGTGCCCCCCCCCCCCTACGGAGAAAAATTGAGTAAGCTAAGCCCCCCCCCCCGATTTCTACAGTGGTCACTTGTAGCTGCACGATGGGAAAACCAGCCAGTAAGGCGAAGTTTTTTGTCCCAACATTATTCACTCCATTATATTCTTACAGGAGAATGAAAACGTTACGCGGTTATGTTACAACACAGTGAAACTTTGCCAACATTACCGCTGTGGTAGTTTTTCTAGTAGGCTCCGTGCGTGGCGGGTCGCCAATGCGATGCTTTCACGTCTTGTGCTTTGTCGTAATACACATGAGGCAAGCGCTGAACAAGGGCCCTATAACACTACATTACTTGTTCATGCTTTTATTTTGCTGTGACTTGCTGATGCAGCTGCGCATGGAAACGAGCACAGTTTTGAAAGACCAGTCAAAAATTTTGCTTTTTCTGGAAATAATTTTCTTCGGAATTCATATGTCGACATCGCTGCTTTGTTGAATCAGTTGTGAGCCGATGAGTGTGACAAATCGTTTTTGATGTTTATTTTTCCGTACTGAAATGCCAAAATTTCTTTCCGCTTTAGTTTCTGATAAACCTGATCAGCGTTGATTATGGTAACTTGAAGCCATAGCGGCCGCTTTTAAAGTGGCTACGAATAAAGCATTGAACTCGAGCTTAGTAAGAAGTTCAGCTTCTAAGCTTGCCTCACAACTTCACCCCACCGAATCAGGTAGAAGGTGACACACCGTGGTTTCCAGCACTATGAAGGCTTAGTAAAGAGTCGGGCTATAGTTGGTTTTCGCTCAACCTGAATTGCCTTTTACAGCTCAAAATACATCTCGGACAGTAAAGGACATGCGTGCAGCGCAGCTTACTTCTCTTTATTCCTCTTTCTTTCAGCAAGTATGGACTCACAGAATTGTATACGCGCAAAAACTACTAGCCACCGTTGCGCAGCGAGTGGAAATGTTTTGTATACCTATAATTAATCTCGCCTGAGCTATAAGTAGCCGCTACTTATGGGATTGGCAGCTAGCCTACTTGAATCACATTTAAAAAGAGATGCTCTCCGGATTTGTGACGTCATGTAACAAGCAGGCGATTATGTGGCCCACAGAAAACTTTAAAAGCCAAATAGCCAATGGAAAATAACATGCCGTATTGAAGATAGCTTATTATCTTGTTTTTTACTTGGTCGTGCATAAGTGGTCATTACGCGATGGATCATTTCAACGTCATTTGTTGCCTCGTGTGACAAGCTTGCGCTGTGTGCTTGACAAAGACTGTTTACATCAATCATATACAGCTAACGACCATTTTGAAAGAAAGCAACAAGGGATAGTTCAACGTTATAGTCACCCCAATTCTAATCTTTCAGAGGAAAATTTTGTTTACACTGTTTGCATTGGCGTATTTATGCAGGTGTCTGGGTGCCAATTAAGAAATGTTAATACAAATACAATGAGTGTAAACAATGTAGTACGTCCCTAAAACCATTTTTAAAAAAGTGTTGGGAAGTTGATCATATGTGAACAGTAATATAACAATAGCACAAGTAATAATGGTAATTGCATGCTCTAAAAACTGTGTTCGGGCTGTTAGCAAACAAGGCAAATTTTATTACACACAAACCGGAATATATGCAAGAAAGTAGTTAAGATTGGTATCATGGATGTAATCCGGATGGTTCAGATGCTCAGGAAGACACGATGAAGGACTGGACTGCTTGCTCTTTTCCTGGCAAACTTCAGTTTATTTATACACTGACAATTATCTACAAAAATGCCGGGGTGGCCACAGAAATTTGTCTCCGAGTTTAGGAGTTCGCGTTTTTCAACACTTGTGTGTATAAACAGAAGCCACATTCAGGCAAGATATTACCTTATAACCTAACTTTACACGACTAAAGAGCGCTTGCATGAAAGCACTAAACCTGCTATTCTCGACTATCAAAAATAAAATGGAACAACTTAAAAATATTTAGCTAAAAATACAAGACTTGGTTGCTATTCACAATTCATTCTAAATTATTTTGTTTGCAATTGATAATACCACCTCAGAATAAATACGTCACAATGCAGTGATTCCACGAAAGATGATTTTAAACTGCACTGCACTCTCTGTTCGAAAACTCGTTGAACAATATATATAGTAGCATATATGTGGATTCATTTCCTTGAAACATATCCAACATATCAGGACACTGAATGCCCATAATGATGTTCTCCATGGATACGCCAAATTCGCTCTGCAACTGAGGCTAAAGCAACTGCATACTTTTAACATGACATGCCGGATAGTTCAGTACTCGTTCAGTGTTCGCTCCTTCTGCGCACGCGGCATTCAATGTTGGTTGAATATTTTTAAGGGACCCCAATCAAGCTGATATGGGTTGTAACATGGTATTTCATTTGAAGAAGAAAGAGAAGCAGTAAATATTTATCAAAATTGAATACTAGGCCTCAGCATTCCTTTCATATCCGTCTATTTCTTCACTCGTCTTACCCAGTCTGCTCTCTTACGTCTACATTTCCAACCAGGACGTAACCACAATTATTTATACTCTCACGAGACTTTCTTATGTGGGTTCTCTTGATACGATGTTTTTTTATTAAACAATACTCGCAAGGTTCTGTATGTGAAGCATCTGTTCAGTGAGCAACTTAGCATCTACCCCCTTGTCTTGTCTTTTATATCATGCAGAACCTCTTCCTGACATACCAGTCGACCGACTCTTTCCCTCATGGATAGTCGTCTGAACACTTAGTACAGGTAAAAAGACTACAGTACTAAGCTGCATGATGAGGAGGCGGCCAACGCATGTTACATGTGGCCGAATATCATGATAATTACAACAGGCGTAGTAACTTGTCTATACTTTTATGACTACGGACCAGGTGCCTATCACTATGGGGGTCTTGGAATGGTAAGCACCTATTTTTTCACCTATTAGGCGCAAATAATATCGTACATCCCGCAATTTCAGCTCAGTGTGTGGTGAGTTGTGCGATATTTCTGTAATGAATGAAAGTACTTTAATGAGGCCATGCCGTCACAAAATGCGTTCAGGGCAATCAATCGCGCAGTCGACGGAACCCCACCTCTATGCAACCGGTGGCGGAGGTACGAAGAGGTAAACGACTGCTTTTCCGTGTACCAAAAGACCAGTTCCGCGATAGATGACAGATAGAGGGTGAAAAAGAGAAGTGGAGGAGCCTCGGTGATAGACTGTTCATGGCCCCGCCACGGTGGCCTAGTGTCTTAGGCACTCGGTGCTGACCCGCAGGTCTCGGGTTCGAATCCCAGCTGCGGCGGCTGCATTTCCAATGGAGGCGGAAATGTTGTAGGCTCGTGTGCTCAGATTTGGGTGCACTTCAAAGAACCCCTGGTGGTCGAAATTTTCAGAGATTTCCACTACGGCGTCTCTCATACGGCGTCTCTACGGCGTGGTTTTGGGGTGTTAAACCCGCCAATCAATCAATATATTGTTCACTGAGCCGAAGAAGTGTGCGGATAGAGCATAAGATGTCAGGCCGTGTAGTGGCCAGCCGCCTGCCTTATTATTTCAACTCAATGCTCGGAAAGGAACGCTCGGCAGCGGCGTGTAGCCCATGTATCATCTCCGCCTCTACCAGCCACCCTTAGTCAACGCAGCAACATCCCGGAGCACACAAGCTCGTACTGTCGGCAAGGCACGAACCGCAAATAAGCTGAGCGTTCAGCAGTTCTGTACTCTCGTCTGGACTTTTCAAATAGAATCAAATGTAATTTTGTTTATTCATCCCAAGTTGTTTTTGTTCTGTACATGTGTGCTCGTATAATCACGCATGTATATGTATGGTTGGGTAGCCCTGATTATTTTAGGGTATTTAGCAACACGTGGTACGCATTGCGTAAACAGTGGAAGCAGCAAGGTTTCTCGTAAGTAGTCTGTTTCTTGCGTATTTTATGTTGTTGTAGTGAAGAGGACATTTTTTTCAAATATTTGGTGCCTCCTGACCCTTGCACATGGTCTGTATGCCCGATCAGGCGCAGACGTAGGCATGGGCTTGTCAGGCGTGGATGAAATGTGAAACAGTCAGATGCACATGGGGTTGACTCGTTGTCTGCCAACGACCTCTGAACAGAGAGTGCGTGTATTCAGGACAGATTACTCATAAATAATTTACACATACTATGGCAGCAAGGCTGGTGTCGTCTACGAATACGAGGTCTACGTTGTGGCGCAGCTACTTTTGTATACACTAAGGGACTCACCAAAGAGAAAATTCTTATTTTGTTGTAACTTGACAGCAGTTCTGATAGATAATTAGGGCATCAGAATCAATGTCAGACAAGTTTCTTGGAGTGAATGAAAAGGCGTTTTGTCACTGGACCAGTGCCATGAATGCAATAGCAAGAAACGTCTTACTTTCATGCAGTAAAGAGGCGAAATCATTACACAGCTACTGCACCCGGTCAAAAACAACACAAAAGCAAGACATGAATGCCAATCTCGAACAAATGCTCTGGGATAGGATTTGGATCATTGTGTTTGTTTTCTGTGCCTACTTCAAGTGGCCGCGGTTTGTTGGTGTGAAACACCTGGTGGAAATATGAAAAGATGAGCCAAGTTTCGGACGCTCTTGTTTTAGAAAGTCAACTGTGATGAAGACATGCGGGACGGTGACCCTCAAGTTTACAGAACTAAAAACTGAAACTTCCCATATAACTGCAAATATACAGGGTGTTTCGAGAAATGTGTCCCACAATATTAAAAAGGTACAAGAAGAACACACATGCGTGCCAGATGCGCCGTTCCTATTACTGTAGAAGAAGGCAACTGCAGGGGCACAGAAACAATACTTACGACAGTAAATATGGAAACCAAAACAATAAACAATAAACGGTCACAGTTAGTGGTCAGAGTGCACCTTCATCTTCGGTAATCGGTTCCGGCAGATGTACCACGCAAGCATAGCCCTTGAAATTTGTTTCTGATACTTACGCAGAGCAATTTAGAGTTAAATATTGGTGTTAGACTTGAAGCCCACAACGTCGAGTGTGTTAACAGTATATAAATTACTAAAGTCATGCTTTTTTTGTGCGGCAGTGGAGGGTCTACTCATCATTTGAATTGTCGCCAGTACGTCAGACATGTGTAAATATAGAATTTGTGTGCGGGGATTGAAGTAGAAATTAGAACTGGTGTGCAGGAAAATATGCTGGAAATTGTGTCAACTTTTGCAGGGGAAAATCTCTAGAATAGGCAATTTTCTCGTCTCTGAAAGGGAACTTTTCGACGAAGTACGGAACATCACTGCGCAGTGTTCTTTCGACCAGAATTCACTGCCTGACGTATATAGCCAATGCAGAAACGGAGACGTCAGTGAATAGCGAAGAGGTTATCAAAATGCTAAGAATCAGAACGAACAAAATGAAAGGCCATAGCACCAGAAAAACACCAACATCAAAGCACCCATCAAGCAAAGCACATGACAGATAAAATTGTTGACAAGAACGAAATAAAAAAACATTTAAGCAGAACGAAATAGTAGGTCACAATTTATGATATGATGCAGTGCTTCATTCCATTCACCCTGAATTCGTGGGTAAGTGTAAATTTTTTATTCATTTTTCGTCAGGACGGCAAATATGCTGTCCCATAGTAGATTAAAACTACTCTAGATCATTTACAAGTTTTCTAAACACATTGCGCGCAATTTCATGGTAGAATAACAGTATATTTTACTGTATGCAGACAATATTGCATTTTTTGTGCAGTGCAGAGCTTTTCAATAACGTACGCAAACTTTACGCTAGCGTTTCGTGAACCTGCGCTACTATTGTCCGCCAACCCCTTTCGCGCTCCGGTAAGTGACGAAAATAACGGGTGACCGCAAGTAGCGTATGTTGTTCAAGAACTCCCCAATGACCTATTTCACTCATTCATACCAATGTAGTTATTTACTTTAGTATTATACTTTCAACAAAATTGAATGACTTTAAGAGATGGCATAAGTTTTGTGATGGCTTTCCTTTTTGAAATTCCCTTTGACACTTATTTTCAGTTTTGTCGAATAAATTGTTGGAGATTTCAGTGTATTCTATATTGAAAAACTCAGTTCACGCACGCATTGAGCATGTTGAAAGCGAGGCAACACGCGCTGGTCAAATATTAGGTAAACTAGGTAAACGTTTATCTGGGGTGCGCATACACAATGTACTTATGATTTATCAGATGTTCGCGCGTCCAATTTTATAATTTTATTAAGAATAACACTTAGGGGGCGCTAGCTTACATTATTAATCCCCTTGGTTCTTTTCAAACCACAGCCCTTTCGAAGTTATCAAGGGATACGGAATTTCAATGCGAATGGTATTTTATATGAACACACCCCGATACCCACATCACTTTGCAGACTCCGTATTGGTATCATCAAAACATACTTCAAAGTTTAGGCATCCACATAAAGATTTGTAGTTTGTATTCATATCGGAATAACCAACACTTTTTATTGAGACTTAGTCGCGCATATGTAAGCTACCAGTGGTCTTTGTGGAAGAACAACTACAATTACGATTTCACTTATGCGACATCATTTCAAAGAAAACATCATTGGCCGAAGCGAAAATCGATTTTGAAAATATATTCTCATCTTATGACATATTTTAACCTTCTAGATAATCATTATATCCATTAGAAGGTCGTTTATTCAACTAAGCATAGATGAGGTAATTGCCACTGACGCATCCATGTGCGAAGAGTAGGCGGAAGTGGGTATTTCGGAAAGGCTATATCACAAACGTACTCTTTTCGTCTTTCGTAATCAATTTCCATATTCGAAGCCGAACTTATATCAAATATAGCAGTCCGAGATAAATTTCAATCAATGATTTGTAAGCTTATATAGTGACTGATTTTTTACTTCTTCTCGTCTCATGATTAATACACAATGCAGAAGATTGGCCGAGTTGTAGGTGAACTCGTAGAGTTTCTTAAAGTTACCTAGTAGGGACTGTAGTGCTGTGTTTGTTCAGTGACCATGGTAATTATGGGTATGACATGAATTGTCCTTGTCTTCGAGCTTGCGGGCGGTGAACGCACGTGCGAACGCATGGCTTCGTTTGGTTCCGTGGTTTGGTTTTGTTTCGAATGAAAGGACAGGACATTTTTCGCTTCATGAGACGATTTGAATTGGTAAGCCTAAAATATTAAGCTGGTGAAGATGAACATTTGAACATTTCCCGATTGTTGCTTTGTGACAAAACAGCTTTAAGCCACGTGAAGCCATGACGAAAGTAAACTACGAAGACTAGGCAATTCCATGTCATTCCTGTAATGCTTCACATGCTTGTTGAAACGTCATTCATTGCAGGTCCCACAGACACTAGTGCCAGATTTTCCTCTAGTGTACATTTAGGAAACTCCATAGGTGAAATGGTTCCCTTACAGCATGTACATTTCTGTTATCTTCTTCCGAGCCTTATGAACTGATGGGTTTCAAATACTAAATCCACGTATATTTCCTCACTCGTGCTCGCAATGCGGGTGATCCCATCGCGGAATAATCGAATACGAGATGGTTGGTACTCTCGCTGGTGGTTTTTGGGCGGTGCAGTAATGTCAATTTTGCCTCACACAGCTTTTATTCCGGGATCACAATACCAAAACAATTATGTACTTCAGTGATCCAGCAGTATAAAAGTGTTAGTTTTAAAATATGATCACTTTTTAATCTTAAGGGTGGCGGTGGTGGTGGTGGTGTTGCAGCAGGCGGGGTTAGCCTGGCCTGCATGGCTGCCAATTGTTCCGCCTGAGCATCTCCTGAATTGGGAAAATGTCACCACGTGTCAGACAGCCAAGTGTCTCGCAGGAAGACTAACGAAATTCGTTGCACATTCCTCCTAGTTGCCGCGGGTCCTTCAGGAAAGATGACGTCATCAACTATCCGGTGCCTATGACAGCCTTTTCGCAAGATGAGGATGATCGCTGCTCTTTGCACATCAAACTGTGGGCAAAGCTAAATGAAATGTTCAATATCCCCGATGTCACCACAGAAGGCACAGAATGGAGAAGCGTGTCTCCCAGTCATGACTGACCATCCGGAGTGTATGCGGAGCCGGTTTTTATGCGGTACAACAGCGTCGCTTCTTTACGAGAAAGTCCATGAATGACACATGCTTGGTGTGGAAACTTGTAGATCGCCTTGAAATGATTGCGTATCACATCTTTGTTGTTCTGCTAAGTCTTGGGAGTTCTTACTTTTGGAAACGATGTACGTGCTTCGCATGCAAGGGCATCAGCCTTTTCATTGGCCTCAATGCCAACGTGGGATGGGATCCACTGGAACTTTATAATAAAACTCTTGCCATTTAGGTGTTTGATTAGTGCCAGAGATCGCCTGGTGAACTTTTCTTGAGGTAGGCCACGATGCAGTCTTTTTAGCGCCGATTTGGAGTCCGTCAGAACTACAAAAACTCGTGCAGAAAAGGATCGCAATTTTCGCAAAGCCGCCGTGATTGCAGCGCTTTCTATCGTTATGGATGAAACCACGCGATCAAGGTGGCCCGGCCTTGACACGCCAAGGCAGGGTATGCAGAAAGCCGCTGCGCAGCTATCCGTTTGTGTGCACACTGATCCGTCGGTGTACACTTGTAGGTGGCTGCGGTAGATGGTGCTCAAGTGGTCCAGCGCAAGAAATTTTGCTTTCGCGGCTGGATGATGCGCTTCGCTGGTAGATTGGGTACGCTGAAGTTACACGCAACATCCACAAAAGACCTTGGCGGGTCAATAGGGCGCCGTTTAGGCAGTTTCAAGTCTAAATATCGAAATGTGTTTAGGGCCGCGTTGAAATGTGAGCCAGTTCTTGCTCTTAGCCGCCGGAGAAGCGCCGTGCCTGCGAAGGACTCGCCCAGTCTTGACAGATGCGTCAATAAGGCCTGAGACGCCAAAAGGCGGAGCGGAAGAGACTCGGCTTCATTGGTGACCTTCGTGTTTGAAGCCGCCTGAGGGACTCTCATCGCCAAGGGAAGACCCTTTCTGTGCACTGCCTCCAGGCGTTCGAACTGGCTTGGTTATGGTAATATCAGGGGCAGCTGATAAAGAATGCGGCTTGTTCATTCGCATCATTCAATTTAAGCATGGACATAGGATTGTTGCCCCAGTGGACCCCTGCCATGCGACGAAGAGCGTTGATTCTTTGCACTGATGCAGTGACTATACTATCAACCGCACGTCGCCATAATAGCTTGTTGTCGATGGTATTGTCCAGGAAACGGACACTTGTTGCAAAACGAATTGTGTGGTCTCGAATATTCAGCGACAGACGTGTTGACTTCCGTCGCGCTCCCGGGAAGAGCATGAAGGCCGATTTTTCCGTTGATAAAGATAGGCCAAGTGTCAACAAGTGACGCTCAATGATTTAAATAGCACTCTGTGCTATCCGGGCCAAACGTTTGTGCTGTTACCCTGAGATCCAAATGCAGATGTCATTGGCGTAGATGGATATTTTCACTGCTTTCAGAGCTAAGTGCAGAGTGTTGGGAAGGCTGGCCATTGCAGCGTTAAGAAGCAGGGGAGATAGAGCACTTCCTTGTGGGACGCCGAGGGAAACGCGTCACTCTTCGCTCGTTACATTTCCAAGCTTAACACGAACACAGCGGTCTGTGAGAAGTTCATGTACGGACCGAAGCGCATTTCCCGACACACCCATGGCTTGGAGCCCATTCACGATGCCTGCCTGAAACACACAATCATACTCCTTGGCAACGTCCATGAAGACGGCGAGTGTCGAGAGTCCGCTGACGTGGTGGTGCTCGATGTGGCTTCATCAGTCCAAAACACTATCCTGGGCACTGCGTCGTGGGCGAAAACCGGTCATACACGATGGCCATTGTCTTCCTTGTTCAAGGTACCAAGTTAATCTTGTGCATAATAATCTTTCTATCAACTTGGATACGCATGATGTAAGAAATACCGGTCGATATGACGCGAGGCTCGTAGGATCCTTTCCGGACTTTCGGACTGGCACCATCCATGCTATCTTCCAAACAAATGGGATCTCTCCCGTGCTCCAGACATGATTAAGTATGTCCAAAAGTGCCCTTTTTCGCTCAATTGGTAGATTTGTCAGCGTTTGATTGCTGATCGAACCGAGACCCACGGCACAGCGTCTTCTTAATTTGCTAAGTGCCATATCCAGCTCTCGAAAGGTTAATGACGTATCCATCGTGTGAAAAAACTGGGGTGACAGAGGAATTGCCGCTCCTGCTGATCTACCAGATGTGTACACGTCTGCGAAATCTTCTGCAAGTGTTTGCAAATCTATCCATTGTTTCAAAGCGAGTGCTTCGAATGGCCTGTGTATTCGGATCTTGCCAGAAAGACTATTTAATACTGCCCATATCTTTTTCAAGGGCGTAAACGTTAATTAACTCTCACAGAAAGTGGCCCATTGATTTCGTCTTAGTTTTTTTTGTATGGCGACGAATCGCAGCGTTTATCCTGTTATATTCGGTTTTCGCAGACGGATTTCCTTTTGTTCTCACTATTTTCCGCTCCGCCTCTCTACGTGCTGCGCAAAGGTTCTTCAATTTCAAGTCAGGAGCAGAAAAATGGTAGGGCAGTTTCAACAACAAAGTTGCTGCTCGCTTGCTTTGCAACGTATCTGCGAACAGCCACCAGTGGATTTGTCCAACGCTTCTCTGTAGGTGTCCCAGCGTGTTACATTGCGGAATTGTCAACCAGCAGTTAGAAATTCCAGGACATTGGTAAAGATGGGGAAATGGTCACTGCCCATCCTGTCTGTAGCCGTGGTCAATAATACCAGAAGGTCCGTGGAGTGAAGTACAAGGTCTATTGCACTCCATGAATCTGGTGGCCTGAAAAATGTAGGTTTGCCATCGTTCGCCGCACATAAGTCGGCAGCATCCGCAGCTGCTAGAAGTTCCTCGCCTCAAAATCTACACTGTTATCGCCACAGAGTGGATGGTGCACGTTAAAATCACCACAGATTATTCGAGGAGCGGGACATCGAGTGCAAAGGTCCCTTAGAAAAGTCTCCATGAAGACCTTTTTTCGTGGGCTTATGTACCTGATACCACACTCAGTTTTCGGTTTCCCAGGCACACTTGCACAGCAGCGACTTCCAGTGAGTTGAAACAGAGGTCTTGCACTGGTAAGGCGACGTGAGGTATTTCCCGCCTTATGTATATCATTGCACTTCCGTTTGCAAACGACGTTATGCTCGGGTTGCCGTTTCGGGTGTACCCTGGGAGCGTCCTTGCATTCGGTAGACAGGCTTCGGAGAGGGCTAGAATCGGTATTGGAATGTCACGCAGGAAAAGGTTGAGTTCGCACGGACGTTTTAGAAGACCGGCGTAGTTTCATTGCATTAATAAGGGCACTTTTGAAGGACGAAATAGACCAGGTTGGCGAGACATTGCCATTATTTTACTGTGTGTTTGTTGAAGCAGAGCAAAGTAACACTGACTCTAGAGCCAGGACTGCTTCCAACATATCCTTCGTTGAACTCGCAGGTTAGCGACGTAAGAACGTAGTGCGGTGAACAGAGCGCGAATAACTTGCTCGAAATTTTCTTGCTGTTTGCTTCCAGATCGTACTTGAGGTTGGCTCAGTGCATCAGCGTAGGTGCGCTTGGCGGACTCTTTCATGATACATTTCTCACCATCGTTGAGCTCTTGCGTTGACTCAGTAGCAGTTCTTGTCGGATTTAGACGCGGAAAATTTCCTGCTTACTCGTTTTCCAAACCGCCATGTTGTGGCGCGCTGTACGTCTTCTTTTTGAGCGATGATTCGTTCACAGTCTTCGGGCCGAGGACAAGCGTCTTATTTCTTCGCTGCGCAGCTGTTCGTGCTGGACATCGGCCGTAGCTAGCTGGGTGGTCGCCGCCACAGTTTGCACCCACAAGTTTTCTTTACTTGTACACGTCCTAAAGTCATGAGGCCCTCCACAGCACTTACACTTTTGTTCCCCACGACAGTGCTTAGCAACATGTCCAAAACGCTGACATTTAAAACAGCGTGGCGGCGTCTCCACGTAGTCTACCAGCTCGTGTCTGGTGAAGCCAAGGTTGATCTTCTCTGGACGTTCCGAATTGGGAGGAAATGTGAGAACCACAGAGTCAGTGCGCCTTGATTTCCACTCGGAGGATGAGGTTTGGACCCGTCGTATGGTTCTTCTTGCGCGGTATACTCCCGGAGGTGTCAGGTAGATTAACAGCTATTCGTCCGAGTACCACCTTCGAACCCCTTTTATAATGCTTGTGTGTTTCATGTAGCTGTGTGGTACACGGGCAAATATGGCAAGGCCGCAGATAGTGTTGGTCTCTAGAAGCATATTAGCTTGGTGTTCTGTCTCCATATCCAAGAGCAGGGCACCCTGTGCTGTGAAACGGCTCTTAACTGGGGCTCCTCCGAGAATCGTTTCAATTTCCGAGTATAGGTCAACAGGATTCACTTGCCTCAAGTTAGCTCCTTCGGATGTTGCAGCAATTAACATAGGAATGCCCACCGTCCTGTCTTTGCGATGTCGCACAAGGCGGAAAACACCCTCGTCCATGTCTAGATCTGTGAGATTCGTCCCGTTGTGGTCCCTGACGACAGTTGATTCGTCCTCTGATTCAACGCTGTGTTGTTGCTTGTAGTCAGGTATGCTTGCGCAAACCAGCTGGTGCTTCTGACCTGGTGTGAAACCTTGGGAGGTCATGGCGGCGCTCTCCCTGATGCTTGTTTCGTCTCTTCTAGCACCTTTCGACGCGGCGGGCTGCGCAGCACCCGTCGGTCGCCGATACGGCAGGCACCTTTTCGAGTCGTCCGACGTCTTGAGCAGTGCTGAGCCGTAATATAAACAAAAATAAACAATAAATGCAGACAGAGCTACTTAGCTAAGCAGCAACAGCTTCGTCGTCTTCTGAAATGGAGTTTTGGCTACACCAATTGGGAAGGAAGTAGCTACAACAACAAGTGGATGTTGTCTACCCCCTCTTACTCTACATTTATAGAGGTCAGGTCTGGTGCTATCTCCATCGTGGTTTTATTGCGAGAGCCGGCAAACATTGTTGATTTTCTCGCTTTCGATCGTTGCATTCACCTAAGAAGAGTACATTTCGAAAACTTACTCCACTACTTCAAAGTCACTCTGGATTCTTGAAATGTTCTTTTTGTTCGAGCGTCTTCTCTGGAATTCAACAGGAGCGTCTGCTCAGGCACATGCAAATTTTTCGTTGGCACAAGAATCAGTCTTTGTTAACATTGTTCCTTATGTATTTCTTGTACTTCGAAATGCTTTAAATTAATTCATTCTTGAACATATTATTGTAATATTCTATATATACACGTTATTTTAAATTCGAAGCATTTCTTAGCGAACTTCGCTGACTTTGAGCGTATCTATTTATCTATTTAGCCATCTACGACTGTTAACTTTCCTTGCCGTTTGGATAATGGCATCGATACAAAACTTGGTATGGCATAACATTACTCTTTGGCGAGCATATATTATTAGTCATAACATGAATATCATGACGTGTATGTTATGAAGGTCATGATTTACATGTCATGGTCTTGCTGCTCTTGCGGTGCCTTCGTTCACTTGACAAGTTGCAAAACTGGTATGATAAGACATGACTGCATGGCAAACACAAGCGACAGACCCTAACATAAAAGTATGGCATGGGTGTCATGTAAGAACATGACTACATGCCAAGGTCTTGATGTGCTCGCGGCTGTTTTGCTATCGGCACATATACCAAATTTGGTATAACGATACGTGAATAGATGACGAAGGTATGCGACTGGTGCAAACATGATAAACATGAGAGGCGTGTCACGTAACAACATGACCACATACCACGCTTATGATGGGCTCAGGGCCATTTCGCTAGCGTCACAAATACAAAATTTAGTATTGTGGTACACGAATGGATGACGAATGTGTGTGATTGGTGCAAACATAATAGAGATTAGATGCGTGTCATGTAACATCACTACATGCCACGCTCATGATGCGCTGGCGACCGTTTCGATAGCTTCACCTATAGCATACTGGGTATTATGGGACATGAATGGATGACGAAGGTATGAGATTGGAGCTAACATGATAGAAACGAGATGCATGTCATTAAACAACATGACTACATGCAACGCTCATGATGCGCTCGTGCCCGTTTTGATAGCTTCACATGTACCAAATTCGGTATTACGTGATGCGAATGGACGATATGGGTAAATGACACATCCAAACAAGATAATCACGAAATGAGTGTCATGTAAAAACAAGACTACACTCTACGCTCATGATGCGCTTGTGGCCGTTTTAATAGATTCACAAGTACCAAATTCGGTATTACATGACGTCAGTAAATGACGAAGTTATGTGACTGGTGCAAACATAAAAGTCATGAGATGCGTGTCATGTGACAAAATGACCACATGCCACAGTCAGGACGCCATTATACTTCGACTTGACAGGGCGCGCATGCGCGTCGGCGTTCGTTTCTTCGCGTCACGCCTGTGTTTCCACGCAAGGCACCGGTCCTGCCATATACTCGGAGGCGCGCGCCGCGCTGCGTTGCTTCGACGCATTCGCATTTCAGCGTGTCCAGCGTCCCCCAGTCACGAAAAGAGGCAGACGCACTGCTGTCTGGGTAATGTATTGGTGTGAAATGCAGCATGTTGCATTTCGCGCCGGTTGCCATCGGACAGCACAGATGGACGCTGGTCGCGCCTGGCGTTATAATATAGAGTTCTCGCGTTTCGCTAACGAATTGCGTCACTGTGCCCCACGTGCACGTGCGTCAACGTCCCGTTAGAGTATATTGCGCCCTTCGTGATGCACTCGGGGTCGTTTCGCTAGCTTCATATATACCAAACTTAGTTTTACGTGTCGTCAATGGATGACGAAGGTATATGACTGGTGCAAACATGATAATCATGATAAGCGTGTCATGCAAATGCATGACAAC
The DNA here is from genome assembly GCA_013436015.1 of Rhipicephalus annulatus. NCBI lineage: Eukaryota > Metazoa > Arthropoda > Arachnida > Ixodida > Ixodidae > Rhipicephalus > Rhipicephalus annulatus. Next base: position 67,087 of record WOVY01001732.1, on the reverse strand, counting down.
ATACCACTTTTATAGCATGCTTGCGGCCGTTTCACTAGCTTAACATATAGTAAATTTGCATCACATGACGTGAATAGATGACGAAGGTAAACGACACACACAAACATAATAATCATGACACGGAAGTCATGTACGGCATAATTCACCTGCACCTCGGAACGTTGTAGTGATTTTAAAGTGACATATCAACCTTCCTCAATTGTTCTTCGCAGCCCACCGCGGTGGTCTAGTCGCTAAGGTACTCGGCTGCTGACCCGCGGGTCGTGGGATCCAATCCCAGCTTCGGCGGCTGCATTTCCGAAATGCTGTAGGCCCGTGAGCTTATATTTGGGTGCACGTTAAAGAATCTCAGCTGGTCAAAATTTCCGCAGCCTTCCAGTACTGCGTCTCTCATAATCATATTGTGGTTTTGGGACGTTACACCCCACAGATCAATCAATTCGTGCTTCGCATTTCATTGATTCCCACTATACGTGTGATCTCCAATTCTTTCAAATGTCATTGATTTCAGTGGCTATTCAAATCTTCTTCATTTCTTCTCATAAAAATTGTCTCTTTAATTAACTTTCACTGTCATGGGCAATCACCCATAAAGGGTAACAGCCACAAATGGAGGCACGAGCAAGCAAGCAAATTGCTATTGCTAGAAACGCTTCTTTGTTCGACACTGTGACAATACCTCGCTTTTCTGCCCACCAGCTCGACGGCTCTAGTACTGGAAGGTCCACGCCCAGTTTGCTGGGACATGGTAATGTGACCACTTTTCTGTCGTAATCGCCAAGTGGGATGGCCACAGATGATTCACATGCAACAAAATATGATGACATATTAGGCTTAAATTACGCCAGGTGCTCTCGTCATATTGTCCTGGTAATTATTTTGCCTGTATCCCCAAGTACAAATAGAGGATAACGAACTTGTAAAAGGAAACGCGAGATATCTGTGCCACACAATTGGAGACGAAATTGTGCACTAATATTGGGAAATGTGTTCTGAAATACAAACAACGAAACACATGGCTCAGATACAATCGCCTTCACATAACGTGATATTTTGGTGATGCTCTGGCAAAAAAAGAATTACAGCCCTCAGCATTGTTGACCCAAACGGTCCGACGCAAGGCCTGCCCTCGTTTCGATGACGTGAGCGCTGCCAATCATTGGTATGTTCGCTTCAACGAAAATATATGAAGCGCACTTCGTTGCGCTAGTTAATGTCTATTTCACTTTTGCCTGACCAGCTGGTCGAATACACCAAGCTGTTGGTTCATTTTCAACGTGTTTTTTTGTTTTGGTTGCACTGTAGCGCGTGCCGAATAAATTTATTGTCATTCGCTTATTTCGGCAATAAACGTTTCCGTGCGAGTTCCCACTGGAAAGGCGCGGGTGGTTTCACGCGCGATTTTCCATTGCAGAGATGAGCATATACGGCAATAGCTTTGAGAAGAACGCGCGAGAGTAGTCTCGACAGAAACAGGGAAAAACGGATGAGCCAAGTGAGTGTACTGGACCCACCTGTCAACCTGCAGAAGTGAGGATGCACATTGACGAACAACAGGGGTCAAAATTTCCGCAGCCCTCCACTATGGCGTCTCTCATAATTATATTGTGGTTTTTGGACGGTAAACCCCACACATCACTAAATCAACCAACCAGAAGTGAAGCACAAGTATACTAGCGAAATCGACACGCGCTCCATCTATCGTTAGTTGCAACAAGAATACCGCGTTCAACACTTGGAGGCGCTGACGTCAGTCGAAGCGAGGAAAAGCCACGCGTACTAACTGTCTTGATAACCATGCGGATTGTTGTAAGTTTTACGGAATGCAGATACAGCGACACGGATACTGGAATAGCTTATTCTGGGATGTTCATACTTCAAAATGGCATTTATTAGGCGCCGGATATATTCGTCAAAGTATTGCAGTGCAATAAAAATTTCAGTTAATTTTATTTTTACAATTTATTTATTTATTTTAGAGTACCCTAAAACACATTTATTATTTACAAAGATGTTTGTGAGGCATGGCTGGGAGTGTTGCAAAGCACATGCGGGTAATAAGGGCATATGTACACGTATTGACTGCAACAAAAAAGTGCACTGTGTCGCTCATTGCTCAAACATTACTGATTGAAATAGGCATAATTGGTGAGCGCAGACGAGCTATGGCAGAGAGAGAGAGAGAGAGAGAGGTGAAGGGAGAAAGAATAATCAAGCAGTACGCTATTTTCTACCTTCCGTCGTGTTCAAATGGTTCAGCGCCTGGTGCATTAGGCATTTGAAGAATGGATGTATAGGTGATAGAAACAGGAGAAGACAGAAAAAAAAGCATGGCAAGAGAGGTCACTTCTGTGCAGTAGGTAGCGCAGAGCCAAACGTCCATATATAACACATCGAGAAGATTAGTGTTACAGAAAGTTGAGAAGCTTCTTGTTCATTTCCAGTATTGCCGTCCCTAATTGTTTTACAGTATTACAAAGTGTACTGCCGAAAAAAATGGCGAAATCCACCAGGGCATATAGATATTTTTTTTCAACTTTTGTTCGGCTGAAACTTCGTTTATGAATGGCAATAACAATGACAGTGCCATGAAAAGAGCGCAGTGTAAGTGTGGACCGGTAGCTGTGAGCGTTAGGAGTTAAGCAAGTTCACGCAAATGAACAGAATACTACCTGTATAGTGGGCAGAATACATGGTTAGGCAGTCCAACTAACGTCGGCTGCTCGGCACGTAGTCCACCTGCGCGTAGTCCACCTGACGAGTCTGCATTGCCGGAGAGTGACAGTCCAGGTAATCCAGCGTCTCTAATTTTTTTGCAGCGCAAGCTGTTATCAGAACAAAACTCCGGTCACCCGTAGCGCCGTAGTTGTCTGCCGCGGCCACTGTATGTATCAGCTATCGTGAAATAAGAAAAAAAAAACTAGTGCCAAGGACAAAGTGGGGCTTGAACCCCGGTTCTCTACGAGCCAAGACAGTGTTCAAGCACTGAGCCACGCTAATGCTTTAGACTTTCTTCACAAACTTGCCGTAGGCCGGCTTTATTTCGGGAAAGGAATCGCGTAATATGAGTAATAAAGTGTTTTAGAACAGCTAAAGAACGAGGAGGTGTCACACAATGCGAATAGTGTAACCAGTGGGTTGTCCAAAGCTCCTACCCATTACAAAAGCTTGTTTTTGGTCACCTATTAACTGTGATGCATACTCACTTCAGGTATAATTCCCCATTGTCGTCTGCTGCGTGAACAAATGGCTCAAAATTCCTTGCAAGTGTTTAGCGGATACAACGCTTCTCAGAAAATTGAAGAAATATAGCATAGCGGATGCTGGTCTACTACCTAGGCATTATTATTTTTATTAGAGCCGTAGTTAGTATGCAACAAATGTGCTTGCAGCAGTTATCCATTGAGTGTTTAGAAAAGGCTCTTGAAGACCGCTCTTTTAACTATCGCTGTAGCTGTGCTGCGCCTTCCGGGCAGGCCTGGCGCTTTTTTGTCTGCAATGGGCAGAATACAAAGTCCGACAACCCAACTAACGTCGTCTGCCCGATCCACTCTGAGAGATATCTGGTAGGGGTTTCTTCTTTATTGGCCGATGGGACCATGCCCAACAACCTGCAGGGTCACTTTTGACGCAACATGATGCAGAGCATTCTGCAATCGTAGAAACAGAGGCAGGGGTGCGTTTGTGCGTACTCTCTCTAACGATTTTAGTTTGCGCAGAATTACGAGGCAGGTAATCTGATGATTGTAGTTTTTGTGCCCGATCCCAGTTTTGGGGCCTGATTTTGGTGCAAAAATGTGCAAAATACACGTTTAGAAAGTCCAACTAACGTCTCGTGCTCGATTTATACTCAATGCTGAAAGAACAAAAAACTGCACCAAACAAACTTGACACAAGGAAGGCGAAAGTGGAAGCGCAGTAATTTAGAATTATGAAATGCTGTGCGAGTTAGTTATTCATGACTACAAATGAGTGCACGGAATGAACTAGCACACGGAAGGTATAAACACGCAAGCGCAACCATGTTTTTTGTAGTCATCGACTACCGACTCGCCCAAAATCAATTTATCGAAATTCTGCAAATATGCGTGCGTTCTCCTCGCACTAGTTCACCTCACACAGTTGTTTGCGGTCTTCAAGACTGCTGCCGAAATACTTGGACCCCTATTTTGTCGTACGACGTATGTGCCCCACTGACTACCTGATCAGACACAATGAACCATCTTCGGATATGTGCCGTCGAGGGTGCCACATTGTTATCTTCAAAAGCCGCAAGTCCCACCTTGAACAGCTCATAGCAGCCAATACATCCATCACCGAGCGGCTCGCTTTTCATGCCTGTGGTATTTGTCACAAAGCATCGGAACTTTGTAATGGCTCTCCTTCTCACGAACGTTCCACTGGCTCCTCATCATCGGCTCCTTTTCTGAAAGGACGCCACTCATGGTGGCATTCTGTGCTCTGCCATAGCTGCCGCCATCTGCACATCGTCCCCGAGTGCTGTCAAATAAACGTTTTGATATTGTATATTTGCATCCGTATGTTACCTGCTCAACCACGTGTGCTTAATTATTCCATGAAGAGTTAGTAACGTTGTAATGAACTTTTCTACTTAGGAATTTCACCATTGCTTATTTCAATCATTTTGACCTACTATAATTAAGTAAGTTTTGAGAATTGAAAATCTTAGCACTTTCCACGGCAAGTAACTCAATAAATTGCTCAGTTTTGCATCCGTCTTCATCTTAAAGTTGATAATTCTAAATGAATAAAAGTATTGTTCACAGCTTCGTAGGCACCTGTTTTAGAGATTTAAGCTGACGACCGCGGAATATGAAGTACGTCTCTTTACTATTACCGTTTGCCGCAGGTTGACAGTGCGGATGGCTCCAAGCTCCATCTGACCACCGGTTTTTTCACCTGTATATTCGGTCTGCTGTTAGCACTCCTGTGCTGCATACTTCTACTCGGATATGTGGTCACCAACAATTACCCGTCAAAAAGGACGTCACGGTAAGTACCACAAGGGAATTGAATAGAAATCACACTGCTTTCAATATAGTATCGTAATAAGTATACTTCCTTGAAAGTCGCATCTATATCTTGTGCATATTAAACAGTGTTCGTAGAGAACAACGCGACACTTGTGTTTTTGGAGTCAATGTTGCCAGAAGGGGGCTAGGACGCTGACGAGGATTGGTTCACCAGTCGACACATTGGTTCCTGGAGCTTCCCATATTCAATATTGTTGTTATTGTTATGTTCCGCCTTCATAGGGGATGAAGAAGTGAAAGGCTGAATGTTCCCGTTTCCGCCATATTTGTTGTTTTCACCCCAATTACTATGGGTAAGCAAATATTGTAAATGCCCTCTTCTTTAGTCGTCTCACCGTAACATCTTTTGTCGAGGCGCTGGAGTATATCTGAAGTACATCACAAAACTTTGCAGCGAGTCCCTTCTTAGGATCTCCGTACATGTCAACAGGCAGTTCCTTGGCCTCTTCTGCGGTACTGATAAAGTGCGCGAGGAAAAGTGGCCGGTGGCCTACGAGGGCGCCAGCAAGGTCAATCAGTAGGATGCCAGTTTGATGCTCGCAAACGTCAGCTACTACCTCAGGGGTATGGCCAGTGTGTGTTTCGACAAGCATAAGGAGAAGCTGAATACTTGGGCTGCATGTTAACAAAAAAAAACTAGCGCCTTCTTCCGAAAGGCTACCGCACGTTAACGAGCTGCCCAGAAAGAACTCTCGTGCTATGCGCAAACCTCGATGGAGCCATACGTTGTGTAAGCACAAGGCGTCTTAGTCTTGTCTGTACAAGTGGGCCAACAATTTCGTTTCGACAGCCGTCACCCAGACACCCATTATTATTCTGGATCTCTTGTGACCCTGAGTTCTCCACCACGCCGTCTTGGGCTTTGAGAAAAGCTGCCATACACCGGACCATACCACATGCGCTGCCCAGTGACCGATATGACGTACGAAATCAAACAGTTATTTTCATCCTAGCCGACTCAACCCCACACCGACATTGTTAACGTTGTCCGTCTGAAGCCTTATCGTTCCCCAGACTCATCTAATGCATGTGTACATTACCTACTCCCACTGCTATCTTCCTCCGGCTGCCCCGAGTTGTCGCTTTCGCCGCCGGAGGGTAATGTTATGTGCCGCTTATAGAGGACGAAAAAGTGAAGGACTTGGTGTTATCGGCCACATGATTGTTTTTACCCTGATTACTCTGGCTGCGCAGATATTGTGAATAAAGCCTTCTTTAGTCGTCTCCCTGTAACAACTGTCAAAGCTTATGGTGTGAGACAGATAAACTTTTTGTAAGTAGATCGCAGCTCGCGTTGACGTTAGACCATAAACTCGATATCTTGACTATGTGACGCAAGAAATGCAACCACTAAATGCAAACGAAAAACAGTTTTAATCATTGAAGTTCCGCAAAGGGCTTCGAATTCAGCGCATTATACTGCGTGAATTTTTCCAGAGCCCATTGGAGACACGTTAGTTTGTGGTTGAGATGTAGCTCTATCACGGCAGAAGGTGCTCTATCAGGTAGCTCTATCAAGGTAGCTCTATCAGGTAGCTATATCAAGGTAGCTCTATCACGGCAGAAGGAACATGTACTAATTGGCTGTATTTCGGGATGTATTTTGTTCAGTAGCGCGAGATTAAGGTATGCACCGACATGAAGAAACCCGAGTGTCAGAGCCTGAGCTCTGCCTAATTTTCTGTGTGAGGGGGGGGGGGTGCTTATTGGCTCCGCGCCAGGTAAAAATATTTTGTCAGCTCATTATACGAGATGGAGGGAGTCACGGTTCTTCACGACATCAGCGCCATGCCCCCAGATAGCTACGAGGTTTGCTAGTCCTCACGCAGCTATGTGGGCTTACTCGTTCAGATTGGGCGGGGCTTCCTCAATGCGTCCCATATAAGCTGGAAACCAAACGAGTGTGTGTGGCTCGATGTTTTTGTTGCGAAGAATTCGCAAAGCTGGTTCTGATATTGTTCCTTGGCAAATGCTCAGAACGGTGATCTAGAGTCGCTGTAAATTTTGAACTTCCTGTTATACAGCTAGGCCAATGCAATCGTCACTTGCTGTGCTATTTAAGCCACCGTCGTCTAGACCATTGTCGAGTTGGTGATACTGCCCTCGTGGTTGATGGTCACTGCCGCATGAGCCTTCCCCTCGGAATATCGGGCCGCATCGACGAAAAAGCAGTCCCCGGAATGTTCTTGAGCCCTTTGAACACAAGACTTTGCCCTGGCCCGCCTTCTACCCTCGTTGTGCTCGGGCTGGACATTTCGCCGGATGGGCACAACGGTGATTAGTTCTAGTTGTTGACGAGGAATGCTGCAGATGTGAGACTTGATTTTCATTGGTGGAATCTCTAGCTTCCACAAGATGTTTTTACTTGAACGCGTGTTGTACAGCCTGGCGAATGGCGCCCTCCGCTGTGCCTATACAATTTCTTCCAGTGTGTTGTGCATGCCGAGATGAAGCAGTCTATCCGTGCTTGTGTACTTGGGAAGCCCGAGTGCTCTCCTAAAAGTTTCGCGCATTTGATTTCGTTAGGCAATTAACCCTTCCAGTGAATTCATTCCATGGTTGCTTCAAAAAGTGTTTCAGGGACCCTTTAACTTGCACTCAAACTTGAGCACCCGAGCCTACAGCATTTTTGCCGCCATTGAAATTGCAGCAGCCGCAGTCGGGGTTCTATCCCTCAATCTGTGGGTCAGCAGCCGAGTACCTTAGCCAGCAGACCACCACGGCGGGGATCGCTAAGCGTTATACAATATTTAATTTATTACAAACATATATAATTTTCAACAAATGAACAGTAGGAATACTTGGAACCGATGAAAACTTCCGCACCTATGAAAACTGAGGCACCGTTGTTAATTAACAATAGCTACTGTATCAAGGTGGGAGTTAGCTGAGAGCTTTTTAAACAGAGGCTAAGATACAATATTAATTAGTATTCATGAATGCGCATCTTGATAAATATCATAAGTAAGATAATGAAGTGATGACTCTGTCGATTAGTTGACACTGTATTGTAGATTTAAGCAGGAACGCCTTCTTGATGTACTTATTATAGCACAGATAGTCTCGTAAAAATTCAAGCTGCATGCACTTTAGTTATTCCATAATAAAAACAAGATTTACTCTTCTGTTTTTCGACTTGCCGGTGCCTAATTTTTTCTCAACTGGGTTTATTAGTAAAAGAAATACTCGCCGTTTCTAGTAAGGACAGTTAAATTCAAGAACTGTAGGTAAAAGAAGGTAAAATAGGGTAGGTAAAAGAATACGCCAATGTAAGCTTTTTCATTGTTTGCACACTTCTTCAGGAAACAAGCGAAACGAGAAAGCGAAATTTCGGAATGGGAGGACAAAACAAATATTTTATTGCTGCCCCCGTGCATCACTGTTGAGTGCCACAACCATGTGCTGTACGCAGGGGTATCTATCTTTCAAAGGGCCGCTCACTAGGTTTGACAATTTCCGAGCTGACAAGCGCAATGCGTAGATGAGGCGTTCATGATCACGTTTGCCAAAGTTTGCCACGAAAATAGGTCAATTTTCAAAATGGGCGCTGCTCCCCTGTTCTTTTGCGGGCGCGCGCCTAGAGAATGAGGGCATGACGTGCAGCGTATGAAGGACCCTACGTACACGGCACTGCAGTGACAATGCCCATCTACGTAAACAATTGTGCTCTGAAGTTATCAACAGTATACCACGTGACATGGCTTAAACTATTTAACACGGCAGGCTTGTTTATGTGATTTGTTGCTTGAATATATGAATAAAACTTGAGATAAATAATGAGCGCAATGAAAGTATGTGCACACCTTTCTTTCATTTTTTTCCATGAATTGAAACGAGATGCGTGGCTGATGTGCCAGCGTTTCGCATGCGTTCGCATCCCCGTAGTCAGCGCTTTCAGTAGACGACAGTGGTGGAACTCTCCTACGCGTTCCCGAACTCATTTTGCTCATCTATTCCACCTCGTGTAAGCCAGCGTTTCTAAGTTATCCCGCAGAATCAAGCAGTACAGCTCAGAACAACGCTGACTAAAATAAATAAATAAATAAATAAATAAATAAATAAACCTCACTCACGTGCACGGGGGTTACGCTTGTTCGGGCACGTCGAGCGCACGTGACCTCTTAGTCGAATGCCAGACAGGGTAGGGAAGAGATTTGGCTTCCGAAGGCTACGTGGAGAAGCAGCGAGGGTTTGAGCTCGCCTACTATTATCTTCGTTTCACGCCGCTTAAATAAAAAACAAGTTTTTCAGCTCGTATTGAACTGATTCAAAAATTTCTTGCAGCAAAGTTTTCCTCATCAGACAACTAACAACTTTCATGGTCTAACAAAACTTTGGTTTGAGGCGTGCTGAGTAGCCCTTTAGGAATAAAAGACTCATTTCATTTTGTGAAAAGGTGAGAGCTGGCATGTTCAGGAATTTTATCTTCGTTCGTTAGATTGCTGCAGCTTCGATATGTGGAGAAGAGAAGGTTGTATCGTACAATGTTCATTGCTGTAAATTGAACTTACATTTCCGGGCCACAAGTTTGGCCATATAAAGAGTTTCATTTTTGAGAAGCCGCCTGCTGCTTTTGTCCACCTACCAACCTAATTTTATATGTAGCGTTACGTTTCGTGGCAGACTGAACCTTGCGTATGTTAAGTACTCACCTGCTAAATAGTCAACTGTTCATTTCTTAACCAGCCGAAAAAATGGCAGCATATCCACAAAGTGAATGATGGAGAGTGGGGCGAAGCATTCGTCCGTCCATTCGTTCTTGCTTCCTTCCGTCTGTGCGACCGTCCATGTGTCCATCCGCCCGTCCGTGCGTGCGTCCGTTCCTGCGTTCGTCCATGCGTCCACCCCTGCGTCCGTTCATGCGTCCATTCATGCATCTGTCTGTGTGTCTGTTCGTCCGTCTATACAACACTCCAAGTACCGCCATCTCGCATCTTTTCATCATATATTCCCCATATACAAACACCACCATCCAGCGGACATTCCAAGGACTAAACGAGAGAGGGCACACGCAAACTTTCTAACAGCTTGCGCTTCGGGTCTACTTCCCACCTTTAACCACCTCGAGTTTATGGTATACACTAGTTCACTTCAGCGAGTGTTGGCACTGCGGCCCAACACTCGCTAAACCTTTCTATAACCAAGGAAGTTCTGCCCAGCGAGTATAACGTAGCAACCTTTTCCTGGCAGATAGAGTGCAATGTACATGCCAATGGCTGCATGGGAAACGAGAGACAGGAGAATTCGGCTTTTACTTTCTTACGGCTTGCACTTCGTACCTTCTTCCCACCTTTAACTACCTCGAGTTAATTCATGGTATATACTAGTTCATTGTATTCATGGCACTGCGGCTCAACGCTCGCTAAACCTTTCTAAAACTAAGGTGGTTACACCCAGCGGGTATAACGTAGCAACCCTTTCCCTTCAGATAGTGCTCAATGTACATGCGATGGCTGCTAATGGGGATCGCAGCGTGCACATTAACTAAAAGCCAAATGCTCCTGTCTCTCATACCCCAGTATCAGCTATTGGCATGTACATTGAGCACTATTTTTTGTTGTTCAACAACGCACAGAAGGAATCTGTCACCGACACCACCTTGGAGGTCAAAATGTTTGCAGGTCGAAGAGTAAGACTGGTTACGTACTACGACGGGACGCGGGACGAACTGTTGCCGCTATAAGGAGCTTCGCTCCTAAAAAAAGAAAACAGTGGAAACAGCGTTAGTTGAAGAAGGCTCTAGTTAACGGAAACATAGAATATAGGTTTATAGGAGGGGCATAGGCGGAATTTTTTCTCGAAGGCGGGGAGCATGGGCTTCTTGTTTCTTTACCTGCCTAGGCCACTGACGCATGGTGTTGTGAATACTGAGAAAAATAAAAAGCTACGTAACTTTGAAAGGGCCAAATAACTTCAAATAGCAGGCCACCTTGTTCAGAAATGAAAGTTTCACTTTGTGATTTTCAGGTACTACGCTTCTGGGATGGAAGGCGAGCTGCGATTACTGACGCGCCACTGTGCTCAGCTTTTATGTTATTTCGAGTATCAGAAAGTGTACCAGAACTGTTTAAATCTGCTAAAAAATACCAAATACAGCTAATTGAAGTGGACGATTGGGCCAGTTAGTGATACTTGATCTAACAATACTGACCTAAGTATTTTCATGATGAAACCTTCGGTAGCCCTCCTATATAAAGAGATTTATTATCTGGGAATTGGCGCATGTGTATATAGACTCTGATATCATGCCTCGTGCATCCGGTGTATGAAGTAGGTTGTTGTTCAGACGCCAACTTTCCTTTCTTTTTACTTTTTTTCTTGTTGTCATAGTCACCTTTTCTTGAACGCCTCCCTGGGCAACGCCATAGCCTTCCTTGGACTGTGCAAATTGGCGCGTTCCCTCGAAAATGCACTGACAACGCTGCGCCTTTAGCCTTTGTACTCTCGCGCACAGCCCATCATGGAAGTGTTCTTTTCCTTCCCGTAAAAAGGTGTATATAAATGCTCTGTGGAATAAAACCTTCAGTTGTCAGTCTGCGTTTCTCCTTGTCCTTTTCCCGTCCGTGTTTTCTACCGCGCAGTATACTAAGACAGTGTCTCCTAGAAAAATTATGCCTGAAACGTGAGCCGCGAACGCGCCACACTACCCTCGGATTTTATTGTCCCCCTCCTGTACGGAGGCGAACGCTTTTGGCGGCCACCCCTTGTGAACGCAACAATGCTCTCACAGTTTCCTCCGAGCAGCTGTGATGTCACATGACAGAGCGGTGAGGTAATGTCACGTGACGGAGCGGTACGGAGGCGAGTGGTTGCACGCGGCAGATGGTCACGACACACGGCAGGAGGCAAGGCCTCTGAGATTTCGTGCTGGCAGAAAGCTCGCAATTGGAAACAGAGGGACGTTCCAGGCATAGTTTTTCTAAGAGGCGTTGATTTATATCATGTACTTAATACAGCGATCGCTTCTCTATTATATACTTTTTTTCTGCCCTAACCAGCAGGTGGATACATTAGCTGGCCTGCATGTTCCCGAAACGCTGGCGACAAGGGTAGCACGGACGCTGGAAGAGCCTGTGGTGCGCAGGAACGTCTCGAAGGCAACACCACTTGAACAGAGCCAATTTCCACCAGAGCTCCTAGACGGAAATGAATGTGTCGGGCCGGCGTGCCTCGAATTGTCCAGCGCGTTGCGGTCTAAACTGGACTTCACCGTTGATCCGTGCTATGACTTCTACCAGTACGTCTGCGGAAAGTTTGCACCCATGGATACTTTCAGTGAAGTACGTGCAAATAGCTATAGTCACAGTTCTGCACGGTCAATACAGTAGATCACTTCCTTTATTTGACAATATACTAAAGAAAGTGACAAATTAACAGAATGATCATAATTGCCGGCAATCAACTCGCCGCAGCTTGGCACCAAACCAGATCATCCACGGTGATTTTTTTCTAACTCATTTCTCGGCATCCCCTCACGGCTACTGAACCTTCATACAAACGGCGAAAGGTTTACTGTGCAGTTTGAGACGCGTCTTTTGAATGTGAGGCCCACGAGACGGCTTTTGGCTCTCCCCTAGTAGAGAACCAAGTACTCCAAATCATTAACCATTTTTTCTAAACGCAGTTTCAGACTTTGTCGTTTCCTGACATCATAGTGTAGTACCAAATAAAAAATTACCAGCCCGTTCATATATCCCTTCACTTGGTTCACTTCAGCCCTGTATTACAATGACTTTCCCCATCGTGCAAGCATTACTTGATAAGTTGTCAGGATATAACAGAACTGGGTGTTAGCTTATCTCTTTCGATGAAAACTACGTTTCACTGTTGTTGTCACGTCCACTATCTGAGCTGGCTCGCAGTTACAGTGTGGACCCAGATTTTTTCAATGAACGTACGACCCACAGTAGTTGACTTGGGAGAAACTTCATAGCGCAATATTTGGGAACCACCAGTGCCGAGATGTACTTTTGTCAGTTGACATGAACTTTTGTTTCTTCCCATCGTATGCACCTAGAATAAAGATTACAAATGAAGTCTCTTTATGAAGTCTTTATGACTATGACTTTAATACTTTATGAAGACTTTATGACTACTATGAAGTCTTTAGTATAACATGGCTGCGGTGTTCCATAAGCTGATAGCTAAGAGCCAAATATAGCACAAACTTGTATATTGTGTATTCACTACCTTAGCGATAGCAACCTCATAACGATCACAACCGTGGATTTGTTAACCAAAACTCGCACGCTTATTTCTCCCTACTAATGCTAGCGCCCATAATACAGGTGAAGGTGGCTCATTCCTTTATGACACCAAAAGTTTGCCGTTTTGCGAGACAGGCCAAGTGCAAAAAAAGCGCGGTCACACTTTTCTCGCCTTCAGTGCTTTAGGGTCAGAATGAAAGTGCCAAACTTGTCGTAAAGTACCATGGATTATTTGATCGAGTATAGCACTTTCACAGAACGTTTCTTTACGGGAAAATTAGATACACTACGTCGTATGCCAACCCTATATTTTAACGCCTGCATTTATGGTGAGCACTTTTTGTCTTAACTGTTCTGTGGTCTTGATGTACTCATAATTACTTTTGATTTATTTGCGGTCACTGACTGCAGCATCTGGGTTTCGGCTTATGAGTGGCTTCCAGCGTTATGTTTGCATACAGGAGTGTTCTTTTGCTCAGCCCGCTCCATGGGTTCACTTATAGTGACCAGAGTTTTAGGCATATGATGAATACCCGTAGAGAGTTAATAAAAAAATGGAGTGATCGTTAGAGGCAACAATATTTTGGTAGATTTATGCTTTGAACAGCTCACGTGTAAGCCAGTCCTAAGCATTTGGAATTTTGACAAGGCAATGAAAAGGTTAGGATTCAGAGGAATATGGGGATGCACGACGGTGCCACAAAGCATTGGCTTGATAATTCGCGTTTGCTTCTGCTGCCTACTGTAATCTCTATGTTGATAAGTTCACGTCTTCTAACTCCTTCATGGTTCTTCTAAATACGCTGAGAAGAGTCACACTAATTGTGCTTACTTAAATCAATAAGAAATGCTTTGATATAGCAAACTTCTAATAAGAGGTATCTGTGAAGAAAAAAGTGCCGCAATATGCACGAAGTCAATGATGATGAGTGGGCGAAGCTCCGGAGGTAAACCTGGTAAACCATGAATCCTCCCCACAATTTGCCCACTCGATTTTATTACAATGCTTCCAATGGCACACGTCGCTGCTCTAAATCGAACGATTGCGCTCCACAACCGACACGCGCCATATGTGTCATCATTCCTATTTTACACCATCTTGCATCTTTCATCGTCAACTGCAAGTACGGCCGTCTAGTTTATAACATCTTGCATCTTTTCGTCATCCGCTTCAAGTGCCGCCATCTTGTGAACATTGCAAAAACTAAACGAGAGGTGGCTACATACAGCGAACGATGCCGCCATCTAGTGAACACTGTAAGAACTAACGAGAGGTTTCTACATACAGGGTACGCACAGCCCACGCCTTAAGGAGCTTCGCCATTAAGGTAGGCTGATCGCACGTACCATGGGAGTCTATGTCGTCCAAAGCATGTGGTGGTTGGGTGCAATTTTTTTCTCCTTCGTGAACGCAGCATTACTGCATGACGCGAGACATATGCACAAAAGTTACACACTCTGATGATATGTTTTCGATGAGCGGTGGGTGTTTGCAAAGTTAGAAGCTCTGGATAGTACTACATAGACCAGCTTCGATAAATTGCACTCAAAAACAATTGATGCTAACTTGATGTCACTGCTGTAAGTTGGAGTGTATATGTAACATTTATCAAAATAAACGGGCAGCAATGAAACCGCAGATACCACCTCATTAACTTTACGCCTGAATGGGCTCTTATAAAAAAGTAGCATTGACACCTGGCATGTTGTGTGATGAAATACTTGATTGCCACGCAGAATGCTTTGCTTCGATTTCTGCTAATATCATGCCGTATATATATTTTGCGTTCGTCGGGTCCACGATGCCATATCAACTTTTCCCCAACGCTCCCACATTTAAATCCCCAGTGTCAAATTTCCAGCCACATACCACAGCCCGTCGTGTATCTGTATGTTCTTCACGTTTCTAAAGGAAACAATTGGACGTCATAGTTACAGTATTTTGTTATTGTTCATTTTATGAGCAGGTAGTCGTTATTGTCATACCATTTTAGCATCCCATACTGATTCTGATCTACCCCAAGATACAGTCATCGCGAGAGTACCCGGACATATGCGGATAGATAGATAGATAGATAGATAGATAAATAGATAGATAGATAGATAGATAGAAAGATAGATAGATAGATAGATAGATAGATAGATAGATAGGAATGCTCGGAACGTAGCAGTAGGCAAATCAATGCTTCCCCTTAGCAATATCAAATTATTACCAACACTGGAGTTCTTACAGAACCTGGTGCGATCGTTGTACAAAAGCCCCGCCGCGGTGGTCTATTGACTAAGGTACTCGGCTGCTGACCCGCAGGTCGGGGGATCAAATCTCGGCTGTGGCGGCTGGATTTCAGATGGAGGTGGTATTGTTGTCGGCCCGTGTGCTCAGATTTGGGTGCACGTTAAAGAACCCTATGAGGTCGAAATTTTCGGTGCTCTCCACTACAGAATGTCTCGTAATCATATGGTGCTTTTGGGACGTTAAGCTCCACAAATGAAATCAATCATTGTACAAAATAGTCTGGTTACATAAATGTAATAAACAGGAATGACTAGGCACGGTGACCCGAAGCAGGTACGAAAAGAGCTCCTCTTTTCCTCCTTTTCGCCCATGCCGCCACATTTTCTCACTTTTGCAAGAGTTTATGAAAATCTTCAAATAGAACGTAAACACTGGAGTGCGTGGTCTATTCATGATCAACGACAGACGGCATTACAATAGGGTCACACATTCGAATTGACAGCATTACGTGATCCAAAGCATGCGTGTACTGCACAAGGAATAGGGGGCATAAATGCATATATTTTCACAGACTAGGCGGTAAAGTGCCTTATGCGCACCACTGCTCGGTTGTGATTACCACCGGTAGTACGTGTAACGAATCCTAATATTCTGTGTAATTTCATCTGATGGGTTCTTACTTTAGGCAATGACCCAGTTGTCGGTGAACTTCTTAGTTTTCTTTTGTTCAACATCTCGCATATACCTGTCTACATGACTACAGTTTTGAGTGACGTGTGAACTATTGTTCAACTCTAGTGCTGCGTAGCTAATGCGATATTTTGCAAACAATCCTTAAAAGTTGTCGTGCTTTACTTACAAAGCTGCGTAGACGCTCGTTAGCTCGCTCGGTGAGATGTCCACACTGAATCAGTTCAAAACAATCTAGTCAAGTTAGTTGGACTACTAACTCAAACGTAGGATTCTGACCGTGCTTTTGTAGCTATTGATCGATAAGTACGGTTTACCGTCTCAAAACCACCACATGATTACGAGAGACGCCGTTGTAGAGGGCTCTGGTAATTTCGACCAAATGGGGTTCTTTAGCGTGCACGCAAATTCGAGCACACGGGCCTATAGCATTTTCGTCCCCATCGAAAATGCAGCCGCCTTATCCGGGCATTGATCCCGCCACCTGTGCGTAGGCAGCCGAGTACCTTAGCCACTTGACGACCATGGCGGGGCATTGTTGTGGCTATATAGAAACTACAATACATATTAGCGCCTTTGTCAAATTTGCAGTTAACCAGCTACGCAACTAACGCAATATAAAGTACAACTACTAGCTGAGGAGCACAATTTGATATGAGTGCACTTCAATAAAAATACTGCTGCTCGAGGCAGTACTTGAACACCACAAAAGCCACATCCTCCACTAGCGTAAACAGCGTTGTTAATAGAGATGACATCGGTAGCGCACATTGAAAATAGCGCCGATAATGTGTAGGCCTTTGCGAGAAGAGGGGTGCTCAAGTAATCCGTTGTGAACTCATTGTGCACAATATCATTAATAGGGAGAGGTGTTCAGAGCAATATCTGTTTTTATAGACATGTATATTCAGCAAGCATGAGGGTACTTTTTGAGCCCTTGAAGAATACTGGGTGGAATTAACTGGCTTGCTACTGTAAGTAAGTAGGTCCACACTAACTAATATTGTGTGTGTATGTGACAGGTTGTATGGATGGTCGTCTATTTACCTTGCCCATGACGACAAGGTACTATGTGCTTTCTTGAGTGTCTAGTTTCTGTGCTGCTTGGAGTAACAACTGATACATTTTATTCACGGTTGTGAGAACTCAAGTTCCCTATGCACATTTCGCTTGCTTTTCAGACCAGGCGCCAACATCAATAAACGAAATTTTGCTTCGCGCCATACTTCATTCCGCGCCTGCTGGTTGTGTAGGCAATAGTCGCGTATTTCACTTAAAGGTAATGTGCCATTGAGGGCAGGGGCCGTATATTTGAAGCATCCTGAAAAAGAGAATTTCATATGAAACTCACCAACGTTGTTGTATTGCAATCATGACGAAACCAGCTTTAGATTGGTGCAATCGCAAGCGCAGTTGATATACTGGATGAAGCCTGGAGCCGACAGATGGAAACAACGTAGTGGAATAATTAGGGTGGACCGTGGAACTGCCTCAGACAGGCTGGCCGACGTTTCTATCGGATGACCTCGTAACGTCGCCCGTCTGTCTGAGGCACTTCCGTGGTTCGCCCTAATTATCGCAATAGGTGGTATACTGGTAATTCCATTTCATCTGCTGGAGGATATGGGCTACGCTTTTGAAGAAAAAATCAGGCTCGTTGGAGAAGCGACATGATCTGTCATTTTCACTTCTCTGCAGGTTGCGAATACCATAAAAGCTGGAGAAATGGCGGTCCTCAAGTCTACGAAAGTGCCAGCATCCAATCAAACTGCGATTCAGAAAGCAGCTGCGATGTACAAAGCCTGCGTGTCTTTCGCCTCATCATACATGCCGGAGGTAAAAGCACATGCTAGCTAACCTAAAAAGGCTGAGCTGGTCTGCCGCTGTGGTCTAGTGGCTAAGGTACTCGGATGCAGAGGCGCAGGTCGCGGGATGAAGTGCCTGCTGTGACAGCTGCATTTTTGTTGAAGGTGAAAAGGCTGTAGGCCCATGTGCTCAGGTTTGGGTGAAGGGTAAAGAATTTCATGATAATCTGAATTTTCGAGGCCCTCCACTACGGTGTCTCTCATATTCATATGGTGGTTTCGGGACGCGAAATCCCACATATAGAAAAAAAACGTAGAGCTCTGTTTAAAAAGTCAGAATTTTCGGTAGGGCTACACAAACGCCAGTTCTGATTTATCTGCTCTTATCAGTGCCCCTTCATAAAAATGGATGTGCGAATGATTGTTATGAACAATTTCGCTAATAGCGAACAGCGTATACTTGAAGTTTTAAAGCCAAACAAAACACTCAGGGTGCACATGTATTAGTCAGACAATGCCAGGCAGACCGACGCAACCTTTTGTGCTTGCGACTCAGAGATTTCTTCTTGAGAATGAACTCCCGGAAAAAAATTGGCCACATATCCACGTGCCTCATTGTAAATGTCGAAAGAAAATCGCTTTGCCTGGAGGCACTGCATTAAATACAAACTTCATCTGTCGGTAATTTCGGGAAGCAGAATACAGTGTGAAACGCTGAGCCTCTGGAAGAATTTTGGGAAGCAGAATATAGTGTAAATCGCTGAGTCACTGGAAGGTATGAGCGCCACATAATGATAGCGAAGCGCTAGAAACACTTGCTTTTTTGTGCATAACGTCACAATGTCAGTGCAGCATAAGAAAGACTTGGGTCCATTGAACGACGTATCTATGCATTTTATTGTACAGAGACATCGCATAATACTTACGTATTGATGTTTCTTCTCTGGTGTGTGTATTATTTTCCTTTTATCGACAATGTTCACAAGCATGAATGCATCCACTAGATCAAGATGGCTGGTAGTTGAGCAAGTGCCTAATCTTTCTCAGGGTGGTTAAGAGTGCGACAGGCAGAAAATAAAAGCAGACAGACAGACAGACAGACAGACAGACAGACAGACAGACAGAAATTTCTGTGTTGAAGCATCCCAAGAAAGAACGTCGTCTTTAAAAGCAAGTAGGGTAAAGTGTTGCAAAGCTCCACTATTCGCTACATTGCTTTCAGACATATTTTTGATGAGACTCTACCGGTGCCAAGCTTGAAGACTGGCACGCAGGGATTGCTGTTTCAGCTTCAATACCACCTTTGGATAGTTACGTTGGAATGCAGCTTACCGTTAGTTTCTTTTTTCTTCCTGACACTTCCGGATTCAATTCTCCAAAGTATGTAGAGAAGAGTTATTAGACTCCATTAGAGGAAACTAAAGGGACGTAGTAGCACAAACAGCTGCACTCAGGCGGCTAGTTTTCGCAAGAACGCCATGAGATGGCGCCATTTCATATTATATATACAAGGAAAACTCACTGAATAGGCACTACCAGCATTGATGTACGCACATGATATAGTGCTAATGGCCGACAACAAGGAAGATTTGCAAATATTGATGGACATCTGCAGTAATGAGGGCGTTAGGTTAGATTTCAAATTCGGTGAGGAAAAATCAGCAGTCATAATTTTTAATGATAAAGAAGGTAGGGAGCTTAGAATACAGGAGGTCAGCTAGAGATAACAGATAAATACAAATATCTAGGCGTATGGATAAGCAATGGGGCGAGTACGTAAGGGACCACAAAATATACGTGACAACTAAAGGTAACAGGAATGCAGCGGTGATGAAAAACAGGGCACTGTGGAATTACAATAGGTATGTGGCTGTGAGAGGAATATGGAAAGGGGCCAGGGTTCCTAGTCTGACGTTCGGCAATGCGGTTTTGTGCATGAGATCAGAAGTTCAAGCAAGATGAGAAATTAAGCAACGTGGAATAGGTAGGCTTGTCTTAGGAGCTCACGGGAATACACCAAATCAGGGAGTACAAGGTGATATGGGATGGACATCATTTGAGGGCAGGGAAGCTAGCAGCAAGATAAATCTTGAGAAGCGATTGAGAAAAATGGGGGAGGAGCGTAGGGCTAGGAAGGTATTTAGCTACTTGTACATGAGGAATGTCGATACAAAATGCAGGAAGCGAACCAGAAAATTGACTGGTAAATACTTAGAAAACGACAGGGCCGGGCCAAACCAAAAAGAATTATCAATTAAGAAGAGGGTGAAAAAAGCTGAGACCGATATGTGGAGAATCGGCATGATTAAATCCGCACTAGAGATCTATCGAACTTTTCAGCAGGAAGTTGTCAAGGAAAGGACTTATGATAATACTCGGGTAGTTCTCTACTGTTTGAGGCCCGGACGGGAGTGTTGCGAACAAAGACATATTGGGCCAAATACGAAGGGGTAGACACGGTATGCAGTCCGTGTGCAGAGGAAGAGGAAACTGCCGAACACTTGATAATGTTCTGTAAAAGGCTTCCCGCTATAGCTGAGGATGATGGCGCAGAGTTTTTCAAAGCACTGGGGCTTAGGGGCAGGGAGGCAAAATAGACTTTAAGCGGGTGAAATTAACTAGAAGGAGGTTATCTGATTGGGGGCTAAAGTCAAGGCATGAGTGAAAATTAAACGCTGTACTGCAGAGTGTGAGTTGTTAACCTCATTATTCACAGGAAAAAATATATTTTTTGGTTCACTAAGTATTACGGCTTGGTGGCGTTAGCCACCGCCCGATCTAATGGGTACAGCCATATCAATCTATCCATCCATCCATACTACTACAGCACGCCAGCCTATGGTTGCCATGGGATATCGTCTTGAAATAACTGCAGATTTCATTATCACCAGTGCTTATGACTACTCACACCAGTCCTACACATCTACACATGCAACTAATCGTTATTTCCACACTTCTGGTAGTGAAAATGCTTATAAACCAAGCGATCCCAAAGCTTGTGTAACGTAAAATCAGTTTTTCAGGGTAAGGTTCAGCAAAACTTGCACGTGCATTCTTTTTGCGACTAGGGCTTCAAAAGAATAAAACATTGAAGGTCTCGATTTTCGAAAGAGCCAAAAATGCTGTAGGCAAGTGTGCTCAGATTTGGGTGCAGGGTAAACAACCCCAGGTGTTAAAGTTTCTGAAGCCCTCCACAAAAGCGCCTCTTATAATCAGCTAGTGGTTTTGGGACGTTAAACGCTACATATCAATCATAAGGATGAACCAAACTTGATGTGAAGAAATTGTACTTAAGTGTGTTTTGCATTTTGACAAAATTTTTACGCATCATGGGTTTGGGTGAACAGATGTAAGCCTTTCCCTTCCTGCATCTTGCCATTTGTTTGTGATGCCAAAATATGTCGGCACCGCTCAACTCGAGCTGCACATTTTCCGAAGTTCTCATACAACGCTGTGAAACTGTTCACATCATTGCAGGTGAATCGAATGAACACTAAATTTATATTTATTTGATTTAGGGGAACGATGGAAGCATAAAATTGTGGAAAACTCGGGAACAAGAGGTGTCAGAGCAAACGTTTTCACACGCAGTCTTGTCTCCTGCAAGGCTACTATGTCATTTGTTTAAACCCCTTGCAGCCAGAGTCAAAATTTGCTCACTACTGCATGACTTCTAATCAAATTAAGGTGTGCATGTGAGTTTTGAGAAATTATTATTTGCATTGTGAAATGAGCACCACCGAAGTGAGGCTGAAGAACAAGCTTTCCGGCATTTAGTTGCGCCGTGTGAGACAGTTGGCAAAGTACGCTCAGAGCTGTTCTGTCCTGATTATTTGTGGTTATATCAAACGTTTTCTTTAAAAGATGCGGCAAAGTTTGACAAGGATGCATTCAGTTGCAATAGACTTTGAACATATGTTCAGTGGGCCCCTTAAAATAACAAACGAGTTTTGAAGGTGATGACCACTTGATGCACTGCTCCACCAAGCATGTAAACCTTGGCGTGATGAGCACAAATAAATTCAATAAATGTCATAGTTTTTTTGCACACATGCTTCCGATTAAATTACCTTCTCATACATTTAGTGCCTACCATGAAGAAAAAAATTATGTGAGCTACGGTTATGTAAAAAAATCTAGAAAATCGATGAGTTAGGTAAAGCGGCCATGATATTGACTAATCCAAAGTCACACTGCATGATATTAAGTATTTCGAGTCGAAATTTTTTTAGTAGCAGAAAGAAACCAAACCTGAAATATTTTTTCGCTTTACTCCTAAACACTTAACACCTATGTTTACACCTAAACGAATAACACCTATGTTATAGATTCACGCCGAGAATTACGAAAATGATGTAGACCGATTTGCTCAGATTTGGGTGCACGTTAATGAATCCCAGTTGGTCGAAATTTCCGAAGCCCTCCGCTAAGTCGTCTGCCATAATCATATGGTGGTTTTTGGACATTAAACTCTGCATGCCAATCAATCAATCACGGCTGAGAATCAAAAAACCGTGGCTACCCTGTCGGCACATCGTGGTATAGCCGGTTTGTAAAAAAACTTAAGGTAACATCGCAGAGCGAAAAATTTTCAGAACTGCACACAGCCATGATTGTTTAGGTAACGTTTAGCAAAACTACATTGATCTCACTGCGTAAACTATCTATCAGAGCTGCGCAAGTTTTGTTCCCAATTCCACATCATGCACTCACTTCTATTCGAATTAACGCAACCTCTCATACGCAACAGAGCTTACCGCAGAATCAGCCCCGCCGCGGTGGTCTAGTGGCTAAGGTACTCGGCTGCTGATCCGCAGGTCGCGGGTTCGATTACCGGCTGCGGCGGCTGCATTTCCGATGGAGGCGGAAATGTTGTAGGCCCGTGTGCTCAGATTTGGGTTCACGTTAAAGAACCCCAGGTGGTCGAAATTTCCGGAGCCCTCCACTACGGCATCTCTCATAATCATACGGTGGTTTTGGGACGTTAAACCCCACAAATCAATCAATTACCGCAGAATCAGACCTTTGTCCTGAAGCTGCGCAGCAGTTAAACTCAAACGTCAGAACACAATTAGAGTGATGTTCTTTCAGTGACGTCGACGTTTAGTTGTATGCACATATTTTGTAGCTTTAAGAGTATTTTCACACCGGTTGAAAGCTTCCGATATGTATGACTGACGTGTTTTGTTCGCACCTAACTATACATCAATGAACTGGCTAGGGCACTATAACAGTAAAAACCTGACCTCCTGACTGCCGTTATTTTTACCAGTCGAGGCCTCTTTGTACACGCCATAGCAATTAGTCATGCAAACCATGTTAAAGCAAATAAAAAACTGCAAAAGAACACAAGGACCACAGTGACGCAAACTGACAGCATCCCTACCAGTAACAAGAAATCCGTCTCTCTAATGATGATGATACGGGTAGCAGCCCCATCTCACCTCGCAGTGTTGCTGTTATTACGTGACCCCGAACCTTATTTTCATATTACCATCAAAGACGCCATTTCCGTTTTGTAAAGTAGCAGATGCAAACTCTGTTCGGATTCTCCCGGTGTTTCCCAGTGTTTGCTTTCTCGTTAGTTCACAATGAACGAGCTAAAAAGCTGTATGCTGTGGAGAAGACATTGTTGCTAGCGCTTGAATCGCAGCGCATGATCGGCCGACGCCGTCTGTTCAAAGAACTTTAAAGGTGCTTCCAGCACTCGTTTCTTACACTTTGTCATAAATTACATGTCTGACAATTGTGGTACGGTGTTGTGTTTTATGATATTTTCACGTGTTTCTATCGCAGACGATAGAGCTGGTGAGATGGATGATTGCAATGAACCTGGACTTCTACAACACGACAAGACTTGAGATTGTCGATCCAGTTCGGATAATGGTGCGCGCCTCTCTGGACTTGGGAGTGGAAGTCATTGTCGCCATTAGATTTGATGACCGGCAATTTCACAACGACAAGAGAGTCGTAGAGGTGCGATAATGAATCGTATTTTTCTAGAAGTTGAGATATGGAGGTCACATATGCGTTTTAAATGCGAAGCATTTCTTAGCGAACTTTGGTGTGACTTCGAGGGTAGCTATCTATCTATCTATCTATCTATCTATCTATCTATCTATCTATCTATCTATCTATCTATCTATCTATCTGTCTGTCTATCTATCTATCTATCTATCTAACTATCCATATATATATATATATATATATATTGTAAAGAAGCTTCCGAACACTGAAATTGGTGGAACTCTCAGGTGCCTTCTAGTGGGTCTACCCAAAAGGGATGCCGCTCGCGCTGAGAGCCCGTGCTTGGCCGTTACTGTCGCCATTGTGCTTCGTGCTTGCTCACTGTGGACCGGCTAATAAACGCCTTAACATTTTGGTTGAGGTGCTGTGCCCTTCAAACATCATCGGTTCACATTCGATGCCCTTGGAGCTTAGATCCCGTACCGTGCCTTCAACCATGCAACAAGACGCCGCCCAGCAAACGTTCCTCCTGCGCCGACGCCATGTTCCGGTGTCCCCCGCATCCGCGACCTACCTGTCTTCACCGGCGCGGATGGCGCCGACGTCGAGGACTGGCTCGCCATGTACGAACGCGTCAGCGTCCCCAATCATTGGGACGAGGCAGGTAAACTCGGCAACCTGGTTTTCTACCTCGCGGGTGTGGCCGGCACGTGGTATAACAACCACGCGTCTGATTTCGCAACCTGGTTCGATTTTAAGACCGCTATCACCAACGTTTTTGGCCGCCCTGCCGTTCGTAAGCTGCAAGCCGAGCAGCGCTTACGCGAACGCGCTCAGCAGGCTGGTGAATCATTCACCAGTTACATTGAGGACGTCCTGGACCTATGCAAGAAATCCAACGACAGCATGTCTGAATCAGACAAGATCCGGAACGTCATGAAGGGCTTTGCCGATGATGCCTTCACGATGCTGCTTGCCAAAAACCCAGGCACAGTAGCTGAGGTCATCACGCTGTGCCAGAGCTACGAGGAGCTCCGCCGGCAGCGTTCGATGACCCGTCGCTCCACACCACGAGATGCAGGGCTTGCAGGCTTGGAGGCGAGCTGTGACCAGGTGGCACTGCTGGCAGACCTCAAGTCCTTCATACGTGAGGAAATCGCACGGCAGTTCTCTCTCCTGCCCTTTGCCCACCCACCGGCTGCTCAACAATCGGCCACTACCATTTCCCCCCCATCCGCCGAGCGATTGAGCAGGAAATAGCGGAGGTCATGCCTGCGTACCACCCACAGCAGATTCCGGCTCCTGTACCCCCAAGTTACGCCCAAGTGGTCGCCAGGCCGCCTCCAGTCGTTCAAGCGCCCGCCCCAATGACTTACGCCGAAGCTGTTGCACGACCTCCATCCTTTGCAGCGGGTATGCCGGCTACGTATGTTGACGTGACCTCTCAGACTCAGCTCCAGCACCCCCTGCAGCCTTTCCAGCCACCGTTCCGTCCATCGGCTCTTGCGTCATGGACAAGACCTACCCCGGCAAACCGATGGCGCACATCCGACAACCGGCCCATTTGCTTTGCCTGCGGTTACGCCGGCCACGTAGCACGTTAATGCACTCGCGTACAGACGCCCCATATCTCGTCGCCTGTTGCTGGCCAGATCAGGCGTACCTATCACGAGGAAACGCCGTCTATGCCACCGCCAACTCGCCTAGCTTCATCTTCTCGTAGGTCACCGTCTCCACGACGTCGTTCCCCGTCCCCCATGCGGCCAAGTTCAGCTGCTCACGAGCGGGAAAACTAGTCGTCGCAGTCCCCGAGGCAAGGACTGCGATGCTATCGCATTGTGAAAGCCCTCAGAGCTGCCCATCTAATGTCATTGACGTGCTTGTGGACGGTGTTCACGCATCTGCTCTTATTGACACAGGAGCTGCAGTATCCGTTATGGACGAAAAATTTTGCCGCTTGCTTCGTAAAGTGACGACGCCAATTTCTGGATTGTCCCTTCGTACCGCCGGTTTGCAGCGTATCCATCCTACAGCAGAGTGCACAGCTCGCGTTGTCGTTCAGGACGTTCTGTATGTCGCCCAATTCATCATCATTCCCGCATGCTCTCATGACGTCATCCTGGGGTGGGATTTTCTCTCCCGCAACGACGCCGTCATTCATTGTGCCGCCGCCGAAATTGAACTCTCCCCCTTCTCGCATTTGACGCCGGAAGACAGTTCTTCGAAAGAGAGCAAGATTCTCGTGAAAGACGATACCATAGTGCCTCCAAGCTCCACGATGGGTGTATCTGTCTACTGCGCTGGACTCTCCGACACAATTGCACTCGTTTCGCCATCCGACCGTGCTTGCCGAAGGAAAGGGTTGCTAGTACCTTTCGCGACCGTGCAAATCACCCAGGGCAACGCCTCTCTTTTCGTGACCAACCCATCCCCGTACACTGTTACCTTGGTTCGAGGGGAATGTCTCGGCAGAGTGGAACCAGTGGATAACGCACAAGTCCTGGACGTACCTGATGACTCGCGTTGTCCCAATTTGCGTACCATCAGTGCTGTTTCCACTTCTGATTCATCATCTCCTGATGTATTTGGCCCTTACATTGATGACAACCTCACATCGGTACAGCGTTCCCAGCTTCTGAACCTGTTGCGCGAATATCGTTCTTCTTTCGATGTCGGGCGAAGTTCTCTCGGTCGTGCGTCCGCTGTTACGCATCGTATCGACACTGGTGCCCATCCACCATTACGGCAACGTCCCTACCACGTGTCGCCTGCTGAACGTCGGGAAATTAACGAGCAGGTTGATGATATGCTCAGACGCGACGTTATTCGGCCCTCGGACAGTCCATGGGCGTCTCCTGTTGTTCTTGTTGCGAAGAAAGATGGTTCTGCGCGGTTCTGTGTGGACTACAGACGGCTCAATAAGATCACTCGCAAGGATGTTTACCCACTGCCGCGCATCGATGACGCAATTGACAGCCTTCACGGAGCCGAATTTTTTTCTTCTCTCGATCTGCGCTCGGGGTACTGGCAAGTACCCATGGCTGATGACGCTCGACCGAAAACTGCGTTCATCACACCCGACGGCTTGTACGAATTCAACGACATCCGCGTGCTGTACCGCAACGGACGCCAGCATGCTGACGCCGACGCCCTCTCGCGCTCCCCTCTGCCTGAAGGTGATGTGCTCTGCTCAGTATCCTCGGCTGCTGTTTCTGCCATTGACGTTGACATAATCGCTACCGAACAGCGAAAGGATAATTGGATCGGCCCGCTGATCGACTTGCTCTCTGATCCATCCGCAACGCCATCCACGCGTGCCTTGCGTCGTCGAGCTCGCCATTTCACCATCCGTGACGGCCTTCTACACCGCGACGTTATTCGGCCCTCGGACAGTCCATGGGCGTCTCCTGTTGTTCTTGTTGCGAAGAAAGATGGTTCTGCGCGGTTCTGTGTGGACTACAAACGGCTCAATAAGATCACTCGCAAGGATGTTTACCCACTGCCGCGCATCGATGACGCAATTGACAGCCTTCACGGAGCCGAATTTTTTTCTTCTCTCGATCTGCGCTCGGGGTACTGGCAAGTACCCATGGCTGATGACGCTCGACCGAAAACTGCATTCATCACACCCGACGGCTTGTACGAATTCAACGACATCCGCGTGCTGTACCGCAACGGACGCCAGCATGCTGACGCCGACGCCCTCTCGCGCTCCCCTCTGCCTGAAGGTGATGTGCTCTGCTCAGTATCCTCGGCTGCTGTTTCTGCCATTGACGTTGACTTAATCGCTACCGAACAGCGAAAGGATAATTGGATCGGCCCGCTGATCGACTTGCTCTCTGATCCATCCGCAACGCCATCCACGCGTGCCTTGCGTCGTTGAGCTCGCCATTTCACCATCCGTGACGGCCTTCTACACCGATGCAATTACGACACCGATGGCCGACAGTGGTTACTCGTGATACCCCGCAGTCTGCGGTCAGAGATATGTGAATCCTTTCATTCTGATCCGCAATGCGCGCACTCTGGGGTATTCAAAACCTACCATCGCATTCGGCAACGCTACTTTTGGCACGGGATGTTCCGCTACGTGCAGCAGTTCATTCGCTCCTGCCTCGCTTGCCAACGCCGCAAACCGTCAGCACACACGTCGCCAGCCAGTCTGCAACCGTTACCTTGCCCTCAGCGTCCGTTTGGGCGCATAGGTATCGATTTGTATGGACCACTTCCTCTGACGTCGGCTGGTAACCGCTGGGCCATCGTCGCCGTAGATCATTTAACGCGATACGCCGAAACCGCCGCTATCCCTGCGGCTACTGCGCGTGATGTCGCATCCTTCCTACTGCATCGATTCATACAGCGCCACGGTCCACCTCAGGAGCTTCTCAGCGATCGAGGCCGTGTCTTCTTGTCAGAAGTCGTCGAAGCCATTCTCACAGAGTGCCATTCTGTCCACCGCAAAACTACTGCTTACCACCCGCAGACGAATGGTCTCACCGAACGCTTTAACCGCACCCTCGGCGACATGCTTTCGATGTACGTCGCCGCCAACCACACGAATTGGGATACTATACTGCCCTTCGTCACATACGCCTACAACACCGCCCCTCAGAGCACAACCGGGTTTTCACCTTTCTTCTTGCTGTACGGAAGGCATCCCTCACACACTATCGACACAATACTCCCGTACACGCCGGATCCATCTGAATGTGCACCTATTTCTGAGACAGCCAGGCTTGCTGAAGAGTGTCGAGAGCTTTCCAAGACATTTACGACGCATGAGCAAGAGCGGCAGAAGAGTATTCGTGATGGCTCCGCCACTTCTGAGCCCACGTTCCTTCCTGGTTCTCTTGTATGGCTCTCAATCCCGACCTCTGTAGCTGGCCTTCCTTCCAAACTACTCCCGAAATACGAAGGCCCCTACCGTGTCATCGAGCGCACATCTCCGGTCAACTATCTGATCGAACCAATTGAACAAACTTCGGACATGCGCCGTCGCGGGCGCGACATAGTCAACGTGGAGCGCCTGAAGGCTTACTATGACCTGCTCATAGTGACAAGCTGTTAGGTCGCCAGGCGGCTCCCTCTTCGACTCCGGGGTAATTGTAAAGAAGCTTCCGAACACTGAAATTGGTGGCACTCTCAGGTGCCTTCTAGTGGGTCTACCCAAAAGGGATGCCGCTCGCGCTGAGAGCCCGTGCTTGGCCGTTACTGTCGCCATTGTGCTTCGTGCTTGCTCACTGTGGACCGGCTAATAAACGCCTTAACATTTTATATATATATATCTAGCCGCCCAAGATTTTAGCTCTCCTGGCCGTTCCAATAATGGTATTTATAACAAACTTGGTACGGCATAACATGACTGTATGAAACACAAATTATACTAGTAATAACATAAAAATCATGACATTGGCAATATTTTCATGATTCACATTTCATGGTTCTGCAGCTCTTGCGGTGATTTCGTTCCCATGGCATGTTGCAAAGCTGGTATGGGTATGACATGATTGTATGGCGAACACAAGCGACAGACCCTAACATGAAAATCGTGACATGCGTGTCAGGTAACAATACGACTACATGCCACGCTCAAGATGCGCTCGTGGTCCTTTCGCCAGCGTCATATATACCAAATTAGGTATAACAGCATGTGAATGGATGATGAATGTAAGCGACTGGTGCAAACATGATAATCATTAGATGCGTGTGATGTAAGAACATGACTGCATGCCACGCTAATGATGCGCTCGCAGCCGTTTCGTTGCTTCACATATACAAATTCAGAATTACAGGACGTGAAGGGATGACATAGTGAATGACACATTCAAACATGATAAAGACATGCGCTTTGTGTAACAACATGACTACATGCCACGCTCATCATGCGCTCTCGGCCTTTTCGCTACCGTCAGTTATGCCAAATTTATTATTACGTTACATGAATGAATGATGAAGGCATGTGACTGGTGCAAACATGATAAACATGAGATGCGTGGAATGTAACAACATGACTTTATGCTACGCTCATGATACGCTCAAAGTTGTCTCGCTAGCTTCACATATACCAAACTCGGTATTACGTGACGCGAACAGACGACGTAGGTAAATGACACACCCAAACATAATTACGACGTGCGTGTCATGTAACAACACGACTACATGCCACACTGATTATGTGCTCACTGCCGTTTCGGTAGCTTCATATATGCCGAATTTGGTATTACGTGACGCCAATGGATGACGAAGATATGCGTCTGGTGCAAACATGATAATCATGAGATGTGTGTTGTGTGAGAACATAACTACGTGCCACAGTCAAGGCACCAATACATTTAACCGTGACGCAGTGTGCGAATCACTGGCGTTCATTTTGTCACGTCACGCCGGCGTTGCCACGCCAGGCGCCGGTCCTGCCATATACTCGCAGGCGCGTGCCACGCTGCGTTCTTTGACGCATGCGCGTTTCAGCGCGTCCGGCCTCACTTCATCTCGAAAAAAGGCAGACGCATGCTGTCTGTATAACGCATCGCGATCAGCGGTGCGTTATCTACACATTTACACATCGCAGTAATCCAGACATCGTGACGGACGCTGATCGCACCGGCCGCGCCTTGCGGGAGACTATTGAGTGCTCCCGTTTTGCTACCGTTGCGTCCGTGTGCACAGCGTGCGTGCCGGTCAACGTTACGTTCGAGTATATTGTGCCCTTCATGATGCACTCAAGGCCGTTTCGCTAGCCTCACATATACCAAATTTGGTGTTCCGTGACGTCAATGAATGAAAGCATATGAGTAGTGCGAACATTATAATCATGAGACGCGTGTCATGTAAGAACATGACAACATACCACGCTCACAGCGCGCTTGCGGCCGTTTCGCTAGCATCGCATATACTAAATATGGCATCACGTGACGTGAATAGATGACAAAGGTAAACGATACATCTAAAACTGTTAATCACGACACGAAATCTTGTGTGCGGCATAATTTAGCACCCATGATAACGTTGTGGTGATTTGAGAGTGACATATCAAGCTTTATCACTCTTGCTCTGTATATCATCGATCTCCACTGTACGTGGTATCTGCCAGTTTTTAACACGACATGCTTGTATATGTGATTTGTTGCTTGAATATATAAAAAAAACTTGAGATAAATAACTAGACGCAATAAAAAAATGTACGCGTCTTTCTTTAATTTTTTTTGTTTAACGTCACATGCATGGATGCCACATCTATCGACGCCTAAGTAACAAAACCAAGCCATAAAATTTCCAATTTTTTATGCATTGATAAAGTAACGAGAGTGATGAGTGCTCAGTGCTGTTCGTAAGTTCGTTCCGAAACACCCTAAACATTGCGTGTATCTCTTTTTTTCCTTGAACATATTTTCTGTAATGCGCGCAACAAGCCGTTCATATGCCCTTCAGCGCAACTGCTGTTCAATTGGCGAACAACTCAAAGGCAGCCTATAAAATGCCGACATTTAGGACGAGGTTCATCAGTGCGGTCCACTTTCAAAAATGCTGCCCTAACCTTCGAGATATAAATACACTTTGGCGCCCCCACTTGCGTTTGAGAAAATGAGCTTTTTCTCGGAATGAGCTGTTTGCTAGTGCTGTTAACTCTCATGTTCGTTCTTGTGGAAAACACACAAAGCACTCCTATAGAGCTGCGCAAACATTGCAAAAAAATCTTTAAAAAACGAGCCCTGCATCGTTTATTCATAGGATCACGAGACCGTTCTTAAGAAACTAGTTAGGTAATCACACACCTTGCTTTTCATTCTGTTACCGATTGGCCGCGCAGCACGTGGTCACCCTTGCCGTGAACCTTCTTCATGTGTGGTGGCAAGACTTCAGGTGTATTAGGGCATCTCGGGAGCGCTTTAATGTTTGTCACCTTATTACAAGTCGTGAGTTCGCCGATATGCTTGCTTGGATAGCCTAACGGAAATCCTGCATGTCGTAGAGCGGTTTATGGAATAGAGGGCACATGGTGCTCCAGTGTTCTGTGCACAACCTGCTTATACTAAGGAGTGCTTAGTAACGATGAGGAAGTACATTGTGGGAGTAGCATGAACTGACATTATATGCTTCAATTTTCTGGGCACCCGCTTGAAATACATCCCTACGTTTCATGCATGTAGTAACGTGGCACAAATCGCTTACCTAATATAGTAATTATCCATTCAGGGATGCAATCACAAGTATAAGCGCACGAAAAATAAATTGCCGTCCGCATTTAGCCACGGGAGGATTCGAATAAATGCGTCGCAGAGTGATGGAGTATCACGAGAATGTTGAGTATTTGGGTATGATTTGGGAATGCCTAACTTTTATTTCGTCTTTATATTTCTTAGTAATTGA
Organism: Rhipicephalus annulatus; assembly: GCA_013436015.1. Lineage (NCBI taxonomy): Eukaryota > Metazoa > Arthropoda > Arachnida > Ixodida > Ixodidae > Rhipicephalus > Rhipicephalus annulatus. The sequence goes on along the minus strand of WOVY01001732.1, from coordinate 34,761 downwards.
ATGAAAAAGCTTTGCCTCCAACGTCAAGTAAAAGCCAAGTAAAGACACTTTGACTGAATTCTGAATGCGGGATCCTGTGCCTACATCTAAGGGGCGGCCAGTGAATGGTTGTGCAGCTGAGCAGTCGTTTATGGATTGTGCACAGATTTGCCTGGTCTTTGTTTTACGGGTGGATAATCCCACTTGTGGCTTCGTTTATAGCTGCATTTCGGTTATGTTTTGAAGAAGATAACAGACCATTTCGAACTTTGTGACCCATTTCGAAATGATAAATGCAATAGGTTAAGGTGGTGAAGCGTAACTGCCGAACTTTTGCTGATTGTTGTTTTGTGACGAAGCGTCACATGGAGCCGAAATAGAAATAAAATACGAAGACTAGGCTTATCGATGTAATACCCATAACTGCCATGCTTGCTGAAGTTCCATACGCTTCACCTCTCATGAACACTAGCCCCAGACTTCCCTCTAGTGTATATACAAGAACGTCTATGCACAAGAACGGTTCATCCGGAATGAAGTCTTCGCATTATACACTAAATATACGTAGGACTTCATTGCACCCTTTATTGGCACAAGCAAGGCCACTTACGGCGCTGTTTGCAAAAGCTCTAGTAGCTCCGATTTTGCAGCTTTCACTTCGCTGACTCGAGCATCTTAGAGATCAAATGGTTGCCCGTCCAGCAAAGTAAACTGCCACATAAAAAATCCCTTCTTCTAAATTCTCTTTTCGACCGATTCAGCAGAGACAATGCGTTGGTTCCGAGACGTGCCTCATTGGTAGTATCTTTATCTTTACTCTTTTGTGGCTTGCATCTTCATATTTGCTTACTAAAGGGTCTGACGAGAAAAAAATCATGAAAAGGGCATTTAATGCCAGTGGCAGCTTTCCGCGCTTGTGTCTGAAACGAGACACACGCCTCGCATGTATGATTAGAAACCACATCCTGGGCATCAGCTAATGATATCAAGTTGATTGATTGTGCGCCTAAAGTGATGATAGAGTAACGGCTTTCAACCACAAAGAGTTTTCTCAAGTTATGACAACAGCGGCGCGACACCACGGAGGAGCGAGAATGGAAATAAACAGCCCTTATAGGTGTAAAGACCGGACATATACGTTGTTCCATACCATGAGCCGAGACATTCCTTCAAAAAGGCAGCAGTTTATCAAAATAAAGAGTCACAGAAATTCAGAATACTTTTCACAATAGAACTGTTGTTCTGAAAAAAAAAAACGGTGGACCTAGCTTCAAGTGGCACGTGGATCAGGCCTCTGATTGGCAGGAAGATTGGTGGCGAGTGACAGTTTGGTTGGCAAGAAGGGGAGAACGGCCTAAGCACTACACCGCTAATCCAGGTGCTCTTAACATTACCGAAAAAAGGTGTTTGAAGTGGACACCGTTATGCTCTATCCATCCTCGACATTGGTGCACGCGCTTTCGGGCCTATTAAGATGCAGTTCCTCGTGTGAGTGATGCGCCTCACAAATTGGACACTGAGGTTCATCGCAGCCTGCCGTGCCCGGTGAACCTCTTAAGGACACCTAACAATGAAGGCGCTTGTCACTTCTGAAAGGTATTGGCTGTTCATTACACAAAAGAAAAAAGTAGGCCATGAATTCACAGCCCTCCATACTGAACAAAACCTACCTAAGGCATCGACAATTTGAGATTTGCACTTCTTTTTTGCTGTGGAGGATGAATCGCTGCGAATTCAAACAAGGCCTTGAAATGTGGTGTACAACAAAGGCATCAAACAACTCATTCGCCTTCCCAGTAACCACATCTACACTCAACTCATCGCAACTGGCTTGCACAAGAAGCTACCTTATGCCGGAGTTGTAGCAAATGTCACAAAACTTTGCGCGGACTTCTTGGTTACGAATGCGAAGCTGTGTGTTGTTATAAATTCGGGTTTGTTCGCATCTCACCACTGCCACCATTGTTAGGATTTAATGTTTGTTGCGATGGTAGCGGTAGCCGAAAGCGGCGAGCAGTCGAACGGACTTCGTTGAAGCCTTCGCAGAGAGGCTTAATAGGGAGGCAATCAGTTTTGACAACAGCAACTGGTATATGAATGTTTAATATAGCAGGTTATAGTTCGTACAGAGCCGGCCAGCCCACAACGTTGGCTGGCGCAAAATACCTCTAAACATGGGGGTGGCGCGGCATTATATAAGGTTTTTGGTCCTTTCCCTGAGACCGGTTCCCGGCGCTCGGCGGAGGAAACACAGCTTTTCCCGGAACTGCACGGTGGCTCGGCGGAGGAGGCGACGTTTTCCCCGGAACGGCACGGTGCCGCCTTCTGCGTGGAAGGCGGTGCTAGGAGGGGAGAGACAGTTCGTCGGAACTGCGGTCGATCTCGCGAGAAGAAGCACTCCAGAACGAGGACCATGTTTGTGGCCTAACAGTGTCGAAAAAGGAGTCAGGTGGTGTACCTGGTGCGGGCCACTGCTGGGGAAGCCTGCGAAAGGTCCTATGGTGGCGCTACCTCATGATTGAGTGACTGTGTCCAGGCAATTCAACACTACTGGTGCAGCTTTTATTGCAACAGTGTGCTTGAAGAGTGAGCCGACATAAAACACATACATGATACTATTCACTGGCGATGTTGTACGCGCTATTATTCTAGTGCTTGTTTTGCGCTCAACAGCAGGTGGCTTCTACCCCACCGCTGTGGCCTATAGGCTAAGGTACTGGACTGCTGACTCGCAGGTCGCGGGAAATAATCTCGGTTGCGGCGACTGCATTTTTAATGCAGTCGAAAGTGTTTTAGGCCCGGTTCAGATTTGGAAGCAGGAAAAGAACCCAAGGTGGTGTAAAATTTCCGCAGCCCTCCACTACAGCGTCTCTCATAAACATATGGTGGTTCTGGGATGTTAGGCCCCACATATTAGTCAAATAATCAATCAATCAGTTAATCAGCCGGCTTCTTATAAGCTTTCCGGCGTTTCATCGCATCTCGCGAATTCGCTTCAGTCAATTGCTTTGACAAATCTCTCTGCTTTAAACGTGTGTCTCACGAGATTCATGCTGAGTATGACAATAATAGAGAAAGTGAGGTTAGCAGTTATGTGCTTGCTCAATGCAACACGTGGAAATTTTGTAATGACCGTGTTTCATAGTGGGGCGAGTATGGGTGAAGTAACGTGAGGTTAGTAAACAAACAATTCAGAAACCTTATAGAATAATGATTTCGAGATTATAGTCAAAAGAGCATGGTCCAAGCAGACATGCGGTGGTCATAAAAGTTAGACCTCTGACGTACTTACATCCTGCACCAGAAGAACCAGAAATTTTAACACCTGCCAATTTATTCAGTGGCAGCGATTGACGGCACTTCGATACTTACAAACTGCGGTCGTTGTGCCCAGTTCTCACACTCAGCCACTAAATATTTAGATAGAGCAACGAAAGTTGCGAAAAGGCTGCGAATAGCTGCTACGAAGATTACTCGATACCATTTAGTAGCGCGCTAAACAGACAAGAAGAGGACATTACCAGCATTGTGGAAGACAATATATGAATAGTGCACGATGCTTTTGTGCCCAAGGTGTGTTGTAATTTACGCGTTTTCTGAAAAAATTGGCAGATCCCACGTAAACTGTAATCGATGATATGCGAAACAAGAATGAGAAAGGTTGATATGTCAATTAAAAACAGCGCAATGTTCGAGGTGGAGGTAAATGATGCCGTACAAGACTTCCGTGTCATGCTTATCATGTTTGGATGCGTCGTTTATCTTCTTAATCTATTCACGTCACGTGATACTAAATTTAGTATATGTGGAGCTAGCGAATCGCCCGGGAGCACGCTATGAGCGTGGTATGTTGTCATGTTCGTACATGACACGCGTAACAGGATTATCATTTTCGCACCAGTCATATACTTTGTTATCCATCGACGTCACGTAACACCAAATTTTGTATATGTGGAGCTAGTAAAACGGCCGCGAGCACATGATGAAGGGCCCAATAAACTCCAATGTAGCGTTGTCGCACAGCACGCTGGGAACAGTGACGCTAAGTTAGCAAAACTCGAGCACTCTATCCTGACGTCTGGCGCGACCAGCGCGACCAGCGCGACCAGCGTCTGTTGGCGCAGCCCAACGGCAACCGGCACGAAATGTGACATACTGCATTTCGTGCCGATGCGTTACCCAGACAACACTGCGTTTCTCGGTTTTTTTAACGGAAGGACGCTGGACGCGCTGTACCGGGTCCCCACGCAGCGTGTTGGGAGTATCCAGGCAGAGTGCTTCACCACTGGGGCGACGCGTCAAAGCCCCTCGAAGCCTGCTTGTACCCTGTTTAGCCACCGGTGGGTGGCCGGCCGGCACTGGGGATCAAACCCTGCACCTCCCGTAGCTGAAGCGGACGCGTACGTGCAATGCCACAGCTACGGTCCCGAAAAGCGCATGCGTCAAAGCAATGCGATGTGGCACGCGCCTTCAGTATATGACAAGACCGGCGCCTGGCGTGGCAACACCAGTGTGACGCAACAAAATGAACACCGGCAAACACGCGCACCACGTCACGTCGAAATGTACTGGTGCTTTCAGTGTGGCATATAGTCATGTTCTCACATGGCACGCATCTCATGGTTATCATGTTTGCACCAGTCACATACTTCGTCATCCATTGACATCACGTAATACCGAATTTGGCATATGTGAAGCTAAAGCAATGGCCGCGAGCGCATCATCAGTGTGGCATGAAGTCATGTTGTTACATGACAAGGTTGTCGGTATTATCATGTTTGTATGTGTCATTAACCCATTATCGTCCGTTCGCATAACGTAATACCGAGTTTGGTTTAAAAGAATCTGGCAAAACGGCCGCCAGCGCATCATGAGCGTGGCATGTTGTCATGTTGTTGCATGACACGCATCTCATGATTATCATGTTTGCACCAGTCACATACCTTCGGCATTCATTCACGTACCATAATACCAAATTTGGTATATGTGACGCTAGCAAAATGGCCGCGAGCGCATCATGAGCGTGGCATGTAGTCATGTTGTTACGTGACACGCATGTCATGATTTTCATGTTGGGGTCTGTCGTTTGTGTTCGCCATGCAATCATATCGTACCATACCAGTTTCGCAACACACTATGTGAACGAAACCACCGCAAGAGCTGTACGACTATGAAATGTAAATCATGACATTCGTGATATACATATCACGATTTTCATGTTTTGACTAGTCAAACATGCTCTTCATAAAGCCATGTTATGCCATACCAAGTTTTATATTCATATCATTATCGTAACTGCCAGGAGAGCTAAAAGTTGTTGACGGCTAGATAGATAGATAGATAGATAGATAGATAGATAGATAGATAGATAGATAGATAGATAGATAGATAGATAGATAGATAGATACGCTCAAAGTTGCCGAAGTTCGCTAAGAAATGCTTCACATTTAAAACATCAGTGTAAACGATTGCCTAAAGTTTGCAGACGGCGAAATTGTAACACGGCCGAGTAAACATTGGTGTTACCAAGAAATATCCTTTTAGCAAATAGTGGGCTGCAACTATTGGGAACAGTGAACTCAGTGCGCCTAGAATAAGAGGAGAACGAGGGATGGCCTGGGGGGCATGGATCTTAGTTCTGTTTTCGCTGGAATAAACGGGAGCGTTGAGGCGCGCTGCTCTCTCTCTTCATTAGTGTTGCTTCTCCTTAACTCAGCCCGCTTCATCTAAACTATGAGGTGCCGTGAGTACAGTGCCATTCAACAGAAACAACTATGCTTGAAGAATAAAATAAATCCCCAGAACACAAGTGCAGTGTTACTGCGTAGAATACTCAGCGAAAGCAGTTAGGTCACCCCATAATTCAGCACCATCGCATATTTTGAAATGGCCAATTCATGCTATAAATAGCTGTTGCATCCCGTACAAAGTACCACACCAAGGCAGGTGTAATTAAAATGCAGGATTTTAATACCGCACTCGATTGTTGATGATGCAATTGTTCTGGCCGTCACATGAAACACAGGGCGGCACACATTCAACAGCTGCACAACACCAGACATGACTAAAAGCGCTAACAGATAATGTTCCTAGAAGTAGAGTGGTTCGATCAATATCCAAAATTTTTGGAGAATTCTTTCCAATGTGTACATCAGGGGAGCGTCGAAAAGGCTGCTCATGCCACAAATAGGCTGCTATTGCCTCACCCGGTAAAGTTCTTCAAGGAGCGCTTTACAGTAGTCCTTTAGGACGGACGCTCTGGTGAACTGCATGTCCCATGAGAATAAAATCTGTAAATATACCACAAAAAGCTGAAAAACATTGGTAGTTTTTCAGCTTATAGTTCCATCTTGCATAAAATTGATTTCATTTTAATAGTGCCACAAAAATTATTAGTGGCGCTTGTTTCCGGTCACAGTGAAGGACAGATGCATCACAAGTATTTTCTTATTTCTTTCTATCATAGATCGACTACAGCAAGGAACAAGAAGCCTGGCTGATCCGGAGGGCCAAAGATTATGCATATGCAAACGAGGACTACTACGGCCTACTTTTCCTTATGTCTGGAATACCGCGAGGTCAACACCTCGCACTCGACAGGAAAATCTTAGCCTACGAAGAACACCGTGAGTTCAGCTGGTATTTTTATTCTTTACCTGTGCCGAGATGTGCAAGGTGTAAGCTACCTGCCACTGCAAGAGATTGTGTTGTGTTAAGGTTTGCTAAATATTGGGCAATATAATTGTAATCTTGAAGTTACTTTAATAATAAAGGGCCCTTTTCACGCTTTTCCAAGTAGACATAAAATGAGTTCAGTAAATCAGAGAGCTCATTTCCTCATTAACAAACTGCTGCAAAATATTGTTACGAGGCAGTGGACATCATTCCACAGTCGTAGACGAATCAACCAAAAAGGAGCTGACTCGCCACGCGGGATGCTGTCAGCCATGGTGTGTCACGCCATCTTGTAAATTTTGCAAATATACGCGTTTCTTTCTTCCGTGTAATCGTAATCCCAGTGACAGCATTTCAGAATCAGTCCAGCACGAGCAGTGTTACAAATTGTTTTCGCACACTGCAAATTATTCAATCCAACTCTTGAATTGCTCCAATCCAACTCTGCCAGGAAAAGGGCGGCAATGGCGCAGTTATTACAGCATCCGCCTCGCATGCAAGAGGTCCGTGGTTCAAATCTCGGCTCCTCGCAGTTCCCAACCGGTTAAAAAATCCGCGTGGTGATGGAACCGAATTGAGAGGCCTGGGGTGCGGCCTAACAGGTATAACCGCCGCGAACGCACTCCCTCACCAGAGAAGGATTGGCCACCCTGGTGCAGTATCTGGCCATTACCTCAAACATGCATACGTCAAATACCTCGCGGCCCTCAGTCCCCAGCAGCTGCGAAGCAACTGACCACGGCGGCAGTAAGGTCTGCAACGCATCAAAGGGTGCTAACAATCTCTAGATTCGGACAGGCCGCCATTAGAACCTGAACTTGGCAATGTTTAACGCTAGAATTTATCTAGTGAGGGAAGTCTAGCTGCACTATTTGAGGAGCTAAAGGTTGGTAAATGGGATATAGTAGGGCTCAGTGAGGTTAGGAGGACAGATGAGGCCTATACGGTGCTACAGAATGGGCACGTCCTCTGCTATGGGGGTTTGGCATACAGAAGAGAAGTGGGAGTGGGGTTCCTAATACACAGAAACATAGCTAGCAACATAGAGAAATTCTATACCATTATTGAAAGGGTGGTAGGTATCTTAATTAAATTGAATAAAAGATACAAGATGAAGGTGGTACAGGCTTACGCGCCTACATCCAGCCATGATGACGCTTCAGTTGGAAGCTTCTATGAAGACGTGGAATCGGCAATGAGTAAGGTAAAAACACAGTATACTATAGGGATGGGTGACTTTAATGCAAAGATAGGGAAGAAGCAGGCTGGAGACCAGGCTGTAGGAGATAATGGCATCGGTACTAAAAACACCAGAGAAGAGTTACTAGTAGAATTCGCTGAACGCAATAATTTATGGATTTTGAATGCCTTCAACCGAAACGAGGAAACCGCAAGTGGACATGGAGGAGCCCTAATAGCGAAAATAAGAGCGAAATAGACTTTATAACGAGAACACACTAAGGCATCGTGCAGAATGGGGACGTGGTTGGCAAGGTACGACGCATTGACCATAGAACGGTACGGTCTCGAATTCGCCTAGACTTAAAGAAGGAACGACAGAAACTGATACGCAAGAAGCGAATCAATGAGCTAGCACTGAGAGGGAAAGTACAGGAATGCAGAGTGTCGCTTCAGAACAGGCACTCGGCTCTTAGTGAGGAAACCAACCTTAGCGTAGATACAATTATTGATAATCTGACGAGTATCATTACGGAGTAAGCAGTGGAAGTTGGAGGCAGGGTAGTTAGACAGGACACTGGCAAGCTTACCCAGGAAACGAAGAATCTAATTAACAAGCGTCAAATCATGAAAGTCTCATGTACAACGGACAAAATAGAACTGGAACAAACTTCGAAGTTGATTAATTGGCGTAAGGGATGCGATGTAAGAAGGTACAACAAGAGAGAATCGAACACGCACTGAAAAACGGAGGAAGCGTCAAAGCAGCGAACAGGAAACTTGGGATAGGAAAAAATCGGATGTATGCACTAAGGGACAAACAAGACAAAATGACTACCAATATGGATAGGATAGTTAAAATAGAGGAGGAGTTTTACAGAGATCTGTACAGTAGCCGAGACAACCAAGACCCTAATACTTATAAAAAACTAGCAGTAACCCAGATGACACCCCACCAGTAATGATAGAAGTCAGAAAAGTTTTGAAGAGCATGCACAGAGGCAAAGCTGCGGGAGAGGATCAGGTAACATCAGATCTGCTAAAAGATGGAGGACAGATTGTGTTAGAAAAACTTGCCACCCTGTTTACGAGGTGTGTCCTGACGGGAAGAGTACCAGTGTCTTGGAAGAACGCTAAGATCATCTTAATACATAATAAAGGAGACGACAAGGACTTCAAGAATTACAGGCCGATCAGCTTGCTCTCTGTAGTATACAAGCTATTTACAAAGGTAATTGCTAACAGAGAAAAGAAAACATTAGAATTCAATCAACCAAAGGAACAAGCAGGATTTCGAACCGGCTACACAATTGACCACAATCATACTGTCAATCAGGTAATAGAGAAATGCTCAAAATATGACCACCCACTATACATAGCCTTCATAGATCACGAGAAGGCGTTTGATTCAGTATAAATATCAGCCGTCATGCAGACACTGCGGATAAGGGCGTAGATGAAGTATATACAAACATTCTGGAAGAAATCAACAGGACATCAACTGCTACCATAGTGCTTCGTAAAGAAAGCAACAGAATACCAATCAAGAAGGGTGTAAGGCAGGGGGACACACTCTCTTCAATGCTATTTACCGCGTGCTTACAGGAGGTTTTCAGAAGCCTAGAATGGGAACAGTTAGGGATAAGAAATAATGGAGAGTACCTTAGTAACCTGCGCTTCGCCGACGACATTGCATTGCTGAGTAACTTAGGGGACGAGTTGCAACTCATTATTACGGAGTTAGACAAGGAGAGCAGAAAGATGGGTCTTAAAATTAATCTACAGAAAACAAAAGTAATGTACAACAACCTCGGAAAAGAGTAGTGCTTCAAGATAGGTAATGTTGCACTTCAAGTTGCAAAAGGCTATCTCTACTTAGGGCAGGTAATAACCGCTGAGCCGAACCACGAGATTGAAGTATCTAGAAGAATAAAAATGGGGTGGAGCAAATTCGGCAAGCACTCTCAAATTATGACAGGTAGATTGCCACTATCCCTCAAGAGGAAGGTATATAACAGCTGTATCTTGCCGGTACTTAGCTATGGAGCAGAAACCTGGAGACTTACAAAGAGGGTTCATCTTAAATTGAGGACGACACAGCGAGCAATGAAAGAAAAAGGGTAGGTGTTACCTTAAGAGACAAGAAGAGAGCAGAGTGGATTAGGGGACAAACGGGGGTTAAGGATATCATAGTTAAAATAAAGAAGAAGAAATAAACCATGGGCCGGGCATGTAAAGCGTAGACAGGATAACCGCTCGTCAATAAGGGTAACAAACTGGATTCCCGGAAAAGGGAAGCGGGTTAGTTGGATTGATTGATTGATTAATTGATATGTGGGGTTGAACGTCCCAAACCACCATATGATTATTAGAGGCGCCGTAGCGGAGGGCTCCGGAAATTTCGACCACCTGGGGTTCTTTAACGTGCACCTAAATCTGAGCACACGGGCCTACAACATTTCCGCCTACATCGAAAATGCAGCTGCTGCAGCAGGGATTCAAACATACGACCTGCGGGTCCACAGCCGAGTACGTTAGCCACTAGACAACCGTGGCGGGGCATGTTAGGGGGAGACAGAAGGTTAGGTGGGCAGATAAGATTAAGAAGTTTGCAGGTATAAATTGGCAGCAGCAAGCTCAGGACCGGGTTATCTGGCGGAACATGGGAGAGGCCTTTGTCCTGCAGTGGGCGTAGTCAGGCTGACGATGATGATGATGATGATGATGATGATTATGACGATGATGAACTCTGCCAGTATCTGGGACTGGGTAGTATCAACCAGCTACCAAGTGCCAGCAACTGGCATTATCTGTCAGCAACTGCTGACCAACACGTAAAAACAACAAGAAGTTTAGGGGCGAAGCTCCTTATAGCAGCACCCGTTCGTCCTCGTTGCCGTTGTGGGGTGTAACAAGTATAAAATTTTGACCTCCAAGGTGGTTCCGGCGAGAGATTTCTTCTGTGCGTTGTTGGACAATGAAAGATAGTGCTCAATGTACATGCCAATGGCTGCTAAGGGGGAATGAGAAACAGGAGCATTCTGCTTTTAGTCAACGCGCACGCTGCGATCCCCATTATCAGCCATTGACATGTACATTGAGCACTACCTGACAGAAAAGGGTTGCTACGTTGTACTCGCTGGTCGTAACCTCCTCAGTTTTAGAAAGGTTTAGCGAGCGTGGAGCCGCAGTGCCATGGATACAATGAACTAGTATATACCATGAACTCGAGGCGGTTAAAGGTGGGAAGTAGAAACGAAGCGCAAGCCATAAGGAAGTTTGCGTGTGCCACCTCTCATTTAGTCCTTGTAATGTCCACTGGATGGCGGTGCTTCAATATGGGGAATATATGAATAAAAGATGTGAGATGGTGGTACTTGGAGTGTGGATTAGATGGACGAATGGACACACAGACAGATGCATGGATGGATGCATGAACGGACGCAGGGGCGGATGCATGAACGAACGCAAGGACGGACACACGAACAGTCGCACGCACGGACGGGCGGATGAACGCATGGGCGGTCACACGGACGTAGGCATGGACGGGCGGAAGCAATAACGAATGGACGGACGAGTGCTTCGCCCCACTCTCCGTCATTCACTCCGTGGATATGCTGCCATTTTTTTTCATCTAATCGTGAGAGTTAATATTAACGTACACTATTGACCATTGGTCAAAGTTAGTGCAATAACAGAAATTCTCCAAGAAAACATTAGCTAGTAGACCAAACACCAGGCAACATACGCAGGCATGTGAAGGAACTGCTTCAATTTAGCAACATGCTCACAAAATAGCAGCATTAGCCACTAGTACACCACCACTGCATCTAATGAGTATCCACTAGCCGCCAATAGTTGGAATTCAGCCAAGCATAACCACTGCTAAAAAAGAGTAGCCAACTCTAGGCTCCTTCACTCAATACGGGCTGACAGCTGGGAAACCAGTGCTGACTTTTTGCTACACAGGGAGCAGAATGCACGTGCATAGCTAAATGATTAGCGTAGTTACATATTGTACTGTTCAACACGATGTGCCCCTAATATACGTGACATCATTCTACGACACGTGATTTGTAGTTTTCATAGATGCCTGCTCGTTCTGAAATATTCACAATATCCAGAATTTGGCACGCCAGTGTTGCTACTATGCATGCCTATTCAGCGCATGTCCTAAAATAGTCGTTTCTTTCATGTTATGTTATGCATAGCATGTACAAAGCTGCACGCGGGGAGTGAAATTCAAGGTTAGTGGAACGTTGATTGTGTAAAAGTCGTGGAGTTTCGGTAAATAAATTTTCATAATTTCACAGACTTCTCCTGTTATGCGTTAGTGACGGTGCTCGACTGGTGGCAGAAAAGTCGTACGTTTTATCCTGGCCCTATCACTCATATGTATTCGGAAGGTGTGGACTAGATAGCCATGCTCTTTTATTTATAAGCACGTAACTAAGTGCTTGCTGTCGAGGTTTTTTGAGCCTTCCAAACTGGCGTGCCTTTTATTCACGTCACAGTTTGGCACGTAAATGCTGCGAATTTTCTAACTGTGGGAAGCACTAAATTTACTTCTGTTTTTTTTAGTACGATCAATAGAGAAGGTCACGATCAACTGGGAGAAGGCGGAGCTTGTTCCGATTTCATCGCTGGGGTTACGCACGGTGCCGTACGCCACTCAAGGTAGGTTGAATAATTTCGAAAATTTGACTATGTTTTGAAGTGAACTCTTTTTTCGGCTCTTTGTTCAAAAAATAAACGCAAATATTTTAGGATTGTGCTTTTTTACTGAGAACAAAAATTTGAATGATGACAAGTAAAAAACAACAGCCCTTCAACACCTTAGCCCCCTTCCCCCCTGTCCCGCTTTGTTGACTGTGGATAACTGTCACCTTACATTTAATATAATAGCCAACAATCCTTTTGTAGCGTATTTTTTCAGACAAATTTGACTGTTGGCGTCCTTCGCGTAACGTTAAAATAATAATCTCGAATATCGCGAAGCTTCTAACACAGTGCGACAACTAATACGTCAATTGCAGCCAACAATCTTAGCGCGTGAAACCTTTAGACACTAAACCAAAGCAACTAACTCACATGGAAACGTGACAGGTTTCAGTCCTGCGATGTGGACGTTCGTGATCGTATTCCAAAAGCAAAGCCGAATTCATAAAAAAATGGCTGCGAACAGAAATCGTACATGTGAGGAAACAGCTGACAATTGCTAGCTTCACATAAGCCCCAACAAGACGTGCTTGGCATCTAAAGAAAACGAAAAGAAAACGTTTCATAGCTAAGTGCCGAACCTAAACCTTTCTCTCAGCAGGGCGTCGCCGAAAACTTTAGGCCATGAAGGGTGCGTTCTCCAGCGTGTTAACGGCAAGCCATTCATATACATGCCATATAACATTGACAGTCCTCTGAACTCCGCTCGTTCAGTGCGTTTTCGTCATCACTAGTTAAATGACGTGAAGAACAAGTTCTAAAATCATGGCCCATCGTAGTGCAATGCACGTGCACATCCACAATGTGTCGTCCATGTGGGCGCGCTCGTGGGAAGGACGCTGTGTACAGCTTGTGCTTTCTACCGCTAGTAGTATACTTTGAAGCTGCAGTGGTTAAATAGAGCACGAAGGTCACTTCGCTCGCTGCCGCAGTCTCGTTTTTGAAAGGAGCACGCTGCTCACAGACGAAGGAGTAAGAATTGCGACCGTTGTTTACGCTCACCTTTTGTATGCTTGTGCATTCAGTGGTGCGTCTTTCTTCCTGTTTGATCAGCATGCTTTAATTTTCGAGCCATGACAGTTATTGGTCTGTGCTCGTCCTGCGTACGTCTATTTCGTGCATGCTTTCAGCTAGATGTGGCTGCAGCAAGTTTCATGCTGCTTACCGTTATTTGTGTCACAATACAATTCAATTCTGCAACACTCATTCCTTCGCCTTTGTGGCGATACAACGTACAATAGGTGCTCATTTTTTTTTGTGAAGACTGCATTCGTTATCTTGTTTTACTTATTCCTAGACAAAAGCTTCAGCCAATCATGCTTCTTTTGTGTTCTATACTATTGTTTTCCTTATGCCGGGAGCTGCAACTATGTGACGAGTTCAGTTTTATTTTCACGCTCTGCCACTCAAGCCGCCCGTTGTCGGGGGCGATCTACCCGCATGTTTTGCCTTATTTGAATACAATTAAATGCATCATTATGTTGATTATGATGAATATTGTTTTATTTTTCTTAAGAAACTGCATTAGGTATTCTCATTTTTGTTATTCTCTTACCAGCGCAATGGGCTGCCTACTTTTATGACTACACCGAGGGTACCTATGGAGCTTCAGACCTCATTGTGCACTACATACACAGCACCCGTATTATCAGGACACTGTTTGAGCACAAAGACATTGGCAAACGTGGTCTGCAGTATCTTGTCGCCTGGGGCCTGTATAGGCAGCTGGCGGAATTCACTGAGCCGGTTTTGTTCCGCGGCGACAGAGACGCCGACGAATCTTGTTACGTGCACGTGAAGAATGTGATGAACCTGGTGATTCTGAGCCACCACGTTCACTCCTGTGAGTATTCCTTGAAAACTTTCTGCGAAATAACCATCACGATTCAGCGATTGTATTTAACAGGACATGTTGCGAAGAGAACATACAGGAAGAGGTGACACCTGCTTAATTTAGTGAATGCTTTCATTTCTCTGTAACATTAAAGACATACTACATTCTCTTTTAAAAGGGCACTGCTACACTTTCCACCTAATGATGAAATAGCCAAAGTATGAGTTTATGACGCCATAATCACACTGCCGTCAAAATTGTAAGAATTCAACAGAATAAATGGAGTTACAGGGATTCACCGCGTGGTGTTGGAACTTTCCCCTCCATTCCTAAATGTGCTGAGGAAGTTTCCCAAGCGCAACCCTCTGTAACTATGGCGTAGTCATTTAACTTTATGGTGTCGTTGGTCGAGCGAAGAGCGAACAAGTTCTAGCTGATTTTGAGAACTGACTGTGTTCCAGCACGACGAGACCCGTTGATGAGGTATTGAAGTGATTTGCACTTACGTTGAATGCAAATGTTTTCTCCAAGAAGCTGAATTCGCACTTTTTACTGAATTTGCAATACATTCAGCAGTTAAAATATCATTTTAGCATGTAGAATGGACCAATAAAACATATTTGCTCCCGGAAAAATGCTCTATTTTGCACTATATTCAATTTGGCTCCAGCGCAAGACCCTGAACATAATGGTATACTATAAATGCATTCTTTTCATGTTCACGTCAAATCATTACCTTACTGCAAATTTTATTTAACAAAGTGCTTGGCATGAATATCATCTGAAAAAAAAAATCGGCACCTTCTAACTCAGTTGGCTAACAGACTCTCCTAAATAGGTGGGAAAAACTTTGGCAAGAGAAATAAACACACACAAAGAGCTTCAAACTTCAAGCAGTTTGTGGAACTTTTTTTAGCTATAATCGTAATTGTCGGAAACATCTGGGTTGATTTGTCATTTAATGGCTTACATGGTAATATTAACGGGTAGGAGAGCAAGTCCGAAACAGCTCAAAGGTTTTTACGTCCCTTGGGGGAGATTGTGTCAAATTCGATGCAAGAGACAGTATGCTTAGATGCTGAACATCGGGTCATGGCCTCCGAGATGGCGTGCGTGGTGTCTTACTCTTCAGCCGCCCCTATAACTGCGCTTCCCAGAAAGCCCAACAAGTATCACCTCGCGCGCCCGGCTACCGCTAGAGGGTGTGGATTCCGGATGGTTGGATGGATGGATGGATGGATGGATATGGCTGTACCCTTTAGATCGGGCGGTGGCTAGCGAAACCAAGCCGTAATATCTAATCAACCAAAAAACTATATTTATTTTTTTTTCTTTAAAAAGTGAGTTTGAGGATTTGTACTTTGCAGTGAAGAGCTTAATTTTCACTCGTGCCTTGACTTTAGCCACCAATCAGATAACCTCCTTCTAATTAAGTCTACCCGCTTAAAGATTATTTTGCCTTCCCGGTCCCTAAACCCCAGTGCTTTGAAAAACTCTGCGCCATCATCCTGAACTATAGGGTGAAGCCCCTTACAGAACATTATCAAGTGTTCGGCAGTTTCTTCCTCCTCTCCACACACACTGCATACTGTGTCTACCCCTTCGTATTTGGCCCGATATGTCTTGGTTCGCAGTACTCCGTCCTGGCCTCAAACAGTAGAGAACTACCCCGAGTATTATCATAGATCCTTTCCTTGGCAATTTCCTGCTTAAAAGTTCGATAGATCTCTAGTGCGGACTTCTTAATCATGCCCATTCTCCACATGTCAGTCTCCGTTTCCTTCACTTTCTTCTTAACCGATAGTTCTTTTTGGTTTGGCCACCTGCTGTTTTCCAGGCATTGACAAGTCAACTTCCTGCTTCGCTTCCTCCATTTTGTATCGACATTCTGCATGTGCATGTAGCTGAAAACCTTCCTAGCCTAATGCTCTTCCCCCATTTCTCTCAATCGCTTCTCAAATTTTATCTTGCTGCTAGCTTCCCTGCCCTCAAATGATGTCCATCCCATATCACCTTGTACTCCCTGACGACTTCCTCTGTACTGTATTGCGGCGGCGGTGAAATCCACACCCTCTCGCGGAAGAGCAATGACAGTGGGAAGGAGACAAGATGAGAAATCACAGGAAAATTTTTATCCAGAGAGGCAAATTGAAATTGCCACTTAACAAATTGAGAAAGTAATCACGGAGGATAATAAGACAGTGTGGACATACACGAATCTAATTAGACTCTTTGAGCTAGAGCTTGCTAAGACGCGTGACAAGTCACCCTGGAAAAGAAGACACAAACCCAGAAGTTGGTGGAATGAGGAAGTTAAGAGAGCCGTAGCAAAACGTCAGGAAGCCTCTAGGGAACACAGACATGCTAAGCAGCGGGGTGAACCGACAGATGATGTTGAAAGAAACCGGGAAACCTTTCTAAGCTGTAAAAGGGATGCATCCCTTCTGATCAATGAAAAGATTAGAAGAAAGGGAGCTCCGTGGCTGGCAGAAGTACATAAAAAAATAGAAAGGCAGCTGAGAAATTTCGGAACCATCTAAACTCCCCAAGAAATGAGACGAGCCTAGAGCAGAGTTTTATAACTACAGCTACAAGGTGCTAGGCTGGAAGGGGACGAAGCAATTGAATATATAAGAACAAGGGTTACAGAAAAATTTCAGCAAAGAAGTACTTTATGCACCACAATAGACAAGGACGAACTAAATCGTGCAATGGCTTCATTTTTACAACGAGAGTGGGGAAGGGCTGAGAAAAGGGTTCCTAGTAGTACATCAACAGGCCCAGATGGCATTCCATTTATGCTGATAAAGACATTAGGTCCGAAGTCTAAGCAGGCTTTGAGAGAGGCAGGGAGCAAAATAATAATCGATGGTAAGTTCCCGATCTATGGAAACTTAGCAGGATGAGCACGATCTATAAAGGAAAAGGGGACAAAGCTGACATAAACAACTACCGTCCTATAACAGTGACATCAGTGGTCTACAGGCTGGCGATGCAGATTATAAAGGAAAGACTGCAGACATGGATAGAGGATGAGGGCGTGCAGGGGGAACTGCAAAATGGGTTTCGAAAACACAGGAGGTTGGAAGATAAGCTTTTCTCATTGACGCAGTGCATCAAAATAGAAGAAAAGGAACACAGACCCCTGTGCCTAGCCTTTTTGGATATGAAGGTAGCGTACGATAGCGTGGTTCAAGAGAAATTGTGGGGAATACCTGACACACTAGGCGCGGAACTTGTAGTCACTAATCTTTTAAAGGATATCTATAAAGGTGAAAAGGTAGTTATAAAGTGGGAAAAACAGGTATGCAAGCCTGCAGAGATAAAACGGCAGGGGTGTCCCCTGTCACTCTTATTATTCATGATGTACCTACAAGGATTAGAGGCCAAATTAGAGGGAAGTGGACTGGGCTTCAACCTCTCTTTAGTCAAACAAGGAAAATGCATTGATCAGGCACTACCAGCATTAATGTACGCAGATGATATAGTGCTAATGGCCAACAACAAGGAGGATTTGCATAGATTGATGGACATCTGCGGTAATGGGGGAGATAATTTAGATTTTAGATTCAGTAAGAAAAAATTAGCAGTCATGATTTTCAATGACAACGAAGGTAGTGAGCTTAGAATACAGGAGGTCACGCTAGAGATAACAGATAAATACAAATATCTGGGCGTATGAATAAGCAATGGGACCAAGTACCTGAGGGAACACGATATATACGTGACGACTACAAGTAACAGGAGTGCAGCAGTGATGAAAAATAGGGCACTGTGAAATTACAATAGGCATGATGTTGTGAGAGGAATATGGAAAGGGCTCATGGTTTCTGGCCTGACGTTCGGCAATGCCGTGTTGTGCATGAGATCAGAAGTTCAAGCAAGATTAGAAATTAAGCAACGTGGAATAGGTAGGTTTTCTTTAGGAGCTCACGGGAATACACCAAATCAGGGAGTACAAGGTGATATGGGACGGTTATCATTTGAGGGCAGGGAAACTAGCAGCAAGATAAAATTTGAGAAGCGATTGAGAGAAATGGGGGAGGAGCGTTGGGCTAGGAAGGTTTTCAGCTACTTGTATATGAAGAATGTCGATTCGGAATAGAGAAAGCGAACCAGGAAATTGACTGGTAAATACTTAGAAAACACCAGGTGGCCAAACCTAAAAGAACTACCGGTTAAGAAGAAAGTGAAGGAAACGGAGACTGACATGTGGAGAATGGGCATGATTAAGAAGTCCGCACTAGAAATCTATCGAACTTTTAAGCAGGAAATCGGCAAGGAAAGGATCTATGATAACACTCGGGGTAGTTCTCCACTGTTGGAGGCCAGGACGAGAGTACTGAGAACCAAGATATATCGGGCCAAATACGAAGGGGTAGACACAGTATGCAGTGCGTGTGGAGAGGGAGAAGAAACTGCCGAACACTTGATAATGTTCTGTAAAGGGCTTCGGCCTATAGTTAAGGATGATGGCGCAGAGTTTTTCAAAGCAATGGGGTTTAGGGACCGTGAGGGCAAAATAGACTTTAAGCGGGTAGGCTTAACTAGAAGGAGGTTATCTGATATGTGGCTAAAGTCAAGGCCCGAGTGAAAACTAAACTCTTCACTGCAAAGTACGAATCCACAAACCCACTTTTTAAAGAAAGTAATCTAATTTTTGGTTCATTAAGTATTACGGCTTGGTGGCGCTAGCCACCGCCCGATCTAAAGGGTACAGCCATATCTATCCATCCATCCATTCATCGTAGAGACCATGGCATATATCGGAATGCACGGTAATGCAGCGTGTGCATAATTCTTTTTTTCGCGTACGAGCAAGAATCACTGCCAGAATCTTTCGGCTGAACTAAAAGAATGTTTTTTTTCAATTACTGCATTTATTCTTGTCCAATGCACGAAAAAAAGCGTGGCGACTGCTGCATTTTCCTTATAGATAAAAAAGCGTGGCGACTGCTGCAATTACCTTATAGATAATTGTAAGGAGGTATCAATTATGCCATGGCAGTACTTTTTATTTTATAACAGCTCATTTTGTCACGGTGCTTAATAGCATGATTTGAGGAAACGTAGGCATTCTAGCTTTTTTCTTTTTTTAAATTATATGATATAAAACTGGCCTAATTATCATCGTTGAATTGTACTGCTCTCCTAAACTGATTCGTAATTTTATTGTTATATTACGTACAGATATCTATGAGGTGGTAAACCAAAGGGAAATTACACCCTAGATAACCGAGTGTTCTCTTCATGTCATTAAAATTAGGTACATGACAAGTAATTTTGCCGGAATATTGTAGAAGGCTTCGATTAGCCGACCTATATTTACGTCCTGCGTCTTTCACAATGAAAGTGCCTGAGTCATTGTCTTTTTTTTCTTCATTTAAATTTTTATTATGTTTTGGTAGCACATTGCCAATATACGTGTTGTGTTCATTCCCTGTATATTCTACAGCATCCATATCAAAGAGTCGCATTTGTAGCATAATAGCATCTTTCTGAAGAAATCTGTATATAAAAAAGTGCATTTTGTCTCCGCTATATAACAACGCAGTTTTCATACCAGATACATCAGACCCTGAACACGTGGTGCTTACCTCTTGACCAAGTAAAACATTTCAATGCACGTTCTTCATTACCCAACGTATCCACTGAACACCATTAAAGTCACAGTGCGAATGGGTGACCATATGCGACAAAAACGTGCCTGTAATCAGCCGGCATTCACCGCAGGACCAGCGACATTTAGTCGAGACGCTTGGCCGCTGCCTGAATCCTCGTCACTGTATTCTGCTCTTGCGGCTAGATGGGACGATTCTTGAAATGGCGTTTCAATGAAAAGTAGCGCTAGTTTCATGTAAGGAACGTGAAAGCAACCCCTTTATTTTAGGGTAACCCTTGAGTGTAGGACGCGGTACTCTTCTGACTTCGCTTGTTGATGGTGCCATCATTTTGTTTCTCCACCTGTGCCCTGCATAATATTAAGCCTGCAAACTTCAAAGTATGGTAGCTTTTCTGCAGATCCAGATCTTTTGCCAAGGCAGCACAATTATAGGTGCTGTAACATGGGCGGCCCAGTTCTACAGCAACAAACTTTGAGAATATATCAGCACAAGCTTTGACTTAGCCTCTCGTACACCTTAGCCCGACATTCCCAAGTTAGCGCGACCTGGTATAAAAGCACTAAAACATTTTTTCTAGTCACACGGAATTTTCTCGTCACACGGAATGACTATACCAAGGAGTGCCACGGCGCGGAGAAAAGAGTGGGCAATGCCCACCTCTGGAAACACGCTCTCTCCGCGCGATTAGGACGGCCGCACAGAAACCCGTCGCGTGCCCACCATCTCGGAGGCCATGATCGGCTGTACTTGTCTGCCAAGGGAGAGCGCGACAGGGTGCCAATGTCTCAACATTGTTGTCTACAGCAGTGCAGCCCACCGGTGTGCCAGTGTGCCCAACGTCAAAGACAGCTGGACGGACAATTTACCGACAAGAGCACGATGATGTGTGACGACGTAATTTGGGCAGCTCCGCAAACACGACTGCAACTTAGTAACGGCCCTGATTTTTAGAAGGCATTTCTTTTTGTCATGATGTCAATACTCTCCGCTGCTTCACCGTGGTGGTCTAGTGGCTAAGGTACTGCGCTGCTGACGTGCAGGTCGCGAGATTGAATTACAGCTGCAGCAGCTGCATTTCTGATGGAGGCGGAAAAGTTGTAGGCCCGCGTGCTCAAGTTTGGGTGCACGTTAAAGAACCCCAGATGGTAGAAATTTCCGGAGATCTCCACTACGGCGTCTCTCATAGTCATATGGTGATTTTGGAACGGTAAACACCAGATATCATTCAATACTCTCCGCATTTATGAGCGTGAAACACGTCATCGTAGCTATGATAACATCATCGTCCACTTGCATGTGCCGCCAATGAACCCGATCCTGCGCTTGCTGGTGCCACCTTGTTTTCACAAACATTTCATTTCATTTGCCCATCCAATTTTTCGCCTCGCCCTCGCACGTTTGCCTTCACTCGCAATCAGGTCATTTCCCCTTAATTACCAGTGGTAATTTAGCCTACGCACTCTGTGTCTTACCCTTATTCATTTCTTTTTAGGGATGAAGCTCCTTATGGATGTACATTCCTTGGGGTTTGTTGTTGGTGATGTACTTAACCACCGGTGGCACACTTCCGCTATAAAGCAGGAATGTGCCAGTGATGGTGGTATTTGTATGTGGAACTTAGATGGTGGTACTTGTAGTTGTTGATGCTTGTACGTGATAAAAATTAAACATGAAAAAAGAATGAACCATTCATACTCGTTGGGGATTTCAGCGTTGATATCGCAAACGCGACCAATAATTACCTTAGTCAACATGTGGTTTCTAGATACGCACTTAGATGCATATTGTATTATCATAAGAAACCAACCACGATCCGAATAACATGCATTTGATTTCATTTCATTTCATTTATTGAAGCTTTAAGGACCCGGATGCATTACGTACGGTGGGGGCAAACAAGATATGAGGGACTCTTAATCACGCAAACGCCGAAAAAAGAAGAAAAGACGAAGAATGCGAGAAAAAACATCTCGAAAAAAGGAAACAAGCAAGCAGAAAAAAACAACTACTGTATACTGGAAATAAAACAGCAATATACATAAGTAATCAGCATCATAATGCAATAGTCCCTAAAATTAGTACTAACAAGGTTCAACTAGGAATTCAGTTCAATTTATGTCAGATGCATTGTATTTTTTTGCGAAAAGTTCTGTGGTCGGTGGGCAAAACAATACTGTCGGGGAGGGTATTCTACAGGGTTATTGCATGGGGAAAAAAGAATCTTTTATCGATGATGTGTGGCACTGAATGTGTGCGATTGGTTTGCTGTGGTTGAGGCACGGCGAAATTCGGGGCGGGTGTTGAAGCTGAGGGTGCATGGCAAGTGGGTGATAATTGAAAGAGTGTAGCAAGCAGAGACGCGAGATGATTCGACGTGATTGGAGACATAGGAGTCCAAGTGTGCGTTTAAGTTCAGTGATGTAAATTATGCAAATTATCCACTGCAACCTATACTGGAAACGCTCACACTTCATTTGACGGACTATAAAACCGTCATAACGTAGGGACATGCCAAGCCATCCATCGTCTCAAAGAACAAATAAAAGTTGATTTTTATATATACACACATAGTGTTTTTCATGATGTCTTTACATCATGATTGACCGGGTGAATGACACATGGAAGATTAACGGTTTTACCATTTACTCTCTCCAGAGCTTCGGCCACTCGTTATCATTTACCCAGTGGATAGGCTGTGATTTTTTATTTCAACTAAGACGCTTTACACGAGTTTGTTCCCTGATCCGCTCTGCTCTACTTTTGTCTGTTTAGATTTCCCTGGTTAATTTGTTTTCTATTTCTCGCTGTGTCATTCTCAATTTAGGTTGAATCCTTTCTGTAAGCCTCCATGTTTTTGCTATCTTCGTGGAGATCGTATTCGTTCAATGCTGGTGTTAGTGGCATAAAACGTGAAGCCGTGCTCGCGCAGATCAATATCCAATAGACGCAAGCTTTGTGAAATGCCGACTACTTCACTTTCTCGTTCTGGGTGTCGCACTGGGGTAGTGAAATTTGCTATTCAGGGTTATGTCCGTAGAATAAATTTTCTTGTGCTTGTCGTGTGTCAGTAATTTGTCTTTTCTTTGTTATATATATAAGGGGTTATTTTTTCGGTCTTCTTTTCCAATACTGTTAAGTTGATGGTCATTAGACAAAGCTGATTTCCGCAATAATCTTTTAGCATCGCGATTAGCGACATAGATCCACTTCTCATGATGCTTTTTATTGTTCTGATAGGCTATGCAGCAGGGTACCAGAGCACATAAGACCTCAATTTTAAGACCTTTCGGAATTTTAGAAGCGAGGCATTTATTGGCAAACATCGGTGATCTTGATCGTATCTGTATATGTATCTGTCAACCTAGCCGCCTAAAACAATCCGGCCTCCGCGTTGTTTCGATAATGGTATCCATACAAAAATTATTATAACAAATATTGACTGTATGACGAGCAGAAGGGAATAGTCATAATATAAAAATCACTGCATGCGTTATGAATATTAGGATTTATATGTCATGGTCTTGCTGCTGTTGCGGTGGCTTCGTTCACATAATATATTGCAAAACTGGTACGGTATGACATGACTGCACGGCGAACATAAGTGACAGATCCTACCGTAGGTATCATGGCATGTATAGTATACAGGTAATGACTACACGCCACGCCCATTGTATGCTCGAGCTTGTTTCGCTAGCTTCAAATATACAAAATTCAGTATTACGTGACGTGAATAGATGATGAAGTTTTATGACTGATACAATTATGGTAATATTGACATGCTTGTCATTAGGAACGTGACTATTTTTTACGTTCTTAGACGTACTCACGGCAGTTTCACTAGCTTCACATATACACAATTTCTTATTAGGTGACGTGAATGAACGACAAAAGTAAATGCCCCATCCAAAGATGATAATCATGACATGCGCGTCATGTAAAACGTAGGTACATGCTATGCTCTTAGCGCACTCGTCGCTATTTCGCTAGCTTCACATATACAAAATTTGGTATTGCGTGACGTGATTGGATACAACCTCAAATACAAAGCTCCGATTTTAAAGTCTTATGTAAACCTTCCTTAATATTGTTTCGCATATCATTGATTCCACTGTACGTGGGAAATGCCAATTTTTATTTCCTTCAATGTATCTAGAGTATTTCTTGAAATGCATTCTGCAGTCGGTTTGGCGGTCATATTGAAAGATTTGAGGAAAATATGAGATTTACGATTGTCTTCGCTGCTCTGGGTGTTTGTCATTTGTGTTTGAGTAGGCCAGGCCTCTGGAGCACCACGTTTGCTTGTGGTGTTTTCTTACTACCCTATGTGTTATTGGTGAGTTCCGTTCCCGATGCCCGTTTTTGTAGTACTTTCTTTGCTGGCGTTCGCAGGTGTCTTTGTAGGGTAACTAGGTGGAATCGTTCTCTTTGCTTATTGTGAAAATTCTGGTATTGCTAGTTTTATGATGCCCACCGTCTGAGTAGATGCTTCTTGTGTCTTAGCTATAGTGGGCCGCGTGCTGCAGCTTGTGCTTATAGTAGGTTAAGTGTCTTTTTTGGTTTTTGCGATGGTTCATTAGGTTGTATTAGAATTGGTGTCTGTTAAGAAAGTTTTTATATTAGAATTGGTGTCTGTTAAGAAAGTTTTTATTTAGATACTTGATGCTGTTGCAAATTACTGCGATTGGCGAAAAGTCAGGGTGCATTCCGTTTCGAGCTAGAGAGATGTCAGGGTACTAGTGAATTTGAGCATGGTGGATGACGTTAATGTTTTGTGGCCGTGCTCAATGTCCAAAAAAATTATGTGAACCTAGCGTGATACTTGTGTGTGAAATAGCAGTGTAGACGTTCGTAAATTGAGAGATTGGTGTTTGCAATCCTAATCAGAACTGTTGTAAGGGTAAGTTTTTCGTCGAGCCTCTCGTGCACTTCAATTACGATAGTCCTTAGGGCCTCTGCATTGACGTCGGCATTGTTGTATGTACAGTCATTAGTACTGCAGAGAATGACAATGTGCCTTAAGTGAGTGCAGTGGCGGTAAAGTTTTTATTTCTATGAGTCGTGGCCCCCTTTTTAACTCTAATGTATAGCGCATGTTGCCCTCTTGAAAAGTGGTAGTGTTTTTGCTTGTACTGACTGTCTCCAATTCAAGCTTTGGGCTCTAAAAAAGCAGATTACACCCCCCATATTTACTCATCTTTCATAAGTAAAATTAAAAAAAAACTCTAGGAAGGACAAGAAGAGAGCTTGCTATGAAAAATGTTTAGCAGTTGTTTTGTCAAGCTGAAGCTTCGACAAGCGGATTTGTCTTGCTCAAGGTAAGTCCGCTTGCCAAAACATCGGCCGGACGCAATATCTGTTCATAAATTTTTCATCGAGATTTTCTATCTTGCACTTCTTACCATTAGTAAAGTACGAAATAACGAGACTTTCATCCACTAAGTCAGGGATAAAGCTTTTAGAAAATGCGGGTATTCAGCCCCAGCATCAACAGGTGACCAAAGTTCGCTTATCGAAGGAAAATCCCCACTCAAATCATGGTTGACCCCATCCCACGTGACAACAACCCGGTGCATAACGAAGGTAGAAGAGTTGCGAGAGCCGAGGTAATACTTGAAAAGAATAATCAGCACAAAATATAAGCACTCTTTGTCGATGCTGCTAGGTATCTCGGTCGTTGAAGCGGCAGGTAACCTGCTCAAAGCAGCCTGTGTTAATACAAAATTGCCTGTGTGGCAGAGAAAGTGGCGATTGCTCTGACTTTTCACAGCGGGAAAGCCCCCACTGTTGTCTTCTCGGACTCGCGTATGGCAGTCAGATCTTTCTTTAATGCCCCTGTATCTGAACAGGCGAACAGTATTGTAGCGAAAGCACTTCAACGATCCCGGGAGTGCAGCGAAAGATGGTGCCACATCGCGTGGTCTCCAACCCATCTAGATGGTTCAGTTAACCCGCTACGATGTAACCCTAACGAGTCAGGCTCACCGGATAGTGCGCGATTTCACTTGCCACGTTGTCGCGAATAGCCATGCCCGTAACGAGATTGACATTTACAAAGATCCATTGTCTACTTTTCATGATTGTTTCGCACTACCGTCGGGCCAGAAAAATATTTCTATCCCCCAACACCGATTTGACCAAGCGTATGGCGAGACTACTTCAAACTACTTCAAACCCATATTCAGACTACTTCAAACCCGTTTATATCCTACTCATCGATCCCTTAACCGGATAGACCCCGATCATTCGCAGTCGTGCCCCAAATGTGGCCACGGCTCGTGTTCTTTTAGTTACATGCTCTGGCTGTGCCCAGCCTTTAACGCCTCTCCGCCTAATTCGAAGGAGCAATGGGATGCATCTCTAAAGAGCAACAGCCTTCATACACAACTCCAGGCCGTACAGAGGGCCCACGACATTGCGACAAAACTTCGACTTCCAGTCCCATCTTGGGTGGAGCCTCCGACTTGATATGTCGGGAGGCTTATAGCTCCCATAAATATCTGCCCCTCAAGACCTAAGTAATGTTCCTGCCATGTCATGTCTGCGCAGTAGGCGCAGTACAGTCACAGCGAAAGCTTTTGAAGTCTTTTCGAAACACTCATTGGGTAACTGCTGTAAGTACGCTTGCTTATGTAACTACTGTAAGCACACTTGCTTTGTACCCCCTAGGGCTATAATAATAAACTTTTAGCTACTAGGCCACCATTCGCTATGCTATTTTTGTCATTCTTGTGTGAAGCGTGGTATCCGCTAAACACAAAAACAGGAGGGCCCTCTTGGCGAGGAGGACGAGAACACCCAATAAAAAAGACATAATGTGTTTATTGGGACGTTGAGTGAAGTATGCCTTGAGCCGTGGTTGAATGAACAGTACGTGACCAAAGTTTGGGCAGAAGCTATGACGCAACACTCTCCGCTACTTCTAAAAGCGTTTATTTCCCTTATTGTACACCGGCGTAAAGGTCGCCTTGCTTGAACCACCCAATTCGTGGACCACGATCACGAGTGGCCTTTACGAAAATTTTTGTGTAGTCACATATTTAGTAAATGGAGCTGCGAAGGATGCCCCACCTACTGTGGTACAATGGAGTCTGCAGACATCACTGGTAATTATTAAGCCTGTTATATTGAGTCTGCTATATCGCACTGTCGTCGTATGATTCAATGCCGAAACAATTGTACGCTACAAAAAACTTTTATCGCAACATTTTCAGGTTTTCTTGACCATCGTTGGTGATGTTGTTATTGAGATGACGTTCACTCACAATTTTAGAGCTATTATCGGTCACAATTTTGTAGCATAACAATATTGCAATTTCTCCTATTCTACAGATATTACACCTCGAATGGTACACGACGCTTGGATCATGGCTTACGATATGCAGGCCGCCTTCATGAAGGCCCTGAACTCATCGAGCTGGCTAACTTCAAGTTATCGAACAACATTTTTGGCCAAGATAAACGAAATGCATCTCCAAGTAGGAAGTCCGGGTAATCGCATAAAACCCGACCTCGTCGAAAAACTTTTTAGTAAGTGCTAGTATACTTTTCTGAGCATATAGATAATTAATCCCCAACGATTAGATTTGTTTGGCTGGACAAACAGTGACACTAACACATAGAATTTTTCACTTGAAACAAAGTGGGATAATCAGGGTTGACAGCGGAAGTGCCTCAAACTGGCAAGTCGAGGTTTCGATAGGAGGATCTATCTTCTTCAATGGTGCCGTCTCTTCCTTGGCGGTTCGTGGTGACGTCAACTCCTGGTAGTGCCCCGTGTCTCTCTTGATGATCGCCGTCTGAAAGGCAAAAGAAAAAAAACTATAAAGCAGGGAAGTCCTGTCCTCGCTTCCTTTCAAGTCAGGTGGTAGTGATTGAAACTTTGTTCTTGGAAAGTGAAAAAATAAACGTTCTACAAACTAATTTCTGGTCACTACAAAATAAAACGTGGAATCATATTTATTACACAAATTTAGGTCCCTACACGCATCAAGAATCAATGTAGCACGTGGCAATCCGGAATCACTGAAAGCCATAGCATAATTGCAATAGACCTAATGGTACTACATTGAATTGTTACTAGTCCGCATATCGTACTATTATTCTTGTCTTTCAATTTCTCAGTTTGAATTATATATATTGTGAAGAAGAAAACGCATCATTGGTAAGCAACATCGCCACCGTTTTGGTACTGGTTTCTCGGCTTCTCTCACTTGACTCGTGCAGATCGCCGCTGGCATCTGCTTGACCGTTGCTATGTCCGGATCAATTTATCATCGTAGGGCCACCGTTGCAACACACGCCAATAAACGCCTTTTCAATTGGTCGAGGGTGCTGACTTTCCCCGTCGCCCGAACCTAGGTGCTGCCATTCGCCGTAGCCTGAACCTGGCTGTGCAACCCAACGCTGCCTCCTATTATGGCCACCAACAACGCGCAACCTGGCTCTTCCGCTCCATCCACCAGCAACCCCAGCGTTCTTCGCGTGCGAGAGACCAAGGTCTTCAGGGGAGCTGATGAGACGACGTGGAAGATTGGTTAACTAACTACCAACTGGTGAGCGCAAACAACAAGTTGGATGACGCAGACAAGTTGACTAACATCATCTTTTACCTTGCTGACGTGGCCAAAATGTGGTATAACAACCACAAAAACGACATTACGACGTGGTCCATATTCAAAACGTCGTTGCTGACGCTTTTGGCCTACCCGCTGTTCGCAAATTCAGAGCCGAACAACGCTTGCGGACAGAAGTCAACGGAATCGTTCACCAGTTACATAGAATACATTATTGGTCTTAGCAACCTTGTGAACACCGCCATGCCCGAGTCGGAGAAGATTCAGCACATTTTCAAAGGGATAAATGATGGCACATTTCAGATGCTCCTGGCCCGTAATCCTGCCACCGTTGTGAAACTTGTCAATTTATGTCAGTTTCGACGAGTTAAGGAAGCTGCGCGCCCTGACTCGGCCATTTTCCTCACACGCCGACTCGCTCTCCAGTCTTACTTTTGTTCCCGATCACTCACCAACCCTGCAAGAGAATAAAGACTTTGTGCGTGAAAAAGTAGCTCGCCAACTGTCGTTTATTCCCTTCACACAGCAGCCGGCGTCCTCTTGTCTGCTCTCACCACTCCGCGACGTTTTTGCCGAAGAGGTAGCTCAGGCTGTTCCCGTCGCTGCCCACCAGTAGCCTGTGGCCATGCGTGTTCCCCATGCGCCTGCTCTGCAGCCCATGGCTGCGCCTCTTACGTATGCCCAGGTGGTAGGCAGCAGACCCCGCCAGCAGCATTTGCCACACATGCTTTCAGTTGCTCCCTACTCCGCCCCTCTTTCGACATCTTGGACCGCACCGCGAGTCAGCATTTCCTGGCACACGGCTGAATATCCATCGATCTGCTATGCCCGTGGTACTTCAGGACACGTGGCACGATATTGTCGTCGTCGCTTTCAACAACTCCACGACGCTACTCGGTCGTTACCTTATGACCCACAGCCCATGCACCTACCTGCTCCCTATCACACACCGCAGTATGGCTAAACTAACCTTCCCGAGTCTCAGTCACCCAAGCTCCCATCTCAGACTCACTCTCCCCATTCCCTGTCTCCTCGAAAACGATCGCTCTCCCCAATGCGTGCCGGACCTGTTCCTCCAACCGGGACAACTGAATGCCGCAGTTCCAGAGGCAAGAACTGCACCGTCATCGAAATGCCCAAGTTCTCGCACTTCACCTGCTAACTTCGTCACCATATCTGTCGATGGTGTTCCTACCTTTGCCCTCGTCGACACAGGTGCTGCCGTTTCTGTTAAAGCCGCCCAGCTCCGCCGCTCCCTACGCAAAGGGACCACGCCACTCTCGGGACTATCACTTCGTACGACTAGCGCACAACCAGTTCGACTTCTTCACACCTGTACGGCCCGGATATTCATCGAAGGCTCTATGTACGTTGCCGAGTTCATCGTTATTTTGGAGCGCTCGCATGACGTTATTTTCGGGTGGGACTTTCTGTCACATTATCATGCCCTCACCGACTGCGCGCGCACAGAAGTTCAGTTCTCGCACCTGTGAGACGAACCTTTGTACGAAACTCTTTAGTGGTCGCCAAATCTCGTCGTGCGTGAGGACTCTGTGATTCCGCCAACCTCTATTGCTGTTGTCCTTGTTTGCTGCGATGACCATAACGATGCTACTGTAATGTTTATGACTTCCGACATTTTCATGAACCGCAGAGCCACAGGCCAGCAGTCACGTCCACTATACTGGACGTCACTGCTGGTCAAAGCAATAGTTTTGTCCACAACCCCTTTCTGCACCGCTTGCGCTACTTGAAGGCGAATGTCTCGGTTGAGTGGAGTACCTTGATTCTTTTTTATTTCTTAACATGCCAGACGAATCGTGCAGTAGCGCCTCTACTGAACTTCCTGTCCTTTCCCCACTGGAGTGCTCGTTGAGTGATATCGTCTGGAGTTTCATTGCCAACAATCTAAGTGCTCAAGAACACTCTGAGCTTCTTAATCTCCTCCAGCACATCGCGAATTCATTTGACGTTTCTCAGCCGCTATTGGGTCGCACTTTCACAGTGCGCCACTACGTTGACACCGGTTCGCACCAGCCATTGCTGCCCGCCGCGGTGGTCTACTAGCTAAGGTACTCGGCTGCTGATTCGCAGGTCGCGGGTTTGAATTCCGGCTCCGGCGGCTGCATTTCCATTCATCGATGGAGGCGGAACTGTTGTAGGCCCGTGTGGTCAGATTGTGGTGCACGTTAAAGAACCCTAGGTGGTCGAAATTTCCTCAGCCCCCCACTACGGCGTCTCTCATAGTCGTATGGTGGTTTTGGGACGTTAAACCCCACATATCAATCATCAATCAGCACCAGACATTGCGTCAAAGACCGTACCGTTGCTCTGCTGCAGAACGTCGCGTCAACGACCAGGTCGAAGGGAAGCTACGCCGTCGCGTTATTCAACCATCGCACAGTCCTTGGGCATCTCCCGTCGTTAGTTCGAAAGAAGGATGGATCAATTCTATTTAGCGTCGACTACCAGCGAATAAACAAGGTGACGTGGAATGACGTCTATCCATTACCGCACATTGGTGAAGCCCTTGACAGCCTCCAAGGAGCCGAATTCTTTCTCCTTAGACTTACGATCTGGATACTGGCAGGTTCCTATGGCAGAATCTGATTGCCAGAAAACTGCGTTCATTACACCAGATGGCCTGTACAAATTTAAAGTAATGCCTTTTGGTCTTTGTAATGTTCCTGCCACGTTTGAACGACTCATGGACAACACACTGCATGGACTGAAGTGGTCTGTGTGTCTATGCTACCTCGAAGACATGGTCGTACTCTCTACCAATTTTTCTACACATCTGTTTCAGCTCCAAGTGGTTCTGACGTGTTTAACCAACGCTCGGCTCCAACTAAACCTTAAAAAGTGCCGCTTCGCCACGCGAGAGCTGTCTATCTTAGGGCACATCGTGTTCAAGCATAATGTTCTACCCGACCCTGCAACACTGCGAGCAGTCGTTTAGTTCAGAACCAACTACACTGAAAGAATTACGCAGTTTCGTCGGACCATGCTCGTACTTACGGCGCTTCGTTCAAAATTTTGCGTCGATCATGTCACCACTGACCAACTTCCTACGTGGTGACGCAGACCTTTCATCCTGGTCTCCTGACTGCGACGTCACGTTTGCCACGCTCCATAGTCTGCTAACATCTCCCATTCTTCGGCATTTTTATCAAACAGCTGCAACGGACGTTCACACAGACGCTAGCGGGGTTGGTCTTGGCGCTGTCTTCGCCAACGCAAGCCGGGCTACTCCGAATACGTCGTCGCTTACGCGAGTCGCATGCTCAATAAAGCTGAAGACAATTACAGCGTCACTGAAAAGGAGTACTTAGCACTAGTGTGGGCGCTTCGCAAGATCCTCCCTTATTTGTATTGTCGCCCATTTGACCTGGTAACGGACCACCATGCACTTTATTGGCTCGCCACAATGAAAGATCCTTCTGGCCACCTGGCTCAGTGGGCACTGCAAATCTAGGGGTACGACATTCGCGTCATCTATCGTAGCGGACGCAAACATTCTGACACCGACGACCTGCCCCCTTCCCCTTTACCTCCCGACTCGGTCTGCGGAACCACTGATACCATTTCGTCCTATTTCTCGACCTCTACTCATTCGCCAGTGAACAACACAAGGACCAGTGGATCGCTTCTCTTTTTGACTGTCTCTCTGGATCGTCAACCAATGCGGTATCACGATCTCTCCGACGTCAAGCTGCTCATTTCGCCATTCGTGATCTGCTGCTACACCGACGCAACTACGCCCCTGAAGGGCGCAAGTGGCTCTTGGTTGTCCACCGCAGCTCGCGATCACAAATATGCGCCTCCTTTCGCGACGATCCACAATATGGCCATGCCGGAGTTTTCAAAACCTACGAACGCATTCGCCATCGCTTCTACTTGCACATAATGTATAGTTTTGTTCGAAAATTTGTTATGGGCTGCCCTGACTGCCAACGCCGCAAATCCCCGTCTTCCACTCGTCCGGTGCACTTCAACCGCTTCCGTGCCCTGCCGAACCTTTCGATCAGATTGGAATTGACCTCTATGGCCCTCTACCGATAACATTCAATGAAAATCAGTGGATCATAGTCGCTGTGGACTATTTAACAGGCTACGCTGAGACCGCTGCTCTTCCGAGTGTCACGGTGCGGATGTCGCGTCCTTCGTCCTCCGTCGCTTCATACTATGACATGCTGCACCTCGAGAACTACTAAGTTACCGAGGTCAAGCTTTCCTATCAGAAGTCGTCACGGCTCTGCTTCCTGAAGGCCACGTTGTTCATCGCAAGACCACGACATACCACCCGCAGACTAACCGGCTCACGGAGATATTTAACCACAACCTCCACGATATGCTCGCGATGTATGTGACGTCTGATATTACTAACTGGGATCGCATTCTCCTATTCATAACGTTCGCATACAATGCCGCGGCACAGTCTGCTTACTGGATTCTCATCTTTCTTTCTTCTTTATGGACGGGAATCATCCACACACCACCGACACTCTCCTTCCATACCATCCTGACGCATCCGAATGCCCATCTGTGTCGGAAGCTGCCCGAAAAGCAGAAGAGAGTCATGAACTCGCACGCACCTTTACGTCACGAGAACCGCAGCGCCAAAAAGAAAACAACGCTCACTCTTCACGAAGCGACAGCTATTTCCCCGGGATCATTTATATGACTGGCTATTCCTTACCGAACCCCGGCCTTTCCTCAAAACTCGTTTCGACGTACGAGGGCCCTTACCGCTTTTTGGAGCAAACCTCGGTGGTGAATTTTCTCATTGAGCCACTTTCCCCATCTGACGACATTCGCCGGTGTGGACTTGGTATCGTCCACGTCCCCCTCCTTAAGCCTTATCATAGCCCTCTGCCTCTAGACTCTTAGGTCGCCGGTATGGCTCTTTTTCGGCGCGGTAACATTGTGAAGAAGAAAAACACATCGTTGGCAAGCAACATCGCCACCGCTTGGGTACTGGGTGCTGGGCTTCTCTTGCTCCGCTCGTGCTGATCATCGCCGGCATTTGTTTGACCGTTTCTCTGTCCTCATCGTTTTATCATCGTAGGTCCACCGTCACAACACACGCCAGCAAACTCCTTTTTAATATGATTGTGTCTATATACATCCGCAAGTTTTCCATTTTCTAGAGCCATTAAACCACTGCTTTGTTCCTCTTTCTTCGCTTCTAAAAACCACTTCACCGCGCATCGTCAAGGACGTTGCCGACCCGGAAAGTTGTCTGCGTCTTTCGCGTCTGTTTACCGTAACGTGCCACCTACCTCCTCCTGTTTTTTTTTTGTCTATCTGTGCTCTCCTTGTCACTCATTTTTTTGCATTCTATATTTTCCTTTTCGTCAGCCAACATTCCACCCAATTCTTGAATCAATCCGCTGAGAGGGCCACCTACAAGGACACTGAGAGCATATATTTTTAATGACCTTCCCCTATAAACACGCACTCTTCAGACCCCATCCGGTATCCCTTATCTTCGAACATCTTGGCGTTGAAAAGTACACACTTTGCTTCTCCCCCTGTTATAACTGCCTTCTTGTGTGCGTCCCATTCATAGGTGTTCGGGAACAGATGTCGCAGCCATTGTCGGCTAGCCTTTGTGACAGCCGGCCGCGGCGGCTGTCTGCGGGCTCCGAAGCTTTAAGTTCCTTCATTTATTCGCGTCTGGCGTGGCCATTATTTCTGCAGCATACCACTTCATAGAAGTGTCGCAGTTTAGGCTTGTTGGTTTTACATGACGATAGATACAGCGCGAAAGCTGAATGACGACAAACAAACAAGAAGAACACGAGTGCTAAC
This sequence comes from Rhipicephalus annulatus, assembly GCA_013436015.1. Taxonomy (NCBI): domain Eukaryota; kingdom Metazoa; phylum Arthropoda; class Arachnida; order Ixodida; family Ixodidae; genus Rhipicephalus; species Rhipicephalus annulatus. The sequence goes on along the minus strand of WOVY01001732.1, from coordinate 364 downwards.
TTCAAGAGTTGGAAGTTAGCGCTCGTATCCCTCTTGTCTCTTTGTCGTCGTTCTGTTCTCGAGCTATAACTATCAACACCACCCCGACTTTGCTTTTCTGACTTTTTTCTTTTTTTTTCATTCTCCAAGAACAAATTTTCATCACTACCACTTGACTAGAAGGGAATCGAAGACAGCACTCTTCTGCATGCTTTAGAATTTTCTGCTTTTCAGACAGTGATTCGCACTAGCAGGAGTTGACGTCACCACTAGCCGCTTTCAAACTAACACGCCAAGAATGACATGACGCCTTCGAAGAAAATAGGCCCTCCTATCGAAACGTCGGCCAGCCAGTCTGAGGCACTTCCACTGTTAAGGGAAGATG